>JAJJWW010012512.1:0-533864 GCA_023531295.1 Papaver armeniacum
AAAGATGAAGACTTTGGTAACTTACTTTAATATTTTTTTATTGATTTAATTTTTAATATTTTGGATTTTTTTTTTTTTTGATTTCATAAAGGCCATCGTGTCCAGTCTTACTTTATCTTTTCTGGACACCATCATGACTGGGGCAACTCCTTCCTTAAAAGTCTAAGCAAACGCCCTGAAAATAATTGCAATGCGAATATCAATGTTTAGCCCCTACTTTTGTTATTTCTTCTACCAAGTCCCTAATTCAGTTCTCCCAAATATATATTAATAAAGCCCTTCTATTTGAAATTAGCCGTCTTTTATTCTGAAAATGGAGTCGTTTCATTCAAATATTCTTAAAATGGTTGAAATGGACGAGTAAAAAATTAGTATTTTGAATTGACACAAAATAAAAATAATAGAGATTTAAACTCCATTCATCCAGACTTAAACTTAAAAAATAGCGAGGATGAAAATGGACGTATCCTAATAAATTAAAAATAAGAAAAGTATTTGAAAATGGGTAGGATGAAAATCATATATCCTCGCTTATTTGTTATGCATTTGTCATTTAAAATGAGATTGCAATCAAAATGTCCTTTTCACTCCTGGAAAATGCGATTTCTGATCTTTTAACCATTTTACTTTTTTTCGCTCAGACTGCATCATAAGCCATCCGAGGTTCTCAGATTTGTTTAAATTCTTACACATATACGATTTCCCGTGCTTTAGGAATTCATATGTTTAAGTTTTATTTTTTCAATTTTGGGTTCTGAGTTCTTATGGATGACCTTTACTTTTAAGTCTCCTTTGAGGCATCTGTTGCTATTGGTATATGCATGTATGTATCCAGAAAAACCATCCTGTCAAACATCTCTCTTCCGGTACAATAATTCCTTGCGCACTTCTTTGTCAATGGTCGGTGGAAAGTAGACAGTAGCAAATAATTTCATTTCATACTGTTGGTCGATTTGAAAGAACACTTATCTCAGTAAGAAATGCGTTCCAGACGCAAGTACTGGCGCTACTTTTGTCGACTTGGTGGATGCTCTAGGAATCAGGACATCCAATATAAACTGATCTAGTTTGCTAAGATGGATCGTACATTGCTAGAATTGAAAACGTTATGCAAAGTACCTGAATCAGCGTAGAAGATGGCGGCACGGTGTCCATGTAGAAGGCATCATCAGGTTGTTGGAGATGCATGAGCTATATCCTCGCCTCGGCAATGTCACTGGTTGCAATGATTCGATTTAGAGCAATGTATGCTTGTCCACGACCATTTCCAGGGAACGACCACGTTGGTTGTTGGGAAGTTGGTGTTGGGTGGCTTGCGGTGATGTTCAAATGGCTGCGAGTGCCCGAGTGGATAGGGGCGGGGTGGTACGGCCCAAAAAGGTGGCCAGACTGTGGGTAGCTCCGGGCATGGAGGGACGTGGGCCGTTGAGCCTGGCAAAGAGGTGGGCTTGTTGTAGGAGACGCACTCGGGCTTAGTCCATGACGCCCGTCACTGACCGGGCCTTGGGACCACGTTTGATGGAGGCCACGAGAACGGAAGCCGGTTCTGCTTTGTTGATGAAGAAGCAGCAACAAGGGCGCGCTTGAGCCTTTGTGATGGAGTGTTTGTGCTCCGTCATTATCTCTTCGGTGCGGGGCCGTGATCTTGCAAAGTATCAAACGAGGGCATGGACTCGTATAAATGATGTTACGGTGTTGTACTCCTCCACGGAAGACCGTTAACCAATTGAATAACAAGTCGTTTGTCGTTCATCGGAAAATCAAGATTACTCAAACGATCGGACAGAGATTTTAGCTTGTCACAATAATCATCAACACTAGCACAATCAGAGAATTTAAGATTGACAAACTTACTTTCGAGATGTAAGATTTACCGCCTTTGTTGTCTTCAAAAGAGTCTTAAGATGATCCCAAATCTCCTTTGCGCTTTTTCCTTTCTTGAGAACAGTAAGCATCAAATCCTTGGTCATGGTGGCGAACATCCATTGACGACAGAGAGCATCTAGTTGTTTTTCGGTGACGGCATCAATATCCGCAGTTTTGTTGAACCATCAATGAGAAAAAGCAATCCTGTGCTGGAGATGGAGCTCAAAGAGAAAAACCCAAGACGAATATTCATCTTGTTTGATATCAAGGATAACAGGGATTGGGTTTTTGATGTTTGTGATGGCAAAAGCCGGGTGAAGAGATTTTTTTTTCCTGCCATTGTTTAAGGTTTTTAGAAGAGGAATCGATGGTTGGCTGATACCATCTTGGATTGGGGATAATTTCCCTTAGAGAATTATGTTCTCTGGGAAACAATATTATATTCAAATCAATAATATCTCTGGAGAATACAAGAGTTAAGTCGGAGATAATTCTCCTTATTCTAAATAAGGTAAACAAGATAATATGCATTCTATTACACCCCCTTAGTCAGAGCGGGAGAGGATCAAACGCTAAGACTAGACCGAAAACGAACAAATAGCTGACGAGGTAGACCCTTGGTGAAGATGTCAGCATACTGGTTTTCAGAGGTATAAAGCACGCCCCACACAAAAGAAAAAAAAAATATGGGGCAGAGGTATAAAGCACGCCTGGCGTGGGGCGTGGACTTTATGTACGCCTGGTGTGGGGCGTAGATTATATACTCCGCTTTAGTGGTGGGCGTGCAATTATACTGACCATTCACTATTTGGGTTTAGTCTTGGTCCCTAATTAAATATAATCGGGATTTGGTTATGGTCTCGAGTTTTAGTCGATAAGTCATTCCCACTGTGTCTCACTTTTTTACCAAATAAATAGGTTTACTCGCCCACTGTGGTTGCTCTAATAAAACCATGGTTGAAAAACCATGGTCCCCAAAAAATGGTTCATTATTTAGGCTTCTTTTTATCATCTCAAATAAATTAGGTAGTGGAAAAAGGTTTATCGGGCTTTAGGGTGGCTTGCCACTCTGTCCAGTATAGTTCCGCCCCGACTAAATGTGCAGATTCGGAAAAGTACAAAGCTGCCACAGATTCAAGCCATTTGTTTTGAAGGTTCTTCTACAGGTGCTGGAGAGTTTGGGTATCTGAAAATTCGTCGACGTTTTCCACCAACAGAAGCCTAGTTCTTTTGCCCCCTCTTTGACAATCTGAGGCACTTTTGAGTATTTTTTTTTTATTCTGATTTTACTATTCTCTGTAGTTAATGAAGATTCTAATTCTTGTTATAGAGACTGAAATTATCTGAGTTGTAAGTTGTAACCCTTCATTTTGTGAAATGATTATATCGGTAATAGAATGAAAAATCACTCAAACATAATAAAGGCCAGATGTGCAGTAAACAAAAAAAAAAAAAATCCGACAAAGAAATAGTCAAAAGTAATTTGGACACAGCAAATAGTGGAAATCTCTCACTTTAAATTCAATAATTGTGAGAAAAGAGGCATCCACTTTAGACAAGTTGGGGTGTCAAGTGGTCCTCAATAGTTAAAGCAACCTCAGGTTGGGGCATCTACTTTAGACAAGTTGGGGTGATCACAAATGAATGGAGTGGACATCGAAGACTCATTTTATTCCACATTATTCATAGTTCTACTCTACACGCTTTCATATTTCTCTCAAAAAAACATTATTTCCTCATTGTTTTCTATCTGCTTGAAATTTTTCATAATGGCCGCAGAACAAATTCTTGTTAACGGGGTCACTGAGATCATTAACAAGGTATTACCTGTTATTGCTCAACAGATTACTCTGGCATGGGGTGTGAAAGACGATTTGAGAAAGCTCAAGGGGATACACTGGAGTCAATCCAAGCTCTAATTTCTGATGCCGAGAGGAAGCAGGTAAATGATGAGGCTGTGAGACTTTGGTTGAGAAGGCTGAAAGATGTTGTCTATGATGCAGACGACGTTATGGATGAGTTTTCATACGAAGCCATGCGTTCTAATAAGCACAACCCACTTTTATTTCGATTCAAGATGGCCCGTAAAATTCGAGCCATCAATCAAAAGTTGGATGAAATTCACAAAAACAGTGAAAGGTTCCGCTTGGAAAATACTGTTACGACTGCACAAGAAAATCAGAATAGGGAGCTGATAAGAAAACGTAACCGGTTATCCACATCGGATGTAGATGATTCGTTACTTCAAGGGAGGGAGGGTGCAAAATTAGAAATATTAAACTTGTTGATCGAGAAGCCGTCACCATCTGTACCGTCATCATCGTCGGAGATTTCTACTCAACAGCAGAACGTATCCACATTATCTATTGTGGGCATGGGAGGACTGGGTAAGACAACTGTAGCTCAAATGGTCTACAATGATGGCTCCGTAGTGAGAAACTTTGAGCCAAGAGCTTGGGTCTGTGTCTCTGATCCTTTTTGACATCTTTAAGATTTTAAGAGACATCATCGAGTCGATTACTAAAAAGAAATGTGAGAATCCATCAAATGTCGACGTACTGGCAAACCAAGTCAAAGAACATTTGCTTGGCAAGAAATATCTGCTAGTGCTCGACGATGTGTGGAATGAGGATGTCGCAGAATGGGATACACTGAAAAAGTTTTCTTGCATGTGGCGGCTTGGGCAGCAAAATTTTAGTCACTACACGCATCCGAAAAGTTGCATCTGCTGCTGGGGGTACATTTTACTCTTTGAATAAATTACCTGATGATGTTTGTTGGTCCATTATCAAGAGGAAAGTATTGTCCCAAGGTGGAGCAGTGCTGACTAAGAAAATGACAGATATAGGAACCGAGATAGCAAGGAAATGTGACGGCTTACCCCTTGTGGCGAAGTCACTTGGAGGTTTAATGTGCTCCAGAAGAGATGAAAGCTATTGGCAGTCAATCGTAGACGACATCACTGATCGTATGCGAGGTACACCTGAACATGAAAAAGTCATTTCAATATTAAAATTGAGCTATGATAATTTATCTCCTCCTTTGAAACAATGTTTTTCATACTGCTGTATTTTCCCAAAAGACTGGGAAATAAATAGAGAGATGTTAATTCGATTATGGATGGCGGAAGGATTCCTTTTGTCATCAAGTGGGGGAGAAAATACATCTCTCGAAGATATTGGAAATGAATATTTCGAGTATTTGGTGTGGAGTTCGTTCTTCCAGGATGTGGAGAAGGATCATGAGTCGGGTGGCATTAGGACATGTAAGATGCATGATTTGGTGCATGATCTTGCAACGAGTGTTCTAGATCCTAATGAATTTAGAGTCGCGAAGGTAAGAGATGAGAAGCAAGAAGTTTCAGAAGTTCGACGCTTACAACTGCAATTTGATGTAGGACAAAGTTTGGCATCTCCAAAAGTATTATCAAATGCAGTGAAACTGCGTACAATAGTTGCTCTTAACCCAAAGAATATTTCGCATATCAATTCTTTCTTTCAATGTAGGCGTTTACGCGTACTATGTCCTCTCGATTACTGGAGTACATGCTCACTCTCTTCTAGCAGCATGTCTTGCCTTGTTTTACGTGAATTATGTTATGCTTCTTCGATTTCAAAGCTGAAGCATCTGAGGTACCTTGACCTCTCTGGCTGCAATTTATCTCCTGAGGTATCTTTAAATCACTCTTACAATTTGCAAACACTCATACTGAGTAGATGCAGAAACGTTCCTAGCTGTCTTCTTAATAAGATTGCATCTTTGAAGGGTTTGAGGCATCTTGATATCTCAAACATGGATTTATCTCCTGAGGTATCTTTGAATAATTCTTACAATTTGCGAACACTCATACTGAGAAGATGCAGAAACGTTCCTAGCTGTCTTCTTAATAAGATTGGATCTTTGAAGAGTTTGAGGCATCTGGATATCTCGTATTCGGATATTAAATCTATACCTGAAAATATTGGGTCCTTAAAACATCTAAGTTTCCTTGATCTTTCAGGTACAAAAATCTCAAAGTTACCGAATTCAATCACTTGCATCACTAGTCTAAGGACGTTGAATTTCAATGGTTGTCCGAATTTAAATGCCTTAACAAGTGAGCTAGGAGCACTGACACGATTAAGGTGTCTGATATGGAAGGTACCTCCATCAAACAATTGCCAGAATCATGCATTAGCAACCTCTGCAATTTGGAGATTGTGAAACTAGGATGGGGGTGTGAACTTCCGGAGGAAATTAAGAATTGGCCGAAATTGAGAATTTTTACTCACTCTAGAGAAGATGATGTAATGCCTAGAGGTATAGAAAGGCTTACCTGCCTTGAAACATTATATTCTTACATGGTTAGAGAAGAAACAGATGTATGTGGAAGTGGCATTAAAGAGTTAGCAGGCTTAAACTCCCTTCAGGTGTTAGGGATCAGAAAACTTGAAAATGTGAGAGGTGGAATAGAAGATGCAGAAACAGCAAAGATAAAGGACAAGCAACATCTTCGAATATTATATCTGGAATGGGGTTCCACTGGTGGTGATGATGACCAAGTACGGAGTGTAAAAGATACTGCGGTGTTGGAGGGTCTCCAGCCTCACTCAAATTTGGAAGTATTCAAAATAATTGATTCTCAGGTTTAAAGCTTCCAAAGTGGATGATGGGTTGTTCATTATCAAACTTCCTTCCGAATTTGGTGAGAATACATTTCATAGATTTCGATAATTGTGAGCAGCTTCCAGCTCTGGGCATGCTCCAATTTCTTAGGTATCTTTCGATCATGGGAATGAAATCAATCAAGTGTCTGGGTGAAGAATTCTATTATCAACAAGAAAACAGAGAAGAAGAAGAAAGCAGTAGTAGTAATACTACAGAGAGATCCTCATTATTCCCTTCGTTAGTTGAATTAATAATCTTGTATTTGGAAAACTTAGAAGAATGGGTTCCTCCTCCTCTTTCTTCTTCTTATTCTTGTTTTCCTTCTCTTGAGAATATGTATATCACAAAGTGTAAAAGATTGAGAAGCACGCCACCGATAACTTCGTTTTCTTCTCTTAAGGAATTGACATTACGTGGTAGTGGTACCAATGATAATGCAGTGAACTCATTATTCAATAGAGGAGGAGGAGGAGGAGGAGAAGGATGTAGTTCTTCTCTCACAATGATTATAATAGCGAACTCTGAAGATCTAATATATTTACCACCACTGGGCGTACTACTCCAACACAATACTCATCCGAATCTTCAGTTACTAAGGATTACCAACTGCTCTAATTTTCAAGGTTTTCGTGATGATGGTGATGATCGAAACAACAACAACAACAAGAGTTCTATTCGTTCACTGTGTCTAGAAGATTGTCCCGGTTTGACGTCTCTACCGGATTTACGATTGTGTACTTCTCTCCGGGAATTGACTATCTTTAAATGTGACAAACTGAAGGAGTCAATACCGTATGATCTTAACAAGTCCCTCACCTTTCTTGAAGAACTCAAAGTTGATTTCATTCAAAGAGAAGAGGGTGTTCCGGATGTCTCTGATAAATATAACTTGATAAATTTGATGGAGAAGAAGAAGAAGTAGATCCTCTTGCTAGGATTTCGTCTCCTCTTAAGAATTTTATTGGTCCACCACCAGGTTGGTTGGAGTTACTTCTTCGACTTTGTAGCTTCATTTGAGAGGGGATATGATTTATTGGATCGATGGTGAGGAATGAACAAGCAACCAGGCATGTCTTAATTTTGCTCTTAAAATTCTGCAAGCACTGGGTATTTGGTTCTCAGGCTTTTTTAAAGCACTAGTAACAGGTGTATCATAATGACAATTTTCAACTCTTGGGGAACTCTTGTACCAGGTATAATCTCCAAGCTCTACGCAGTTAAATTTGGTGTAGTTCTAAAGAGTGCCACCAATGTTTATGGACTAATATTTTTCTTCCTACAGTTGGAGTGCTTGTGGACTTGGGTCTGATGGAACGGATAGGCTAGTAAAATTGGTACAAGAAATGCAACACTGTAAAGTGTCTAAATCTGAAAATGGAACGAGCAAAGATTACTGGTGGAGGCTCGGGGGCTCCGTTGGCATAGTAGGAAGAAACTGTCTACGAAGCAGTGAACAGATTCCAGAGGTAACTTTCTGAAACCTCAATTAAGAACAAATAAAGATTAGGGATCATTGCATTGCGTCCATGCTAAAATTCTCTTCTTGAGTAGAGATTGTTATTCCAACTCGTTGTATCCGACTGATCTTGTTCAAGATACTAAATTGCAGATTCAACAAAAGTACAAAGCTGCCACAGGATTCATGCCGTTTGTTTTTGAAGGTTCTTCTCCAGGTGCTGGAGAATTTGGGTATATGAAAATTCGTCGCCGTTCTCCACCAACAGAAGCACTTTCGGTTCTTTTCCCTTTTTTTTTTCTTTGGCAATTTGAAATTTTGTTACAAATGTTACCATTCTTTGTTAGTACCCTTTCTCAGAAACAAAAATCTCTCACAAAAAATAAAATAAAAATGCCTATCAAATACAGTAGTTCGAAAATTTGCAGTGATGTTTGCAGCACACTGGCTCTGGCTCTGTCTTTGCATCGTCACCTCATATTTCCGTTGTCGAGAATTGAAAAATGAAGAATCCCCGGGACTTAAACATTCCAATATATTCATTTTTATTTGACAAACAAGCCTTCAAAAAAGACCGGAAGTTCTATACTGGGACCTCTTCTGCACACATTAACTGCTAGAAACTTTTTCTAGTTAGAAATGTTTATTGTAATATCGATTGGTTCAATACGTAGTAATAGTGATATGTTTTCATCAACTATTTCCGTACTCTCGATTATTGCTTCTCGTCCGTATATGCATGCATCTATCTAGAAGGCATCTTTATCTTTCCAGTACAATTCTAATAAATAGGCCGGTGGGAAGTTGACGGTAGCAAATAATTTCATTTGATACTGTTGGTTGACTTGAAAGAAGACTCATGTATATTCCATAAAAGAAAAACGGAAAATGGAGTCGTTTCATTCAAAAAATTTAAAACACGATCAAATGGGAGAAAAAAATTTTATGCGGTGAAATGGACAAAAAATAGCAAGGATTTAAACCGATTCATCCTGGCTTAAATTTAAAAAATAGCGAGGATGAAACTAGATGCATCCTATGTAAATTAAAAATAAGAAAAAGTGTTTGAAAATGGGCGGGATGAAACGGGTTACATCCCGCCTATTTTTAAATTTTTGTCCATTTAAACAGTATCAAAATCTAACTGTCCTTTTCACCCAGGAAATTTTGATTTTGATCTTTTTAACCAATTTTGTGAAAGAAAAATCGAAAATGCTTATTGTACACAATTATGGTATTTAGCTAAGCCAACGGTAAAAAAAAAAAAAAAAAAAAAGCACTATGGTTGGGACGAACGGAAAATCCCGCCCTCGGAATCGCGCTGCACATGTTGGAACTCCCCGATGCGCAGCGCTCGTATAAGAGTAACCGTGAAATAAAGCATTAAGCTTTACTAGGAGAATGCACGTCGATTTTCCTTTCCAGACATGCATTGCAAGCATGATATCTTAGACGTACCACAAACACCGTTCCAACGGCCCCTTTGATTTAGCTAAGTTAGGCTTGGCTATCTAAGAAAATTGTGATGAATAATAACCATAATACTAGCTCTCTTGGCTACAAAATGGACAAGAGAATTATAGGCCTCCATAATTAATGCTTGCTCTTACACCAAAGTCTTATACCACTGTGTTTATGTAAAACATGTTTTTATGTAAAAAGTTTAACATTTTTTTAGATAAGTTTAGAGGGTGTAACATGTGGTATAAAACTTCGGTGTAAAATTTTTGGTGTGCTTATCTTCCAGTAAAAATGCATTCCATACTCCTACCTACTATATAGTACTCCCTCCGTCCCACATATATAGGCGGAGAGAGAAAATTCTCTTAGATTAAGAAAATTGCATGGGATTCATAAGTTTATATGTTTTTTCTTGTTTTGCCCTTCGTCTTATCTCCAACACAATTACCTATGTACAATAAATATGGGTATATATGGAAAAATTCATCTTGGAAAGCAAAGTCCGCCTATTTAGTGGGACAAAGAAAAACCAAAATTCCGCCTATATATGTGGGACGGAGGGAGTACTACACATTGAATCCAACCGTTTCAAAACCCAATGCAGTGCAGTGTCTGTACCCAAATAGTAATAATTATTTCTTCAATTATACAGACCGACTGCATTTTGGTACAATAATGCATCTTGATTTGAGAAGTCTTTGAGAAAAGATGACAGAGAAAAAAGAAAACTGGTTATGGATGTTTGTACTGAAAGAATGAATGAATGCAGTAAATATTAGAAAACCAATTACGTTGAAATATTTACTGATGATTTACTTGAAGAGGCCGCCACGCGAGGAAATTTCTAAAGGTGTCTAGTTTTAATTAATTATTCCCAAAATTTTTGTAAATTACCAAAAATGTTTGAATGTGTACCCATTGCTTGACATTATGTACCCAATACGATGAATCCACAACTATAATGTGTGCACATTATACCTTTTTTGGAAATTTTTAAAAAACTAGACATTTTTAGTAAATAGCTTTCTGCAGGGTACACTTTTGGGCATTGACGCGGCCAACCCGAGGAAATTTAAGTAAAAATACATCGCTAGTTTTCATTATCTCTCTCACCCTCTCTGAAAAAACACTTCCATCTTCATTTCTGTTTGCTAGCTACCTCGTATTCATCAGTTCATTGTTTTTCTCCATCTTTTCCTACATATCTTCATCATGGCTGTGGAAGGTATTCTAATTAACGGTGTAACAGAGATCTTGAAACCGTTGATCTCTCTAATTTCTCAACAGATTACTCTGGCATGGGGTGTGAAAGACGATTTGAGAAAGCTCAAGGATACACTGGAGTCAATCCAAGCTCTAATTTCTGATGCCGAGAGGAAGCAGGTAAATGATGAGGCTGTGAGACTTTGGTTGAGAAGGCTGAAAGATGTTGTCTATGATGCAGACGACGTTATGGATGAGTTCATTTACCAAACCATGCGTTCTAATAAGCACAAGGTACAAGCTCTTGTTTCATCCTCCAACCCACTTTTATTTCGATTCAAGATGGCCCGTAAAATTCGAGCCATCAATCAAAAGTTGGATGAAATTCACAAAAACAGTGAAAGGTTCCGCTTGGAAAATACTGTTACGACTGCACAAGAAAATCAGAATAGGGAGCTGATAAAAAAACGTAATCGGTTATCCACATCGGATGTAGATGATTCGTTACTTCAAGGGAGGGAGGGTGCAAAATTAGAAATATTAAACTTGTTGATCGAGAAGCCGTCACCATCTGTACCGTCATCATCGTCGGAGATTTCTACTCAACACCAGAACGTATCCACATTATCTATTGTGGGCATGGGAGGACTGGGTAAGACAACTGTAGCTCAAATGGTCTACAATGATGGCTCCGTAGTGAGAAACTTTGAGCCAAGAGCTTGGGTCTGTGTCTCTGATCCTTTTGACATCTTTAAGATTTTAAGAGACATCATCGAGTCGATTACTAAAAAGAAATGTGAGAATCCATCAAATGTCGACGTACTGGCAAACCAAGTCAAAGAACATTTGCTTGGCAAGAAATATCTGCTAGTGCTCGACGATGTGTGGAATGAGGATGTCGCAGAATGGGATACACTGAAAAGTTTTCTTGCATGTGGCGGCTTGGGCAGCAAAATTTTAGTCACTACACGCATCCGAAAAGTTGCATCTGCTGCTGGGGGTACATTTTACTCTTTGAATAAATTACCTGATGATGTTTGTTGGTCCATTATCAAGAGGAAAGTATTGTCCCAAGGTGGAGCAGTGCTGACTAAGAAAATGACAGATATAGGAACCGAGATAGCAAGGAAATGTGACGGCTTACCCCTTGTGGCGAAGTCACTTGGAGGTTTAATGTGCTCCAGAAGAGATGAAAGCTATTGGCAGTCAATCGTAGACGACATCACTGATCGTATGCGAGGTACACCTGAACATGAAAAAGTCATTTCAATATTAAAATTGAGCTATGATAATTTATCTCCTCCTTTGAAACAATGTTTTTCATACTGCTGTATTTTCCCAAAAGACTGGGAAATAAATAGAGAGATGTTAATTCGATTATGGATGGCGGAAGGATTCCTTTTGTCATCAAGTGGGGGAGAAAATACATCTCTCGAAGATATTGGAAATGAATATTTCGAGTATTTGGTGTGGAGTTCGTTCTTCCAGGATGTGGAGAAGGATCATGAGTCGGGTGGCATTAGGACATGTAAGATGCATGATTTGGTGCATGATCTTGCAACGAGTGTTCTAGATCCTAATGAATTTAGAGTCGTGAAGGTAAGAGATGAGAAGGAAGAAGTTTCAGAAGTTCGACGCTTACAACTGCAATTTGATGAAGGACAAAGTTTGGCATCTCCAAAAGTATTATCAAATGCAGTGAAACTGCGTACAATTGTTGCTCTTAACCCAAAGAATATTTCGCATATCAATTCTTTCTTTCAATGTAGGCGTTTACGCGTACTATGTCCTCTCAGTCGCTGGCATGGGTGGGGTGAATGCTCACTCTCTTATAGCAGCATGTCTTGCCTTGTTTTACGTGAATTATGTTATGCTTCTTCGATTTCAAAGCTGAAGCATCTGAGGTACCTTGACCTCTCTGGCTGCAATTTATCTCCTGAGGTATCTTTAAATCACTCTTACAATTTGCAAACACTCATACTTCAAGGATGCAGAAACGTTCCTAGCTGTCTTCTTAATAAGATTGCATCTTTGAAGGGTTTGAGGCATCTTGATATCTCAAACATGGATTTATCTCCTGAGGTATCTTTGAATAATTCTTACAATTTGCGAACACTCATACTGAGAAGATGCAGAAACGTTCCTAGCTGTCTTCTTAATAAGATTGGATCTTTGAAGAGTTTGAGGCATCTGGATATCTCGTATTCGGATATTAAATCTATACCTGAAAATATTGGGTCCTTAAAACATCTAAGTTTCCTTGATCTTTCAGGTACAAAAATCTCAAAGTTACCGAATTCAATCACTTGCATCACTAGTCTAAGGACGTTGAATTTCAATGGTTGTCCGAATTTAAATGCCTTAACAAGTGAGCTAGGAGCACTGACACGATTAAGGTGTCTGGATATGGAAGGTACCTCCATCAAACAATTGCCAGAATCATGCATTAGCAACCTCTGCAATTTGGAGATTGTGAAACTAGGATGGGGGTGTGAACTTCCGGAGGAAATTAAGAATTGGCCGAAATTGAGAATTTTTACTCACTCTAGAGAAGATGATGTAATGCCTAGAGGTATAGAAAGGCTTACCTGCCTTGAAACATTATATTCTTACATGGTTAGAGAAGAAACAGATGTATGTGGAAGTGGCATTAAAGAGTTAGCAGGCTTAAACTCCCTTCAGGTGTTAGGGATCAGAAAACTTGAAAATGTGAGAGGTGGAATAGAAGATGCAGAAACAGCAAAGATAAAGGACAAGCAACATCTTCGAATATTATATCTGGAATGGGGTTCCACTGGTGGTGATGATGACCAAGTACGGAGTGTAAAAGATACTGCGGTGTTGGAGGGTCTCCAGCCTCACTCAAATTTGGAAGTATTCAAAATAATTGGATTCTCAGGTTTAAAGCTTCCAAAGTGGATGATGGGTTGTTCATTATCAAACTTCCTTCCGAATTTGGTGAGAATACATTTCATAGATTTCGATAATTGTGAGCAGCTTCCAGCTCTGGGCATGCTCCAATTTCTTAGGTATCTTTCGATCATGGGAATGAAATCAATCAAGTGTCTGGGTGAAGAATTCTATTATCAACAAGAAAACAGAGAAGAAGAAGAAAGCAGTAGTAGTAATACTACAGAGAGATCCTCATTATTCCCTTCGTTAGTTGAATTGATAATCTCGTATTTGGAAAACTTAGAAGAATGGGTTGCTCCTCCTATTTCTTCTTCTTCTTCTTCTTGTTTTCCTTCTCTTGGGACGATGGAAATCAGAAACTGTAAAAGATTGAGAAGCACGCCACCGATAACTTCGTTTTCTTCTCTTAAGGAATTGACATTACGTGGTACCAATGATAATGCAGTGAACTCATTATTCAATAGAGGAGGAGGAGAAGGATGTAGTTCTTCTCTCACGGATATTACAATAGCGAACTCTGAAGATCTAATATATTTACCACCACTGGGCGTACTACTCCAACACAATACTCATCCGAATCTTCAGTTACTAAGGATTACCAACTGCTCTAATTTTCAAGGTTTTCGTGATGATGGTGATGATCGAAACAACAACAACAACAACAAGAGTTCTATTCGTTCACTGTGTCTAGAAGATTGTCCTGGTTTGACGTCTCTACCGGATTTACGATTGTGTACTTCTCTCCGGGAATTGACTATCTTTAAATGTGACAAACTGAAGGAGTCAATACCGTATGATCTTAAGAAGTCCCTCACCTTTCTTGAAGAACTCAAAGTTGATTTCATTCAAAGAGAAGAGGGTGTTCCGGATGTCTCTGATAAATATGACTTGATCAATTTGATGGAGAAGAAGAAGAAGTAGATCCTCTTGCTAGGATTTCGTCTCCTCTTAAGAATTTTATTGGTCCACCACCAGGTTGGTTGGAGTTACTTCTTCGACTTTGTAGCTTCATTTGAGAGGGGATATGATTTATTGGATCGATGGTGAGGAATGAACAAGCAACCAGGCATGTCTTAATTTTGCTCTTAAAATTCTGCAAGCACTGGGTATTTGGTTCTCAGGCTTTTTTAAAGCACTACTAACAGGTGTATCATAATGACAATTTTCAACTCTTGGGGATCTCTTGTACCAGGTATAATCTCCAAGCTCTACGCAGTTAAATTTGGTGTAGTTGTAAAGAGTGCCACCAATGTTTATGGACTAATATTTTTCTTACTACAGTTGGAGTGCTTGTGGACTTGGGTCTGATGGAACGGATAGGCTAGTAAAATTGGTACAAGAAATGCAACACTAATGGCCATGTGCTTAAATCCTGGATTCATGAATCTTCTTTAGAGAACGGTCTTTTTCTCTTAGGAAACGGCCTGATTTCCATACTCATATAGGTAAGTCTCGAAGGTGTTTCTGCGAGACACCTTGTGATAAAAGTTAGACTTATTAAGGATTTTCATCCATCCCGATTTCTTAAAACTCCGCACTAATAAGAAAATGGGAAGTTTTAATTTTAGTGCACCATAATCACTTCCATAACTTTTTGGTACCACATTGAACCTTGTTTATCCTTTCCAAAACATTGGTTGGGTTTCTGCTATGGGTGATCAAACTTCATTCACAGACCTTAGTCCCATTTCCTTACACTTTATTGAAACCACTGCCTTTGGAAGACTTTTCGTAAATGGGTCTGCCAAGTTCTTACTTGTTTCAATATAGTTCACAGCAACTACTCCTCTCTTGAGTAATTGTCTTACTATTTGATGTCTAAGACTTGTATGTCTAGACTTTCCATTATAAGTCTTGTTAGAGACATTATAGATAGTAGCTTGATTATCACAATTAAGATAGTAGCTTGATTACCGGTCAGGTCGATCACCGAAAACTCTGCGTAGCGGAAAACCTTGAAAATATCCAAAAGTTCTCCTGCGGAAAATCGCTGCATAGTTTCCATCATGCTGGGAAGACACCTTGAGGAAACAGTAAGTAATGTAGAGACCTTCCATTGAAACACAAAATGATGCTCTTAGCATCTCATATGTTTGGTTCCATGACAAGTGGAAAAACATGAAGAAAATTTAACCTGCATCTGAAAGATCTTATACTCACCGGGTTATATATTGAAGAACTCTCTGGTATCTAGTTGTTTTTTTTATCAGAAGAGAGATTTTATAGATGTAAGAATATACAGAGGAGTTACAATGTACTAGAGATTTTTTTTTATCTAGTTTCAGCCATAGAGCTTTTCTTACTAAATATACAACAAAGAAGAGAAGGAGCTTTTGTTACTAAGGTCCGATTTTCAAAGAAACTAATGTACCTGTGCATAAACCGCCTGAGCAACGATGTATTCGGTCTCTGTTTTGAAATGCCTCCATAAAGACTTACATAGGACTGGTATGATAAGTGTATCCATACTCGATCAAATTCATAACCTATTTTTGTCTAAAAAGTCTTGAAATATTTCCAAGCTAAAACAGTTCATGAACCGTTTTAGGGTATGTAGTGTACACCTAGTAATAGCATGTATACGAATCTGCATTGGGAATGTATGAATTTATATGAGAGGTAAAAAAGTACATAGACTGCTTGGGGTATATAATACGTATACCATGTCATATTTGACATAGTTTTGTAACCTTTTTATTAAAGAAACGAACAACCAAGGGGTTGTGGTTGCATACCTAGCTAGTGCCATGTTAATTTTGCACATAGTCGTGTAACTTTTTTCTTATCAAAGATGAAAGTACACGATGTAACCAAAATCACACAACATTGTAATACATATTAATAGCAGTATAGCACTGCCATCTTCAAACAAAATCACACACAAAACAATGTTATTATCTACCATCCAAAGCCAATAACAACGAAAATAGAAAATATGGCATCAAACATGATGCCAATGAAGAGAAGTACAATATTGATAAAACATAACCGACACATACTGTTGTTTCATTTTGGTTTTTGTCAAAGGATAATAGTCCCACATTGCTAGATTCCGTATAATTAACTTAAATATAATATGGAAGGTCCACTCCACTCATCGCCAATTGGTTTTGAGTTGGATGCCCGCAGAATTTAACATGGTATCACATTTAGGCCCGTACGCGGGGTGTAGGCCAAATTTGGGCCATTAACTATCCCGTGATTGAATTTGTCACTTGTGCACTCATGACCCGACTTTGGTCATTATGTACGTAGGTCCACGTGTTAGGCCGAGTTACGTGTCTTACACGTGATGGGGGAAGGAAAATAGTCCCACATCGCTAATATCTCCTTAATTAACTTAAATATAAATATAATATGGAAGGGCCTCTCCACTCATTGCTAATTGGTTTTGAGTTGGATGTCCGCAGACTTTAACATGGTATCAAAGCCAAGCCCCAGACCCAGACCTGCTGTACGCCTGGTGTAGGCCTAATTAGTGGCCGAAGTGTACCAATTTTTTCGCTTGTACACCCGGGGTGTAGGCCGAGTGGCCGATGCATACAGATTTAGTCACATGTACAGCAGTTATCGATTGACTGGTTACTCATACATAGGTCTACGTGTTAGAATGACTGGCCTTACATGTGAGGGGGCGTGTGAAAAGACAATAATCCCACATTGCTAGATTCCACATAATTAACTTAAATATAATATGGAATGGCTGCTCCACTTATTGCCAATTGGTTACTCGTACGTAGGTCCACGTGTTAGGCCGAATGACTGGCCTTACACATGAGGGAGCATGTGAAAGGACAATAATCCCACATTGCTAGATTCTGCATAATTAGCTTACATATAATATGGAAGGGCCGCTCCACTCATTGTCAATTGGTTTTGAGTTGGATACCCGCAGACTTGAACAATTTTATTTGCAAATAAACACTCGCGATCGTGGAACAAACTATTGCTGTAGTGGTGCCCGTGTATCCGTTAACGGGAGTATCAGATACTAAGACTTTAGTTACGGCAACACTTGCATCCAAATGGTGCGGAGTAATCACCATTTACGATTTGGACACTCGCAAGGGTATTCCCGAGTTTTGACTCACATCCAAATGGTTCATTTGCATTTCCCCCTAGACCCCACAACCTGACCGGTCATGTCGATCACCGAAAACTCTGCGTAGCGGAAAACTTTGAAAATATCCAACACTGTAATTGTGAGACCATTGGTAAGCGAAAAAGTATGTTTTCTGTGATTTCTAAAGGCAATTTATCAATGAACATCTCTTGAAGCTTTTTCTTATTCTCCTTGGTTGAGCCAACTATCTAACGTTTTCACGAGTAAATGCAATTCTTCGATTTGAGCAAGTGGAGATATTAAAATTATCTACGAAGTAACAAAGCAGTTTTCTGTTAATGGTTGATGACAATTTCGAGTCCGAATGAAGCTGGAGCAACATTTTAGTATTCCGAAGTTCAACAATTTGCCCCAAAAATTGGCGGTTTAATTAATGAAGATACTAGTACCTAGTAGGAGTAAGTTTTTCTTTTTCTGTAATCTGTAATCTCTCACAACGAAGCAAGGCTATTCACGTGAGAAATTGCTCGAGTAGTGGTATATATTTCTTTAGTAAAATCATCTTTTAGAACTTTCTTCAAAATCCCATCTGGGTTTTTCATAGTATTAGTTTCAGGGTCATAACAAGAGAGAATCACATCGTACCGCAACAAACATTTTTCGCTATCAGTTGATGCAAATGGCTGCTTGAACCATCCCATGCTATACTAAACTTCTCAAGCCAATACCAATTGTCCCCCTGTGTGTATTTGACACTCTTTCCCTGCCGTAACTCCCACATATTGATATATATATATTCACTTGGAACTACTTCTAGAACACACAAAATCCCATCCAGTTCTATGAGTCCGACACTATCAGTGTTACGGAAAACTGAAGGATTGATGGGAGCAATTTAAATGTCTCATGTCCCAAATCAAAAGATACAGTATTTGGTGTTGA
The DNA here is from genome assembly GCA_023531295.1 of Papaver armeniacum. NCBI lineage: Eukaryota > Viridiplantae > Streptophyta > Magnoliopsida > Ranunculales > Papaveraceae > Papaver > Papaver armeniacum. Next base: position 18,552 of record JAJJWW010012512.1, read on the forward strand.
ATCTAAAGAGTCCTTTAGATCCATCCAATACATAGCTCCACCAGCAAAAATAGGCTGCGCTGAATCACTCAAGTGGGACATAACGCTTCTTCTGATAATAAGGCTTAGTCCTATGGGCTAGATATCTAGCTGCTAGATTGGCCATCCACGTCACTCTGGGCAACCTCCTAAGTCACATGGGCTAGATATCTAGCTGCTAGTTTGGCCATCCACGTCATATGTGAGCGCCGAACGGTTCGGCGTTTTGGTTACTATTTGTGAGCGCCGAACGGTTCGGCGTTTTGGTTACTTTTTGAGCGCCGAACGGTTCGGCTTTTTAAATCTCAGCCGTTAGATTTTGTGAGCACCGAACGGTTCGGCGTTTTGGTCACTTTTTGAGCGCCGCACCATTCAGCGTTTCAATCTCGCCGATAGTGCGACTGCGAGCAATTGCTAGGAGAGAGAAGTAGCCAGATTAAGTGTTAACTTTTTACCCACACTTTTTCATGATTTGCAACACTTTTTGGCCAATCTAGCACTCCAATCTAGCCCATAGGACTTAGCCTAACTTTTCCGCGGCGTATCTATCCACCACCACCCATGAGGAGGAGGGTATACACATTAGCGTCACCCTGTCTTGTATATTCGTCAAACCCAATGATAACAAGTTTAACAACCTTGTACTCATTACTTGAACTAACAGAGAAACTATTGAAAACGACGTTGCTGATGATTGTAACCGCCGTATCCCAGCCAATCCGTCGCCTAATATAAATAGGCATACAGTGTGCGAAAGAAAAAGAAGAAGATGGAAGAATATTTTCGTCTTAAGATTGTTGGATACTTTCTCCATATTATGCAACTGTTGCTGATGATGTTGATCCGAGATGCGATAGCCAAAGAATAAGAAAAGGAAAACAGAGAGATTAGAAGACTAAGAACTTATGCATATATGGAGTCGAGTATTAGATACTCTGTCCGAGATGCGATAGCCAAATAATAAGAAAAGGAAAACAGAGAGATTAGAAGACTAAGAACTTATGCATATATCGAGTCGAGTATCAGATACTCTGTCCTTAAGACGAAATTCGCCCAATTCCGGTGCTAATGGGTTCTTACTTGCGAAACGTCTCCCAGGATACAACGATCTTTCTTTCTCGAGTAGAAGCACTCCAAACTCAAGGAAACGGTGAACCAAATTTAGTGTTTATCTCTCAATACTAGACAACACTTGAATGCAAGTGAAAATCAGATTTTTGGTGTGTTCTTTTCTTGTGTTTAGAATGAAACATGAGTGGGGTTTATATACTTGATTGGTATCTCTTAGGAAAGGACATAGTGTCTCTTCGCAAAGAGTCACATCTCTTGTAAGAGTCCTTTCATGGAGAGTCACACCTTTGGAAAGAATCCATTCATGGAGGGTCACATCTCTTGGAAGCAACCCTTCAATTATAACCATCATAATTTCTATTCAAAATTTCTAACAAGCTTATATTGACCAAACTTACTCGAAGATATCACGAAATACTGCGGATTGAAGAACAGATAAACACACCACCATTATATATGTGTCGAATGTCCCGTAAAGGGCCTTCTAAGGTCATATCTAGGGGAAAAAACGTAAAAACAAATCATTTATAAGTTAAATTGGACAGTAGGCATGGCTAAATATTAGTTTTAATTGCATGAAAATTCAGAAAGATATTTAGTCAAAAGCATATAAGAAGGCAAAGGCTAATCAATTGGTTTTATTCATTATGGAGAAGCTTACAAAGAAACTGGTGCATTTCCTTGCATTATAAACCAAAAATCTTCATCTATCAGTCGAACAAATGAATCTATATATGTTTTGCGTGCATAGTGCATTGAGGAATGTCTTAACAAGTAGCAGTGGCAGACATGCTTCCCATCCCTAATCTTGCATTCTCCACCTGCAGCTTGAACTGCAGAATCAAGCTAGCTGTTGCGCCATGTCATTTTTGTTGCTCATATTACATTGACCAATATTGTGATTTGGTTGACAGCATGCTGGGTTTGCAGTTGATGCCATAACTGTCGTTAAAATCTGCATAACATATATATTGCAGACTTGTTAATATTAAACCATTAAGGCATGTCAGGAAATTGATAATAAGAATTATCTGGAGTAATATGCATAAACTTTCCAATTAGTAATATTCCGCTAGCTATCAATTTATTTTTACCCGCGTGTAAAACCATGAACAGGACAAGGCAGGCAATAGCTGTTACTTTTCCACTGGCCATTTCAGAACCTGAAATTAAAATTTGAATAGTAGTCTAAAAAGAATTAATGCTGGTTTTCTTGGAAGATTGTAGTTTTGGTGTGATGAGATTGATGTTCATGGCTCTCAATTTATAGAGGATCAAGAGATTATAACATGCATCCGACCACTAATAACTTCTACCAGGATATTTTGTAATCCAAGGAATTAATATGCGATTCATATTTCTCATTAAAGCAGATATTGTTTGCTCTTAATTAAGGATACGAAAATTGATTTAAAGAGATAATTTCCTATATCCTCCATAAACTATGACAGACTACTATGGTGTGTATGTATTTGAAATCTTTTTGGTAGTAGCTTGATGGATGTTAAACTACATTGTTATCTACTCCCTCCGTTCTTTTTTAATAGGCTGGTTTTGTTTTTTGAGAAAATTAAGGAAATTGCAAGTGGTCCTCATGATACTTGTCAATAAAAGAAGTGAAGTGAAATGGTCCCCATGACACTTGTCAGCAAAAGAAGTAAGGTGAAATGGTCCCATGACACTTGTCATCAAAAGAAGTTAAGAGGAAAGTGGTCCCAGAAAACTAAAGTAATATTTGACATTCCTAATTAGGAAACCAACCTATTTTTTTTGAAATATTTATTTATAGAAACCAGCCTATTATTTAAGAACAGAGGGAGTAGAAAATAACAATAACAACATCAAAAGTGATCAAATATATACTACTAACACAAAATTCATGATTTTGTGATTTCGGCAATGGACTAACACCTATAGCCTAGCAACTAATCTAAGCTTCATCAACTTCACATAAATGAAAAGAATAGACTGGAATAGATCCGGATTAGTTAAAACCGGATTGGAGCTGGTATAAGTGGTTACATTCTGCAATTTTCTAGTGCGAGTCTATTGGTGATGCCAGATTGGTCTTATTACGGCAAATCGGTGTGTTATGTGCAAAGAGAGTATGGAATCTATCGATCACTTACTACTACACTGTAACAAGGCATCAAAAGTTTGGGGTCATTTCAAAAACATTTTGGGACGAGTTTGGGTGTTCAAGGAACAAGTGAAAGATGTTTTTCTTGAGATCGACGTGAAACGATTTTACTATTTGTAGGGAATTATATGTGGAACGCAATCCCGTATGCCATTTGTTGGTCCATTTGGAAAGAGCGAAATAATCGCATCTTCAAGGGTACTTGAGAGAAGTGACGACAAGCTAATCATGGACATCAAGGCTTTGATTCTGTATTGGGCAATCCCATCTAAAGCTCTTGAGGGAATTCGTTTTCAAGATATGATTTATAAATGGGCTGAGATAGTTGAGAGATAAATTTCTTTTGTACTCTTAGGACTGGAAGGACCTGATGGTTATAAGGTTCCATTCAGTTTACAGATTTGTAATAACCTATTTTTTCATTATTATATATATCCTATAGTTTTGCTGATCAAAAAAAAAAAAAAAAAGATTGGCAAAACCATGGTTACATTCTGCAATTTTCCACAAAGGTTCCAGCTAGAGTATGCATCTACCTTGACATCGAATACACACTCCTTTTCTGTATACTGGTAGCATTTACTCCACCGGTGTATTTCAGATTCAAGTGTCCAGAATATCGTTTGTAAACTGTACATATAATTACTGTAGAATTTTAGTTGTACTGTAGTTGTACTGGTTCAATTCAGAGTTTGTTACCGCCAAAAAAGAAATTGCTCTGGATTGAGCAACAATCTAGTCTTAATTTATTTCTATATCAGTATCACACTGTTCAGCTATTTTTGAATCGGGACTTGTTCTCTCTTGGTAAGCTTTTCAGCGTCCACTGTCTTTCTAAATTTACTTTCTCTGGCTTTCATCGGCTCAATGAGTCTCAATTCACCAATGTCCTCGGGTACTTTAAATATATATATATGTATCTGAGCAAGTAAAATTATCATTAGAATTCCTAGTCCCTACAGCCTGTGACTACATTCTAGTGAAGAAAAGAGCTCCTATTAACTTGGAACCTCTTCCAACTTTTCATTTCGGAAAAGATGTATAGGACTTATGAAGATTAAACAAATCATTTACAAAAAAGCATAAAACTGAAAAATAGTGTGGTTGGTAATGGCCTTATTACCTTAAATCTTATTGGCTTAATAATCTCAATTACCAGGGCATCACCATTATCCAACTTGCGATCCATTGGAAAAGCTTTCCATTCAGGGCCGTCTCTGACATTAATACGACCTTGTGCGAAAGAACTCGAAACGCCTTTCTATGTAATTTTTGGGCCGAATGGAATAAGCGAGGATGACCTTTATATGGCCACTTTTTTGTAAATCTAAGTGATCAATTACCACAAAAAGATTGAGAATGGTCCATGCTTGAAAAAACCAAAAATACCCCTCTTTTAGTCCAATTACTATAACTCCTTGTATATCCTATTTTTTAGGGGTATAATTGGAAAGCAAACTTTAATATAACATATCTAAAAATCCGTGCCTTGGAATTTTACGAATTTTATCTTGTTGGAAAGCTAATAAAAAAATCTATCCAACGAGCACAAACAACAATATCAAATTTAGAGTTTTTACGAAAAATTCGGAGATATTTATCATTTTAGGCACAATTTTAAAAAATTAAATGTATATTCATTATGCAAACCACCACAAAAGATACATAATACTTTATGTAGCAAAATTTTGGTTTATGCATCAACTAATTTTCCGTTCCAACTAATAAAACGATGTACTCCCTCCGTTTCAAGAAAAATGATACTTTAATTTTAGGCACAATTCTCGAAAATTGAATGCATAGCCATTATGCAAACCACCACAAAGGATGCATAACACATCATGCAACCATATTTTGGTTTATGGATCGACTAATTTTTAGTTTTCTCAGAAAGTGATACTTTCACAACCCGTTTAGGAAAAGTGAAACTTTAAGCTCGTTCGGGAAAAGTGATACTTTGCCGTTTGGAAAAAGTGATACTTTGCTTAGGTTTGAAAAAAAGTTTCACTTTTTCGAAACCGGGCGAAAGTATCACTTATTCAAACGGAGCGAAAGTATCACTTTTTGGGAAACGGGGCGAAAAGTATCACTTTTTTAAACGGTGAAAGTAATAATGAGACGAACCCCATGTTCTGATTCTTTTTCGGTCGGCCCTCCCACCGTGGCAACGGTCGTACTAGTTTTTATTTCTGCACATATGGTGTTTTCTTAATAGTTACTGTATAACACCGAAATAAAGGAATTATAAACTACGTTGTAGCATAAAACATTTGAAATAAAATACAAAAGCTATGTCCATAAACAAATCGAAACAGAGCAATCAGCCAATTAGTCTTCACTTTAAAATAGGGCTCCTAATTGAGACTTTACTGCTGCATCACTTTTTTCTTTGCTGGTATCACCCTTTTAGGAGGCATATCTAATTTAAGACAATACACTAGGGAACTTGAAACAATATTCGTACCTTAATCAAGTTGTAGCTTCTTGAAAAAATCAAAGGAAATCCAAAGTCTACACAGGTCGCCAACAAAAAGACGTCGTAATCACTTGTAATCAGTTCACAAATCAAAACTAACGGGGATTGGTTCAATAATTTCAATAGGAAACTTAAATATGAGTATGGTGTATGACAGAAATTTATAATCAATTAAAAATATTTAATATCAGCTGTGAATTGTCTAGTGTCTACTGTTAGTATCAACAAATACGAAATATTAATTATGAATTATAATTATCAAATTATGAAACATATTAAGATATTAGGTAGAAACCAGAATTCAGTTATGTAATGTAAACACAAATTCTAGTAAATGACTTGGTAACATATCAACGATTCACTTGAATAATGAAAGTAGAACTAAACAAACCTTAATAATAATATGCTGCTTGGACGGTTTTAGTGATTTTTTTCTCGCTCGCTCGCAATCTTCTACTGCAGTTTGAAATCCTTTAGGATTAAGCGATAATTTGATCTTTCCGATACTTCCCTGGGTTTATTTAATTAGGAGAAATTACTTTGTCCGTTTCTATCTGCCTTTTCATCCATGTTTTTTACATTTTGGACTACCCAAAAATGTTGAGCCATAAGCCCATAGAGGCTTTGAAATTTTTTCGCCTTGTGCTGTTGCACAACTTGACGGGCTTCAGAGTCGGCCCTGTTTCCATTCATATCAATGTTATCTTTCTGTTATACCATGTCATTGTTTCGATAGTAACATAACTCTTCCTCGCATTACTAGGAACCGAGAGGATGTAATTGAGCGCACGTCTTTGTTTGATGAACGATCACCAATGCTGGAACCTATACATGGTTTGATCTGTTTCTACATTTTGAAAATTACGGTTCTATTCTCATATACAATCCGTGCACTGGAGAAAAAAACACCGTGGCTTAAAACGAAAAACAAGTGATCAAATACTAGAACCTATATTTCTTGAACAAAAAATGAGAGAAGTACCCATGGAATGCCCCTATAAGGGAAGACATATGAGAGTACTAAATGGTAAACCGGGTGACTGGAGAACTATGTTTCAATGTATGTTGGGTTTCGGATTTGATTCGACTACCAAACAACACAAAGTGTTATGCGTATATCAGATAAACACAACTGAATATGATCATGATTTTGAAATTGCTGCTGGTTATTATCAACTTCTGCATATAGAGGCAGTTACGAAATTATTTGTGAGGTCATGACAATAGGGGAGAATTCATGGAGAAAGATCGATAATGTACCACCACCGTTCATTAAACCTGGTGATAGTTCTGTACATGTGAACGGTTCCATATGCTGCATGTGCTATGATGTCCACGCACGCCCTAACTATGAGTTCATAATGGTATTTGATGCCGGAAGTGAGACGTTTAGACAGATTTTTATTCCTCAAGCCATCCTCAAGGTTCGCGTCTATCTTTGGGTGTATGGGAGAGTAAGAGTATTGGTGAATAGATTAGTCGAAGTCGATGGATATCTAGTAGACATAGAGGGAAGTGACTTGATGAACTTGTGGATTTACGTGGATGACAAGAAATCCAATAATGAAAGCGAAGATGGAAGTGGTTATTGGATTCAAGAGGCAATACGAATGCCCCGTCGATGGACTGATGTACGCTATTTAGCTCTCAAAGCTATTCCAGCTGGTTAAACAATAAAATTTGGTAGGTGACACTGAGTTCGCTAGCACCAAATTCTTTACCAATAATAATAAATAAAAAAAACAATATAGTTCCCGTTCTATTTGGTTATTTTCAATTTTTATATCTACGGATTATATCAGTTATAAAATCAATTCTCTTTGATGGGTGATTTTCTGTACAAATGGATCCTTGTCAAGATTTATATACTCCCTCCGTTTCTGGAAAAGAGATACTTTCACTTTTTCAATTTGGCATATTTTTAGACTAAAATGAAAAAGTGAAAGTATCTCTTTTCCAAAAACAGAGGGAGTATTGATTGTTTGGACCTTTAAGGTGTGAATTAACCTTTAGTTCCTTCTACAAAGTTCTAGATATTCTTAAGAATATAAATAGACTATAGAACCAATCTAATCGAATTAGTAAACCTTAATATGTGATAAGGATGGATAATGAAAGGTGTAGTTGCATAAGTGGCTTAGAACCATTAGATAGTTCACTTAATCTTTAACCAGGGATTCGTATGAAAATGTGTTATGAGCCTTGTATGAGCCTTTTGGCTAATTTTTAGAGTGCTTGTGTGATTAACAGTTAACTGTTATTAACAACGATAAATCTAAAGAATGAATCAGTGGATTGAGGATCTTAAGGTAGGAAAGACTTGTCATCAAAACAGGTGGGAACTCATGTAACTTTCTTGTAATCATTAAGACTCCTTTCTATTTGCAAGCATGATATGTCCTTACCATTTTTGCCATGTTGTGTGTACTTTTATGTATGTGTGTGTTATGCGTTGTGTGGTTTCCCCGCGAGGAGTGTCTGTGGTTTCCCCACAGTTCCTCGCTAAGCATTACTAGGCGATATCTCGTGGCGAATATTATTACTTTTATTTTATATAGTAAATTTCTGTCTCTACTAGGCGAGATGTCGTGACGAATATTATCTACTAGGCGAGATGTTGTGGCGAATATTAACTACTAGCTAGGCGAGATGTCGTGGCGAATATTATATTATATATTATCTAGGTAAATCATTTGTATGCATATCATACTTGATTTTCTTATGTTGATTGTGCTATGACATGTTATCTTTTTACTTTCTTTCTTGAATGTCGTATTTCGATATTACATATTGAGTTGAGAGTGAAAGGGAAAGTGTTAATTGATTTCCTTCACCGTTGTACTTTAATTATTTTGTCTTTTAATAGCATGTTAGTGATTTTCCTGAGAGTTATATATTTTCATTGGGCACCTTTGGGATAATGTGCTCACTAGTTCCCACTTCAGTTTCAGTAATCAGAAGAAATGGTGCGCGCGAAGATATCCGTTTTCGTAGCTTAAAGTTTTAGCAAACTGAATATGTTTGTTTACCTTTTTATGTATGTATTCTTACTTTCTTTGTTAAACAACACATTATTATATTCATATCACTCGAGAGATCTTCATTTATGTTATATCAGAGCGTATGGATTTGAAATTTGGATTAGGTTATTTAACTGAGACTCTTAAGATCATTAATCTAGATTTGATGCTTCAATTAGTTGTAATCTTATTAGCTAAGCAGGTGATTAGGTTGGGGCATCACAATATTCCCTCGATGCATCTTTGATCCCAAGGTCGTTGTTGCTCACACTATGCTCCATTATTTTGCTACTTTAGATTCATGACATAATATTCCAATTGTAATTGATGAATCTTTGGGTATCTTATACCCTCGCCCGTTAAGTAATTTAATAATATTCATGCTTAAAAAAAAAATGGTAATCCACGAAAGACTCGTATTGCACTCACATAAGTAATGTGATTGGAGAACATACTTAAATTTGTAATACACCTTAGACACGTTTAACTTATATTCAGAAAACCACCTAATTCAATTAGGTATGGTTCAAAAATCCTTTTTGTTTTTAGACATGTGGTAAAAACATGATAAATACTGAATAGTTAGTTGATGATATCAACTTGAGGACTTCTTAAAAACAATATATTCCACTCTTTCGTAGCATAAATCTTATTATTTTTCTTAAATATGCATTTTAAATATTATGCTTGCATAAATCTTGTCTATAATATAGATTAAAGTTATGATTGATTTTTTTTTTTTTTTTGTAATACTCATATAGTTGAGTTGGCATCATAAGTCCTTAAAAGTTGTACGTTCTCTTCATTCCAGGTTTTTCTCCATGTGATTTTTCTCAGAAGGTTTTGACAAGGCAACGTCTCGTTAGCGTTTCATTCAAAATGTAGATATTTCTTTTTTATTGCCACTACTTTGTGCTTCCTTCTCTACTTTCTAGTTTCATAAAAAAAGTGAAATAATATTTAATACTAACAATTTTGCATTATAGCAATAGTGAATGCAAAATGTTTAATGATACTCAAAATATATATATTTTTTTTTTATAAATTCCCATGAAATTATAAATTCCCTGTAATTGTGAATTCTTCCTCCAAACCCTCCATGAGTTAGGGGTTTCCTTGCTGGATTGGTAATGGGCCAGGCCACCTGAGATCTGGCCATCTTTGTCGATTTCTAATAAACCTCGGTTTCCCAATAATTTCTTTAACCATTACCACCGATTTTAGCATAAAAACGGATACGGTCGACTCACGGTTATGCAACATCTTTTCCCCTTCTTCTTCTCTGCTAAACTGGACCCTTTTGAGTTTCGTTCATCCTGGTAGATAAATTTACGGCGCTTCTCTGAGCTTACTGATTAGGTAAATCCGTTAAAGATGAGATTGTCTTTTTCGATTTTGATGATAAATGAGTAGACTTTGAAGGTGAAAATTGATCTGATTCTAATCTTTGAGGTGTTACAGGATTAAAACCCTAATTTTGTTGATTATAAAACTGAGAAAAATTGAGAAATTAGAGTGAGATTTTTTAATTTTAACAGAAACCCTTTCTTATTTGAACAGTAGTTAACAAATATTTGATCGCCAAAACGATTCTGATGTGTCTTGAGAACTTGAATTAAATGAGAAAAAATATGAAGACTAAGAGAAGGGGAAAAGGGAATGTAGCCGTTGTTTTTTCTTTTTCTTTTTTTTGAAACAGTCTTGTTATGTGACCTCTTGCAAAGAAGATTATTCGTGCCGGGTTTTGTCCCATGCGTAATTAAGAAGCCCGTGTAGAAATAGCCTTGAGTAAAGAACTTTTTATGAGAAACGGGCTTCATATTTAACACTTGTCCTCGACAAGTCCAAAGCAGTTGAGTCAAGAACTCAAGCGGTGCGACTTTTGCCTAGCCGCCTAATGCCCGGTATGAGATTTGAACCAAAATTACCAAGGCTAAGACATTTAGTTAGAAAAATGATTGTTTTCTTAAAAACCAACCGGCCAAAACGGATGGGTTACGATACCTCTAAATTTTATCAGTATCATTACATTAATTTATCAGTACCAGTATCTCTAAATTTTATCAGTACCATTACAGTAGTTTCAAAAACCAAACCGACTCAAACAATCAGTTCCGGTTCCAATTGTACGCAGTTGTTATTGTATCTTATTGAAACCGAACCTAGTTAAAATAATGACTATGGCTAAAAGGAAGAATCGTGTTTGGGGAAGTTTTGAGGGCTGCCAAAATGATAAAATAAGGTCATTATATAGTAAGTTCAAAATAACTCATTATCCTAACTTTTTCTTTTATAATGGCTAAAATGTCATAGATTAGTTTGCGTTAATGAAGTTAATTATCCAAACTGATTAAGTGTTGGTAGCTAGATTCAAATAAAATTTGTTCTTTTATGAGTCTCAAAATCAACTATGCGTAGGACTCAAAAGTAACCTAACAGTAAAGTCATATTTGCGGCTACATCTTTATCATTTCTCATATTAATTGAAAAATTTTAGAGTCACTACTACTTGAGAGTTAACCGTAAGTGAAAAATTCTAGGGTCACTGCGACTAGGAGTTTACCCATTTGTAATTAAAAAAGAAAATTAAATCTAACTTATGACTGGGATTTCTTCCTTTCCCATTTGTAAATATAATTATCTAGCCTAGCCACAACTAGGAGTGCATCAATTCTCATCTGTAGATAGTTCCTGAAGCTGAAACTTGCAATTCAATTTCGAACAATCTTATCCATTTAAGCAATCAAAACCCATCAATTTCTATTTATTCTAATTTAATATAAATCATTTTGATTCAGCCGTGAATTGTCATCTAAATGAAAAATATAGAGATCGAAAAATGGAAACAAATGAAAACGATAAGGAGAAAAATAGAAGTTAAATTTTTTCTTTAAAAAGAAAGTTGTAGATCGAGAATGATTTAATCAAATGGTATTTCTGAATCTCATTACATATTAGGTGCGAATCCACGTATAAATCACTTGAATTCTATTGCAACCCTCAACGATTTCCATACAACCTTAATACTATGACTCAAAAAGAAAACCCCTTATAGGGCTTAGCATAGACCGCAACTTTCTATAGACCTATAGGCTTTGTCGATCCAAATATCTAATTCAAGAATTAGGAATATTAATAAGTAACAATAATAGTTGTTGAAAAAATATCTGATACTAACAATTACCATCTAAAGAGTAATATTTTTGTTAACACCAAATATAAACCTAAATTTTATAACTATTAGGATTTCTTTTATCACAATCATATCAACAATTAGATAAATAATACTTCTATAAAATTTTAAAAATCAAAAATATCTTTTATATAAATACTAATAAAACACTATAGTTGTTTTTCTAATTATCCACAAAATGCCAAAGACTTGATGGGCTTGGTCGAAAATATCAATTCTTTTTGTTCAACACTTTTTTTGGTCGAGTTTTCTTCTTCTTTTGCCCATTTTCTCTCAGAAGAACACCACGAACATATTCCTCCATTAACACTCCTAAAATATCCATAAAATGCCAAAGACTTGATGGGCTTGGTCGAAAATATCAATTCTTTTTGTTCAACACTTTTTTTGGTCGAGTTTTCTTCTTCTTTTGCCCATTTTCTCTCAGAAGAACACCACGAACATATTCCTCCATTAACACTCCTGAAAAAACCGATCTTCATCTCGATCGATTCAACTAGATTGTAATTCCACTTAAAGATGATGATTTAGACTGATCAATATCACCATGGGTCATCACATCAATTAATTTTAGGTCGATTTCATACAATCAAGATCATGGTTAGCAGCTGATTATGGAATTAGTATAACTTGTTGCATTATCCTCTTCATAGATTAGGTAAATGAATCTTTGTCCTCTATATATTCTTGTTCAATTGGTCGTTTACATTAAGGGGAAAAATTATGTAGATTTAACTAGTTGTGTGAGTCCTTGGGTATTTAATTTATTCTACCAAGCACTTATTGTTGTTATACCTTGTGCAAAGCCACTACAGGAAAAATATACATCTACAACTGGAGATTTACAACGCTTCGCTAAGTATTGTAGAAAGTCCTATGTTTTACAACTGGTTTCAAAGGAAGAGTTGTCGTATATCATCTCGCCAACCCTTAGGAAACAAAGGGTTGCGCTAAGAAAACAAACGACAACTCCTTAAGCAAAACAAGCTTGTGACGACATTTAGCTATAACAACGTTCTTCCATATATGTAGTGACTTAACCTATCACAATACTCACAAGTGTTGTTGAAGAACACAAAAATATGATAATGACAAATATGTTAGAGGGGAGATTCGAACATGAACCTACTACATGGAAGTCTAGCTCATCAACCACCCTTTCAGTTCACAAGTTTTGATTTTTTTTTATTTTTTTTAAATAGAAACCTACAACAACACTTATAAGTGTTGTTGAAGTAAAAATATATAATGTTCCATATATGTAGTGACTTAGCCTATCACAATTCTCACAAGTGTTGTTGAAGAACACTAAAATATGACAATGAAGAATATGTTAGACGGGAGATTCGAACATGAACCTAATGCATGGAAGTCTAACTCATCAACCACCTTTTCAGTTCACAAGTTTTGATTTTTTCTTTTTTTTTTAAATAGAAAGCTACTGACAACACTTATAAGTGTTGTTGAAGTAAAAATATATAATGTTGAAAAAAATGAGGTTGGGGGATTCGATCCTGAGCCTCAAGCGTGGAAGTCTACACCACTAACCATCCTACACTATCACATGTTCTGTCAAGTTTGTGGTTCTTTAATACACTAACTATACACTAACTTTATGACAACCCTTCATAAGTGTTGTAAAACAAAATATATTGCTCAAAAAGTAATGCTCAAGTGATCGAGCGTAAACAATGCAAGCTTCTCTATAATGCATCACATACCTCGCTAGATGTATTTGACTCGAGAATAGAAAACTTGTCGCGCTTTGTTTTGCTAAAATGAATGATCGTTACAAGTATTGGTTCTTATGATGTTTTAAATTGACTAATGTAAAGCCATCTTCTACCTTCACACCAAAACTGGTGTGAGCCCAATCATATTTGAATATTGGAATTTGAAACATATGATTGTAGTCCAACAATAGAATTTCTTCTAAAACACCGTAGAACCCAAATGGAGTCATAACTGCCTATTTTACAAGAAAAATACTAGTGTTAGTGAAGGAAATACAACAAGAGTGACAATGAAGAAAATTCAATATCGTAAAATAATACACTATACCGACTTAGACTAGTCCACTCACAAGCCAGGTTACGATCTCAGAGCCTGGTATGCGTACAATGTGCAGAAATAAGGTTTGTTTAAGGTTTCGTAAAATATTCCTAAGGAAGAAGGAATCTTACCTGTAAATGGATGCATTCATCGTTTTTACCAAGTTTCTAACTTAGACTAGTCCACTCGCATGCAAGGTTTCGATCTCAGGGATCTGGTATGCATTACGATATGAGAAATAGGGTTTGTTTAAGGTTTAATAGAATATTTTGGAGGAATATTACCTGTAAAATGGATGGATTCGCTCGTTCTTACCAAGTTTATGACTTATAGTAGTCCACTCACGGCCGTGAGTTTCGTTCTCGGATCCTGGTATGCGTACAATATGTAGAAATAGGGTTTGTTTGAGGTTTCGTAGAATATTCCGGGAGGAATCTTAAAGTAAATGAATGGATTTGTCGTTCTTACCATTTTATGACTTAGATTAGTCCACTCACGGCCATGTTTCGATCTCTGAGCCTAGTTTGCATATAATATGCGTAAATAGGGTCTCGTTTTAAGGTTTCGTAGAATATTATGAAGGAATCTTACATGTAAATGAATGGATTCATCGTTCTTACCAAGTTTCTAAATTAGACTACTCCACTTCACGACCGCATTCGATCTCGAAGCCTGGTATGCGTACCATATGCGTAAATAGGGTTTGTTTGAGGTTTCGTAGAATAATCCGGAGGAATCTTACCTGTAAATAGATGGATTCGTCGTTCTTACCAAATTTCTGACTTATAGTAGTCCACTCACGGCCAGGTTTCGTTCTTGGGGCCTGGTATATGCAGAAATAGGGTTTTTTTAAGGTTTCGTAAAATATCTCGAAGGAATCTTACCTGTAAATGGATGAATTCGTCGTTCTTACCAAGTTTCTGACTTATAGTAGTCAACTCGCGGCCATGTTTCGATCTCTGAGCATTGTATACATAGAATATGAAGAAATAAGGTTTGTTTAAGGTTTGGTAGAATATCCGAAGGAATCTTACACAGAAATGGATGGATTCGTCATTTTTACCAAGTTTTGACTTAGAGTAGTCAACTCGCGGCCAGGTTTCGATCTTGAGCTCGGTATGCATACAATATACGTAAATAAGGTTTGTTTAAGGTTTCGTAGAATATTTCTGAAGGAATCTTACCTCGTAAATGGATGGTTTCTTCGTTCTTACCAAGTTTCGACTTATAGTAGTCAACTCGCAGCCCAAGTTTCGATTTAAGAGCGTGGTATGCATACAATATGCTGGAAATAAGTTTTGTTTAAGGTTTCGTAGAATATCTCAAGAAATCTTACCAGTAAATGGATGAATTCATTAAATTCTTACCAAGTTTCGACTTAGAGTAGTCAACTCACTGCAAGGTTTCGATCTCGGAGCATGGTATGCATATAATATGGATAAATAAGGTTTGTTTAAGGTTTCGTAGAATATCGAAGGAATCTTACCTCGTAAATGGATGGATTCTTTGTTTTACCAAGTTTTTGACTTAGAGTAGTCAACTCGCGGCGGTTTCGATTTAAGAGTCTCGGTATGCATATAATATGCGTAAATAGGGTTTGTTTAAGGTTTCGTAGAATATCTTGAAAGAATCTTACCGGTAAATGGATGGTTTCTTCGTTCTTACCAAGTTTCTAACTTAGAGTAGTCAACTCACGGCCGAGGTTTCGATCTCGGATCCCGGTACGCATACAATATCGTAAATAGGTTTTTTTTTAAGGTTTCGTAGAATATCTCAAGAAATCGTACCGTAAATGGATGGATTCGTCGTTGTTACCAAGTTTTCGACTTAGAGTAGTCAACTCATGGTCAAGTTTCGATCTGAGCCTGGTATGCATACAATATGCGTAAATAAGGTTTGTTTAAGGTTTCGTAGAATATTTTCAAGTAATCTTTTTGTAAATGGATGGTTTCTTCGTTCTTACCAAGTTTCGACTTAGAGTAGTCAACTCGCGGCCGTGTTTCGATCACGTAGCCTTGTACGCATACAATATGAAGAAATAATATTTTTTAAGGTTTCGTAGAATATCTCGAAGGAATCTTACCTGTAAATGGATGAATTCGTCGTTTTACCAAGTTTCGATTTATAGTAGTCAACTCAGCGTCCGAGGTTTCTATCTCTGAGTCTCTGGTATGCATACAATATGAAATATGGTTTTTTAAGGTTTCGTAGAATATTTTGAAGGAATCTTACTCAGTAAAGGGATGGTTTATTCGTTCTTACCAAGTTTTTGACTTATAGTAGTCAACTCGCGGCCAGTTTCGATATTCGAGCCCGATTTGCATACAATATGCAAAAATAAGGTTTGTTTAAGGTTTCAGAATATTTCGAAGGAATCTTACCACGTAAATGGATGGATTCGTCGTTCTTGCCAAGTTTCTGACTGAGAGTAGTCAATTTCGATGATGTATCATGCTAAGTTTGAAGTCAGAACCCTCTCAGAGCTTCTTGGTTCATAGATTATATGCTATTATACCAAGTTTGAGGTTCGAATCGACATTGAGCTTCATACTTATCGATTTTGATGATGTATCATGCTATGTTTGAAGTCGAACCTCTTCGAGCTTCTTGGTTCATAGTTTGTATGTTGTTATACCACATTTGAAGTTCGAATCGACATTAAGCTTCATATTCATCAATTTTCGATGATGTATCATGCTAAGTTTGAAGTCGAACCCCGTCGAGCTTCGTGGTCCATAGATTATATGCCATTATACCAAGTTTGAAGTTCGAATCGACGCCGAGCTTCATCTTTATCGATTTCTATGATGTATCATGTTAAGTTTTAAGTCGAACCTCCCAGCTTCTCGATTCATAGTTTGTATGTCGTTATACTACATTTGAAGTTCGAATCGATATTAAGCTTCATATTTATCTATTTCGATGATGTATCATGCTAACTTTGAGTTTACCAAAGGTGAACTAAAGCTACTTCATGATCTCGTATGATTTTTCAAAATTACTTCATGACCTATGCTAGTCGAAATCCAAACCTAAGCACAAAGATAAAGCACAAAAACACAAAGAGAAGCACAAAGAAACACACCAATTATCGAATTCATTTTTCATTTTCCGATTCATTCTTATACATTTTTGGATTTTTTACACGTAATGTCGATAACAATGTCCTAAATTTATTAATATTTTTTTTGGATTTTTTTTCATGTCGAAGGTTGATAATAAACCGAATACATGAGTTCGTATTAGCACAAAGAAACACACATGATTCGTAACTGTATGAGCATCCCAAAATACAATCTCAACCGTTAAATTATTTCTCAATCCGTATGAGTGGATCAAATGTAATCTGGTCCGTCCAACATTTTCATTCACCCATTCGAACTCTATCTCTTTCTCTCTTTCTTCCTCTCCTCTTCCCCTCACCCCGAAGAACACCTCTCTTCTTCTCCACCGTCGGCACTCCATCACCACCGCCGCTATTCTCTCAATCTCTCTCTTTAACTCCCCTTTCTCTCATCAAATCCAGATCTGAACCAAACTCTAATCAACCCCATCACTGATTCAAATTACACAAAACCCATTATTTCTTCTCAGTAACAATCAACAGCAACAGCTTCTAGTTGAATCGGAAGTCTGGAGAGGGTAATTGCTCGAGATGAAATTGGTTGAATCGTTGATGTTTAGAGAAACATTTATCGAAATTAGGTCTAGTTGAATCAGAAGTCTGGAGAGGGTAATTGCTCGAGATGAAATTGGTTGAATCGTTGATGTTTAGAGAAACATTTATTGATGGTTTGAGTAAGTGAAGAGGAAAGGTTTCCGCCATGGATTCGAGTGATATTTGGGTTCAAGAATGAAATCCATAGATGGGGTGTGAGTGATTTTGATGGCTGGTTCTTACCGTGAGTTTTGGACTCATAACCGAATTGGGGTTAGGTCAATAGTATACTTTGGAGTCTCAATTGCGAGCCTACAAGGAGAGATTTCGGTGATGAATCAAGAGCAACGGTGGGGTCGTTTATATAGATTGGAACTCAGTGCAGGGGTTAACAACATCAATCAATTTAGGTGTTTAGTATTTTTCTTTCTTTTTAGTTGATTTTAAATTAGAGAATCTAATTTATCGTAATTTGAATTCATTCATGCAGGATGTTAGAAAAATCAACAAGCAATAGAGAATGTTTTATTGTTGTATGGATGTTTGGCTGCGAAATGGTATTGCTGGTGAGATGGAGGCTTGAATCTGAGTTTGAGTCATGCTTGGTGGAGTTTTGGTACTGCGAGTAGATGAATATTGCAGGGAATTTAACTTTGTGAACCCTAGAATCTCGGTTTTTAGTTTTAATGATATCTTTAAATTCAGCCGATTTGGAATAAATGAAATTTTAGTATGTTGTGTTTCGTTAATTCATAATGATACGGTAAAAGTTTCATGACGATCAGGTACTTTTTACTACTGCCAAGATTGCATAATCTATGATTACATTCTGCAGAATTTATATCCTGAACAGCCTATTTTCAATTGGTGCATCTCATTATCCATATATCGTATGAAGCTGAATATTTAACATGTTGTTTACCTATATGTAAGACACTTACTGTAAAAATTTCATGAAGTTCTGATAAGTTTAGGTACCCCAAAGTTTGTTATAATCGTAACTGAATTCTGTGTGTTATATGCTGAAAGCAGCCATGTTGAAGTGTGTATATCTTTTTAATGAACCGTTAGAATCAAGTGAATTTTGGATATGTTATGGTTGGACCTGTCAGGACAACTCTGTTAAATTTTCATGGAAATCAGCTTAGGGAAAGTGGTACAAAGTGTGTTAGTACAGAGTACTTTTCCAATTTTTGTTTCATAAAGTCTCGATGTTGTTTGATAGAATGGGAGTTAAGGGTTTTTCGATTTTGTCCCTTTGTTTGACTTTGGATTTTGGTGAGATACAGTCATGTTGTGATAGTTTGGCCAAGATGCCCGTGAAACAAGAAATTAAAGCTAAGGCTCGGATTTCTCATGCACAACCGCATGATCTTATTGACATCTACCGTTTGAGGAGTAGGAAGGTAAGCCAACGCAGCTTTGATTCTCTTATATATGAAAGTGAACCTTTATTCGGGAAGCATAGATGTAGGTTACTGCATGATTATGTGGCTATTGATATCGTTATTTAAGTATAAGATAAGATATGATAACATGCTCTCAAAATTAGCAATTCCAATGTTCCGCTGTAGACACATGTGTTAACATGTTCACATATTTAGAATCATTGCCTTATGATGTGTTAGACACACCGATGTACTAGAATAGATTTTTGGATGGTATGCTTATGTGTATGGTTGGGATGCACATATATCGATGTGTTACCTTCTGTTGTTCGCTTACACCATAGAAGCCGATCTTGTTTAACTCGTGAATGTGGGTTTTGTAACTTGTTGTTCCAGCACCCTTGCTATCAAAGCTGCAAGGATGAAAAATAATTTATTATGCTTCCGACATATTATTTTGCATCCGCTTGCTTTTCATATAGTTCACGTATGCCTTCTTAGTTTCATCAAAGTATTCTTTTCATGACTCCCGGACAATTTTCGTGGTATGAGCCGCCTTTGAGTTGGAAGATGAGGTCCAAGATGATCTTAAACGTGCTACTTGGAGAATTCACCAAAGATGGAGATGGCGCCAACAAGCTTCAAGGACCTTGTTCATGTCAAGCATATGTTACAATTCATCATTACGACATTGTACTTGATGTCATGGTGATTAATCGTACAAGGAGACCCTCCAGAATTTGTGGAGTTGGCTACCATGGGTGACTTGAAACTTGTTGAGCGCCCCTCAAAACTATACACTAGCTCCAGTCTAGCAATCGATTAGAGCCAACATTAAGGTCTCTTCAATCGAAAACCGAGGGTTATACACTGGAACATTGTGTATGAGACTTCAAATGTGATGGAGCGAACAAATCGTAGTTCTTAATGACACACACATCGACATTATGGATTACATCTCTCCCCGCTACATGTGCTGATGTTGCATTAGAACTATGTGGGCTGAGTTCGAATGGGAAAATAAGGTAATTGTTATGTCATTTTTGGTTTTCCTATGTATTGAATATTTGATTCTTA
The DNA here is from genome assembly GCA_023531295.1 of Papaver armeniacum. Lineage (NCBI taxonomy): Eukaryota > Viridiplantae > Streptophyta > Magnoliopsida > Ranunculales > Papaveraceae > Papaver > Papaver armeniacum. The sequence goes on from JAJJWW010012512.1 coordinate 38,645, forward strand.
TGATGCATTCACTTAATTACCGGAAATTAGATGTTTACCTCCGGGTTGTCTTCAAGAATTAATGACACCCTCTTGTTCCAACTTAAAAACAATTAGAGTTTGGGTATTAAAAAGGATAACCACATTTCTTGTAGATGACATGATTCAATGTTTCTCTCTATTTTGTATTTTTTATCCTACGGTTATTTTAGATTATGTTGGGAAGATGAAGGAACTCTTAGAAAAGTTACGAGAGATTCAAAAAGTGGAGGAGGAAGATGAAAGCTATATGGATGGTATAAACGAAGGACAAACCTAAGGTTCCATGGATGGCATCCAAACTCCAAGGCCAGTTTGTTGCAGCGGTTTATAAATTAGGAGGAATTCAAAGTAAGAACCTAGTTCAATATTTTGTTTTCTTGTGTTTAAGTATTTGACAGATGCATCCTATTGGTAGCATAATAGGCTGTTTACATTTCATATTCCAAGAAAAACTTTGCTTAATGTGGATCGAGTTAGTTACGTAAAACAACAAATTTGTTTCTTGTTTTATGCATGATGTTGAAGTTCATCCCAACAAGGGGTTGTCAATGCTTGGTTGAAGCCGAAGCCAAGTTGAAGCCATCAATGGGAAGATTGCACAAGCAGCTGTTGTGGGCTCTTGTTTTCCTTTGCATGAACAAAAGCATAAGACGGGTTGTGGTATTGGTACATTTTGAGGAAAATATGAATTGGTGTTTACTGTACTTTCAAGAGTACCAGCGATTTACAGTGCTAAAGCTATGCCAACTAATGTGAAGTTCATTGAGAACTATGACACTTCACCTCTAAGCCTCAGAAAATAAAGCGTTGTTACATACCGGAACGTGTATGCTACTGCCACACTTATGTGGGAGGCCAATATCTGCGTTTTACGATTAATATGATATTTTTAGTCATGTTCAAAGAGTCTATCGGCTTTCTTTTCTTTCGTTGCTAAGCGCACTTTCATCGGGTTAGATAAGTAATGTAATTTGAGTGGCAGGATAATTTGAATGAATGTAAATGTGTTACATTGGCAGGTTAATGTGAAATACTTTCGGTAATTCGGTTTCAGCTATAATTTTTTTTTCAAAATAGTTATATGCACACAACTTCTAATAAGAGTTGTGTTCCATATTTCAACTACACAAATAAAGGTTGCGAAAGAATGTCTTTACGACATAACTATGTCTTTGTCAACATAGTTCTACAACTCTAACAAGTGTCGTGCAAATCTTATTCATAATAGTAATAAGAGTTGTTACATATTTTTACAATATACATCCTAGGTTGTCTAAGATAGTCCTTCAACTTATACAAGTGTTGTGTTACATATTTCTACGATACACATCCTAGGTTGTCTAAGATAGTACTTCAACTTATACAAGTGTTGTGTTACATATTTCTACGATACACATCCTAGGCTGTCTAAGATAGACCTTCAACTTATACAAGTGTTGTGTTACATATTTTTACGATACACTACTTGTGTTGTCCAAGATACTCCTACAACAACAAGCAAGGGTTGTGTTAGGCTTTCAAAAAAATCGAAAGAGAATCACAACTTTGGCAAAATATTGTCGATCCATGAATCACATCACCCTTAACAACACTTAGTCAAGTATTGTAGAACAGCTTGGACTTTCTACAATACCCCACCTAGACAATACACAAAAAAGCGTTGTAGTAGGGGTACTACAACCCTAATACAGTGTTGTAAATGATGATTTTTCCCGTAGTGAGCTTCTGCAAGTGCTGTCTTTCTTTGTTGGTTTTGACGGTATCCTCTTGGAGAATTGTGTTCCTGGTTTCTTAATGTTTTAAATCCCAAAGAGAAACATGCAAACATCAACACATGTTATCCTCTCAACAAATGCAAACATCAAAAAGTTGTTAATATAAATTTTATGTCGTTATATATTACCGTTTTGGTTATTATAGTGGGTTCTTAATTTTTCAACTAAAGTTTCGCACAAAACATCGTCGATACCCTTTCTCCAATTGTTAAGATATGTGTACATTACTTGCGTCAAGTTGTACTCTCCAACAAAGGAAACTATATATAAAACCCTCATAAGTTATTACATTCTCCCAAACTTCTTTGATTTTAAGATACAAATCTTTATAATACCATACTTTAAAGAAATTCCTTTTAAGACTCTCGGGATTTAAAAGCATTCTATTTAATGGGTGTCGATTTAATGGTGATAAAAAATCTAAGAAAAATTATGATGAAAAAGAAGTTATTTTTCAAAAGAAACAAATTTTGTTGAGATTACTTGGTATTCTTGTGCGTACAAAGAAAAATAGGTTTTCAAAAAGAAAATTGAGAAGAAAAAGAAAAAGGTTACTAAAAATAGACTTTTTTTGGTTATCGTATTTCTATATAAAGAAAAATGATGATGAAGAAGATGAAGATGCAAATAATTGATTTACATAACATGTTTGCTCAGTTGAAATGATGCTGAGATTGATAACAATGATGATGATGATGACGGTATTAATGAACAATGCTAAAGATGTTGTTGATATTTGTGACAATGATATTGGTGTTAGTGAACAACCGGATATGTTGCTGATATTTATAATGATTTGCTGGATGATGTGATGAAGAAGAAAATAATGATTACTTGGTGTTTGAGGGAAGATGTTGGATATAATCCAAACAAATTAAACTAGTTTTTAACTGTTTGAATCAGTTTTATTAACAATTTCATTAAGTTATTTTGTATTAGGTTTAAGGTTGGAATTTCCGAAATACAGTGTAGGTTACACATTGTTTGAGAGGATATGTGTTATGTAGAAGAATTCTAAAATTATCATCTATAGAAGTATTGAGAAATTCTAAAAAACACTTTGTTGTTCAAAGAGCAATGTACAATTCTGTAATTCAAAAAAGATTCTTACTAGATTTAAGAATTCAAAGAGATCCAAAAAATAAATAAAGAAGAAAAGTGGAAAAGTAGAAATATATCCTTCATGTTTTATGCAATTCGTATAAATAGTGAGAGCGGATATTATTGGGGTACGAGAACGATAAATTTGTATAGTAATATATATATATATATATATATATATATATATATATATATCATTATACCAATAAATTTGTACAATTTTTTCAAATTCCTAATAATAATGAAACCAATCAACGAATAACGAAAACCTACAATATATAAAATCTTTTGCCAACCATTTCAAAAATTCTTCATCAGTAGATTACAAGCCCATCTTGATTCGTGTTGAGTATGGATGTAACACATAACTAAGTCGTCAAAGTCAGTGAGATCTTTCCTTTCGAGTAGTCTTATGCTTGATTTAATAAAAGATTTGTTGCAACATAATTTGTACTTTAACCAAGTCTGGCTTATCCCAGTTTCCTCTTTTCAATATTTTTGAAGATTTTGAAATCAATTTTTTTTTATCAATTGACATGAAACTATCCTTTGGGAAGTGAATTCCATCACAAAAGACTGTGATGGGGCACACTATTTTAAGTAGAGGAAACTTTTAAAAGTTCCGTTTTTTATTTTATTTTTATAACTTTCTTCGACGACTCTACTAACTGCAACTGTCACTACTCCCTCAACATTCGACTATTATCTACAAACTTTATAGACAACCTCCTTTAACATCTCCAAAATGTTGGTTTCTCAGTTAGGTTCCTTTATGTTTGTCGATGTGATTTTTCGGCTAAATCTTCCCTACTTGCTAAACATAACAACCTGCCATCCATAGGCGATACTCCCTTATTTGTCACACAACTAATTTGAAAACCACCTGTGTTAGTGGGAGTAGCTATCACAAAATCAGTGTCAGTAGAGTGGTCTCCTAATCTCTCGACTAAAATCCTATAATCAGAATCAATTTCTTCATTTAGCCATGTTTTCTTAAGATTTGCACAAACATGATGTGCTATTGTCATAATTTCTTGCTAAAGTTATCAATCCTTGCAGGCTGTGGTTTTGTATCCAACCTCTTCTATATTCGGAGGAAACATTTATAGTGTAGTTTCATACTCAGAAGAATTGAAAAACCCTAGTTTTCTTGATGAAGAAAAGGGGAGATCTAACATTTACGTGTGACTTAGTCGTTTAAATAAGGAGAGTTGATATTTATTGGGACCATGAAGTATGAGAAAGGCGAAGTTGTTATTTGGAATGATTGACAAAGTCATCCAATTTTGATCGCAACCGGAAATTGTTATTTTGACCGAAAGCTTATTGGTAGTTAGAAAAAACTGTGTATTACATGTTTAAAAGTGATATAACTTTCTATTGTCTTTCTTCAGAATAAAAAATAATAAGAACTTTTCATTCGAGTTTTTTATTTTTTTTTTATTTTTTTTTAGTTTGAACATAATCACATACATAAAATAATTGATGTCCTAAATATATCACAATATATAACAATGAACAAAACATATACAAGTAATGGAAAGTTTTTCCATTTGAAAGTGAGGAAAATCTCCTCTTAAATCACAGATGTGTATTGATGTGTGTATGGAATGAAAATTTGTTGCATTATGCATTATATGTGCTTAATTAGCTTCTTATCAGTTCATCTCATTGGTACTGGCTTTGGTACAGTCATCTTTTTATGAGTGAGTTGGCTTGCGAGTTTAATGATGCAACTAAAGATGATGTTATGGGATTGGAATTTGTGAGTTATATTAAGTACAGATTGAAGTTCTCTTTGTTGAGTTTGTGTACATCTAGTATACAACCTGGTTTTCAGCTTGCATATGTGTTCAATGTGCAACCTGTAGTTCTTCTACTTTTCATTCTCTTTGAATAAAACAGTTGAAGTTCATCTTCAATGGTGACTTTTTACTTCTATTTCTTATTGCGAGTGAATAAACCAACCTGGATTGTTCAATAAGTTGCTTCATCTATTATATGAATTGAATAAGTTGCTTCAGCTGAGTGGGATGATTGCGTAAGTGATAACGGTGCTGAGATAGTGGAGCTGGTACCTTTTGCTGCAGATTTCTTGTTTACAACTGCTGGTGCACAAGTGATGGTCCAAATGTTTATATTGGTTAATGGTGTCAGCTAGTTTGGTGTGATAGTCAATTAAGAAAATTCATTTACTATTACAAGGATTTCTGCTTAATATCAGTTTGTGTTTGAATGAAGCTTCACTATTTCAACCAACATTCAACAACTCCTATTTGGTTTTCTGAGTTACAATTGGTGATATATTATATGGTTTGCATTAAAAAGAAGTCACAACAGATTTCAGGCAACTTCAGCTGTGAGAGAACTGTCCATGTTTCTATGTTGTTTTGGACGTATTGCTCGTGCTGCTCTTCTAGAGTAGTTCATTAATTCTGCAACAAGTACAGTTGATTCCATGTTTCATACTTATTGGGTCTAATATTGCTGAGCATATCCACATTCATTTGGTTTTTTGGTTTATATTCAGTGGCTTTTAGGTTTGCTTATACTGACGATTGTTATACCGTGTTTTGCTGCTGCCAACCAAATCCAATGCTTCGGCTGTTTTGCATCACATCTGTTGGACTTTGGCTTCTATGCTTAATTATTGTTTTACTGTCACACTTGCTACAACAACTGCATCAATGATTATTTCTCTCCTGTCACTCATATTATGACTGTCATCAACACATACTGCCTATTCTGCACCAACTGCTGTGAATCTATCTACTTCTCATTATTCGTGACTATTTGGTGTTGCGTATAAGCTACAAATTCAGTTGGTGTTGGTTAACTGCTGGTGCATACAATTTTACTCCCACTGCAACCTCTTTTTCTGCACCTATATCCACTGCTGCATCAATGGTCTTTTCTTTTATCTACAACAAGCTGCAACATCAAGTACTTGTGTGTGTAGCTGTTGGTTTGCAATATTGCTTCAGGTTAATCTTTGATCAGCTCATACTACGGAGTTCCACTATATCTATTCATCAACCCCTCTGTTCTGTCATATTGTTTGTGTATGAATGTTCACTGTGGATGTTTCTCTTGTGCAATAAACTGAGTTACAGGGCAATGTTGGTTGTTGCTTTGTGTGTGCATTGCTTGGATTCTTACTGGAGATATTCTTTGATGCTGCTACGATTGTTAATACTTTGCAAAAACGTAATAGCATAGGATGTAATGGAGAGTGTTTGTAAGTGTCAAGTTCAAGGTGTTTTCAACCCCCTTGAACTTGAGGGACGGTAATAGCATAGGCTGTGATGGATAGTGTTTGTAAGTGTGTTGTGCACACGTGTGTTCTGAATAAACAGAATTGAGTGAAGGAAGTTCATAAATAGTCGAGTCCCTGTAATGAACAAATTATCTTTCTTTATCAATCAAATTGATTAAACTGTAAGCAATGTAGACACGAGAATTCTCAATGTTACTAAGTACGATTAAAAATGGTCTTCTGTCCCACTTTAATGATTTATCATATGCAGGTGTTTTTACAGGTGAATTTCTTCACTGGATGGATGAATCCAATATGAAAGCAAATGTTGTAGCTTTTGATTTGGAACATGAGACGTTTGAATTTCTCCCATCAATACCTCCTGATGATGATTTTTGTGACTCTAACTTCGATAAATGTTTTGGAATTGGGAGGTAGTTTGTGTGTTCTACTTTCAATTCCAAGGAAACATATCCTCGTATGGGAGTTAAGGCAAAGGAAGATTGTCAAATATGGACCGTATTGGCATAGGAAGTTTACACTAGCATGGAAAGACCACAGCTGGTTTGAAGTTTACACTAACAAAATGCAATGTGATTCTTTCATGTTATGACCCTCAAACTAGGACATTGAGAAAGTTAGAGGAGACTTTGAAAAATTCAAGGATGGAGTGGTATATACCACTCGAGTAATTTCTCACATCAATAGCCTTGTTTCGTTGAAAGCGACTACTATTTTTAAACTGACCAAAAGGGAATGGAAGACACGGATAGGGAAACGAATGGAGAACATTTAAAATATGATTAGTAAGATTAAGACGTTGTTCAGCAAAAATAAGTGCGTAAATCTGATTATCGTTTTACTACAGTAAAACGTCGTTAAATTAATCCACGGAAAGTTAATAACTTCGTTAAGATAATAATTGTTGCCAGTCCAAAATTGGGTCGGTGTGCTAAATTAATAAGCCTCCTAAATTTAAAAGATAACAAAAATTTTAAGTTTCCAATAGGTCTCAACTAATATATAAATTATTAATAATCAGTGTGATAAAATTAAAAAAATGGTGTTTATGAAAATAGACATATACGGTTATTTGTTTTTGTTCACATTTATAATATATTGGACTCTGTCTTTATTTTTTTGTATTCCCTTGAGGAGTTCCGAAATGATTTTATTGTGTTTTTTTTTTCTTCGTGTTTTAATTTTAACATTAAAGTATATACATTTTGTACACATAATATGCCATAAAATAATTAAAAAATAATTCGAATCGAAAATAAAATCTCTAGATATTATATCTGATACTACAGACATATTTTAGGTATTTAAAATTAAATTTGATATATTTCAATGCTAATTGACAGAATTTAGTAGTCCAAAGTGGCCAAGACTATTAATTAGATTAATCGAAGTTTTACTGTAGTTTCCAAATCCAAATCGACTAGAATAATCAGTTCCAGTTCCAGTTTTAGTTTCTACCATAACTGACCAATGTCCTGTGGAACAAAGGGCTAAGGTTAAAATATATATAGATTTAAGAGCATCTCCAATGGGAGGATGTGATGTTCCTATATTAACGGATGATGCTACTTTTTCTAAAAAATCATCTCCAACGGGAACCTAAGAGCATTTCCAATGAGACATTGAAAATATCCTAGATGTAAGGCCACATAGGATTTTTAAGGATTTAACCAAAAATTCATCTCCAATGGGAATGTGAAGGGAGAAAGTAAAGATGATGTGTCTAGTAGTTATGCAGACATCCTCAAAGCTATCCTATAAAGTAAAGATGATGTGTCTGGTAGTTATGCAGAAATCCTCAAAGCTATCCTTTAGTTTTAGAGGTTTTCTTAGAGGATGTGAAGATCCTATTCATCACTAGTAATGGTTATGATTAGATATATATAATTTGAATCAATGGTTAAAAAGTTCAAAACTAAAGAAATACAATATGTGATTGGAGATGTTTTTCTTTTATCTCCTTGAATTAAGGAAAATTTGGTCCTTACATAAGAAAAAACAACTTCCACAAAACATGCACACCAAGTTACCATTGGAGATGCTCAAAGGAGAAGATGTGAGGCTTATGTGGATGGCGGTTGGATTTACATCCTCTAGCCCATCTTTTTATTTCAGAGGATCTCTTAAAGGATTTGATAGGTATTTAATTCCTAAAATTTAGGAAAAGAAAACTCTCTGCCAATTAATTTATGACAACCGTAATATTCCTTCTTCACACTGTTAGAGCATCTCCGACGGGATGTCTTAAACCTCTTATTTCAGTGGCCACCTAGGATTTATTAAGTTTTTAGGAAAAATTGGTCTCCAACGGAAATGTGGAAAGGGGACGTGAGGGTGATGTGGCTGGTAGTTAGGAAGACATCCTTTACATGATCTCTTGTTTCAGAGGTTCATCTAAAGGATGTGAACCAGATTCTAAGTTAAAAAAAGTTAACCGAATAATTGACATAGCCAATCAGATTTGTCTAAACACACTCCAAATTTAGTTGAATACACATTCCATTGGAGATGGTTTTGCTTATCCGCCTAAACTTATGGGATTTTGGTGTTAAGGATGTTTTCCCAGTACAACCACGTAGGAAGCACTCCAAGTTTCCATTGGAGATGCTCTTATACGGATGGAGATGGTTTTCATCAACTTCCTAAAACTAAGGAATTTTACATTGGTAAAATGGGGCGAACTTACCCATCGACGCATTAAGGATGAGGATGTCTCATTGGAGATGCTCTAACCTGTGAAAAAGGGAAACACTGTCTACGTGGGCCTTAGATAAATCACATGCGTCTAGTTTCTATAGATTTGATTTGGGACGTCTTTGTCCAGCCCATATATCTTATATTTAGGATTAGGGGTGTGCAAAAAAACCGGAACCGCGGTTTTCACCCGCAACCGTCCGCAAAATTGCGGGTGAAAACCAATCCGCAAGAGGCTACGGACCGGACACGGTTGAGTTTTCAAATCCGCAAGGTTTAGCGGTTTGGTTGCGGTTGGATTCGTAGAACCGCGGTTTTAACCGCACCGTAGGGTAGTAAAGGCCTTAAATTCCCTATCTAGTTCCGTGGGCTTGTGTAGCCACAATTTTGGGTTTTATATATAAACCATGATTCTAAAGCATGTTAGCACAATGTAAATACAGAAAGCACCAACAAAAATTCTAGTCACATGACATGGCCCAAACATTAAGAGATAAGAACATAAAACATAAATTAAATCTTTTCAAGACCCATATAATTTTCATTACCAAACAGCTAAGAATAACATGCCAAGTTGTCAATGAATTAACATTGCATTCTTTGTCTATCTTTCTTAACTTAGTTTTTTTTTTTTTTACTTTTTCTTTTTTTTTCATGAGTAAATCCGCGGTTGATCCGCAACCGGACCGTATCATCCGTTGATCCGCGGATGAAAAAACCGCGGGTGATTGGACCGGACACGGTTTGATTTTCCAAAACCGCAACTTTTACGGTTTGGTTGCGGGTGACCCCTAATCCGCAACCGTCCAACCGTTGCACACCCCTATTTAGGATAGAAACTCCGTCTTTGGTTTCCTAAGAACCATTTTTTGGGACCATGGTTTTTTGTAAGGGGACCATGGTCTTATTAGGCCACCTTCCCTGTAGTTATAAGGGGTATCCTAAAGTGTGGAAATGACTAACTTACCCTTAACCTAATTTAATTTAAAACTAACCTAATAACCACCTCTATATATATATATATATAACCACCTCCTCCAACCACCGCCGCCCACCACTACCACCTCCGACTACCACCTCCGACTACCACCACCACCGACCACCACCACGTCCGGCTACCACCACCACTAACCACCACCACCTCTATATATATAACTTAATTTAAATTATTAACATATTTACTCTTTTACCTAATTAAAATTATAACTAATCTACAACTTCTTCCTCTATTCTACCATTTTCTTCTTCTCTTCTTCATCAATTTATGATCATCAAACCACGATTATAGACAAATCTAATCAAAATCATCAAATTTTTAACTGGTCGATTCATTGAATTTTTATCAATCGATTAATCAATCTTTTATAAACAAACATATCCATAAGTATTTTCCCACAAACCCATTACTTCTAATTCGTTTTGATTGAAATTTTGAGCAAAGTAGTCATCAAAATATGGTTTAAATGGAATTTACGGTGGCATGTTCGGTTAGGAATAGTTCAAAAAAAAAAACTAGTTTGCTAGCAAGAACATTCCTGAAACCAAGAACACGAAGAACACTTCGGTTATCACGAATTAATTTTTTCTTAACCGAACTCAGAGTTAGGTTGGTTCGCAAAGAAGTCTAAAACTATTTTCTAACCGAACTCTACCAATATTACAAAAAAAAAAAAAAAAAAAAAAATCAAATGTAACCGAACTGTGTTATTTTTCCCACTATGTTGATTTTTGATTTAACCGAACTTTGCCCACTCAGAGTTCGGTTGGTTCGCAAAGAAGGCTAAAACTATTTCTAACCGAACTTTACCAATATTACAAAAAAAAAAAAAAAAAAATCAAATCAAATCAAATGTAACCGAACTGTGTTATTTTGCCCACTATGTTGATTTTCAATTTAACCGAACTTGTCCCACTATGTTCGGTTTGTTCGCAAAAAACCTTGTCAACCCGAACTCTTAACTAATTGTGTGTAGTTCGGTTAGATATTGGTTGGCATGAAGTTTGCGAAACAACCGAACTTTGTACGCTAATGTGCAATATTGTTTTACATAAGTTCGGTTAGCTATTGTTTGCAAACTAACCGAACTTATAGACCCTATTGGTCGGTTACATTTCGGCCAAACCGAACATAACACTGTAATTTTATTTACAAAGTTGGTAACATGTCCGTTAACAGAACTTCAAAACCTCCATTATTGGAGAGTTGGTAACCTGCGTGTTTAGAAAAAGTAACCGAACTACACTTTCAAATGAGTTCGGTTACATGTTCTTCACACAAGGTAACCGAACAAGCCCAAATCTACTTAACAAATTCACATTTTTTTGAAAATTTGGACCAATTCAACCAACATTATCTAAGTTTAGAGCATACAGGTACCCAAATAGTCTTTCCTCCGGTTGTGGTTGGTAAAATCCATCGTTTTCATCATGAGATTGGCTTTTGGGAAGAATACATTCACCATCTAAGAAATAATTCATCACTTGAATAGTCTAGCTTAGTGAACTCAATTTTTTTTTCCATGTTTTTCTTCTTCATCTTCTCTAACTTTTCTCTCTCAATAATTCTACTTCTTTTTTAAAAATATGATTTTTTAATCTCAGATCTTTATTCAAAATCATTTCACTAATCACACTAACTAATATTAACACTAACTAATCATTATACAAAATAATCAGAGGGTAATTTTGGTATTAATCTAAATATTTAGATAAGGGGTGACCTAGAATTATTTCTAATGTCTTACCCAAAATAAAACCATGGTCCCAAAAAAAAAAAAAAAAACCATGGTGCCCAAAAAACGTTCTTTCCTAATAACATACCGTTTCTATAGATTTGATTTGGGACGTGTCCAGCCCAGATGATATCTTATATTTAGGATAGAAACTCCGTCTTCGGTTTCCTAATAACATACCGGTTAACGTTCAAAAAAAAAACTTGTATAAATAGAATAGAATGGACTCACCGTTCTTCAATTACGGTTTGTTCTCTTGTATTTTAGGGTTTGTTTATCTTGAGAGATTATTCTAGTTTTGTTTCAAAACCAAGCAGCAGCAGCCTTGATAATTATTTGATCGAGTCTGCCAATGGAGGGAATAACAAGCACGGAGGTGCTTGTTAACACCACCTACCATGGTATTTCTAATTCTCTTGGTGTCATTGCAAATCAGGTTACCAGTTTTCCGGATGTTATAGTGATGGATATTCTAAGCAGACTTCCGGTGAAATCACTCATGCAGTTTATGTCAGTGTGCAAACATTGGTTGTGTTTGATTAAACAAGATACAAAGTTGATTAATTTACATTGCATCCGTTCAAAATCACGGCCAAATCTCCTCTACATTAACCCACTCCTAATTGCTAGCTCGGAGGAAAGCAAAACGTTACATCAAAGTATTTCATGTGCGGAGATAGTTGAAGCGAGTACTGGTGGTGAGGACGAAGAAGTGGAAGCCTTTGTTAGTACGGTTAGGATAACGGAGGATAAATGGTTCCCTTATAGTGAAATCTTGGAACCGGTGAATGGTTTGGTTTGTTTCGTAGATCAAAAGACACATGCTATTAAGGTATATAATGCAAGTACACGGGAAGCAACACCTTGGGTTATATCAACGTTACTCGCTGAAGAAAATCACAAGCTTATGGCAGATAAAAGCACGATGAAGATAACAAGTCAGTCTACTCCAATTTATCGATTTGGTTTCGATCCAGACAAGAAAGAACATAAAGTATTCTGCTTCTGGAGACTACTTGCTAGGCGTGAACAGCATCGTCATAATTCCTTGGACCGATCTGATTATGAAAGTTGGGAGGCATTGACAGTCGGCCGTGACACCAAATGGCGTAGGATCTACGCTGTTCCTAACGAGAATAACCAAATAAAAATTAAGGAGGTGCTCCCTCCGGCTTATAGTAATTGCCGGCAAGTGTATGCAGACGGTACCATATATTGGAGCAACAAAGAGTACTATTGGGATCAATGGGGTACCACTAATCGTGATGATCCTGATGTCATAGTTGCATTTGATGTTGGAACTGAAAAATATAGACTTATCCCAATTCCTAGTTTCATCCTCGAAGAGCCTCGTGATGAAGAATATATTCTCCCTATTGATATGTTAGTATTGGGTGGACATGTGGCTCTATTATACCGTATGGAACCTTATGTTGTTAAGTTATGGATGTTAGATGACGGAGCAGGTAAAAAACTGGAAAATTGTCGAGGAAACAAAAGTAATTGGAGCACGGAGACAATTGAGCTACCATTTTACTGTGATAACCGGGTTGGTGGTTTTGGAATTGCTGGAAGTAGAGACAAGATCATCTTTGAATGCCGGGGGTGCAGCAACTCGGTGAGCTTCACTTGTTTGTATTCTTATGATCGCAAGAAGAAGACTTGTAAGAGGATTGAGATGGATGGAGTCTCCTCGTTTACCCGTTGCTCCCAGAGGTCTCTAGTTACCACTTTTACAGAAAGCCTCTTCCATGTTTAGACCTTTAGGCTTTTCATATTTTTGGTTGTATGGTACTTCCAATAAAATCTGTGTTGATTGGGCTTTAGTGGTGTCTCGTCTTCTTTTTAGGCAGAATCGCTTTTTGCATAAGCAGTCTATTGGTGGAAGCACTGCTCACGACCTGACTGTGGTCTAACAGAAAGTCACTAGATGATATCTCTGAGTTTTTATTCCATCTAATTCAGCCATCACTTACTTGAACTAGTTACCAGAAATTCCATCTAATTCAGCCATCACTGAGTTTTTAGTTACCAGAAATTCGGAACCTAGCCTTAATTCTGACAACAGTCCCTAATTTTCCTACTTGCAATATTTTCACCAGGTGCAGTGCTAATCAGGCTTGTTTCTGAGTAGTTTTGGCTTCTTTCCTGAGTGTAGTTTTGGCTTCGATAATCCACATCCAAGCCAAAAAAATAAATAATGCTATTTACTACTGTGGCCAATAAGACCTTTTTCGAAACACTACAAGAAGAAACTGCCAAATTGAATCAAAAATAAAATTTCACCAATAAATCTGTACACGAGTTCAAATGCTGGAATCAATCAGCATCTCCACAGTTTCACTGCTGCTTTTTCCGTTGAATTCTTTTATCTTTTCTGAATTCTCCATTAATATCAGCTGCTTCAAACTTCCATTGTAGATTATCTTCTGCATCACTCAGATTATCATCACTGCTGTAAACAGCTTCATTCTTATCATTCCATTTATTATCCTCTTGAGACATGTAACTCGAATCATCGCTACTCCACTCACTGACAGATTCAACCATTTTTCAGCAGAACAGTCACTGAATAGACTTGAACATTCCTCATCTTCTTCTTCTTCCTCAACCATATCTGCCCAACTTTTCCCACTGTTTGATGAACTACTTAAATGGGATCCTCCTCTCTCCATTTTCTGCCAAACCCATGGTTCTGATGCCGTCCCTTACTTGGATGTGAGTTATCTAAGCATTTTCTTATGCCACTCTGCTGAACTTTAGTAGTATAAGAAGAAAATCGGAAATTTGAATGCACCAAACCTCTTCCACCATCCACAAGGCTTTGAAGCAGAGACTTGGCGATCCGAATTGTCTCTATCTGTATGAAGCAGATGGCAAGACTGCAGTCATTACTCTTGTTATCTGGTTCCACAGATAACGCTTTCCTGGATTGAGTAAACACATGCTATATACTTTAGCTCATTGGATAGAAAAGAATATGCATGCTCAGGAACTACAGTTGACATATGTACCCATATAATTCAACAGCAACTTTATAGTTTTTCTTTTGCATGTAAGCCCATCCCAGGTTTCCTAATAACCTGCACACACAAAGCTCATGATAAGGGAAAATACACAGTAAATTTACATTCAGAAAACAGTAAAAAGAGATTTTGTAGATTTTTACCTTGATTTCTCATGCTCAGCGGAACAGCAACGGGACTTCTTACCACTATCTTCAAGGAGTTGCAGTTTATGTTGTAGGAGTTCGATACGTTCGCCAATTCGACCAGCTTTCTGTTTTTATTACATTAAGATCAAATTTCATAAATGGAAATATAGCTCTGTATAAAGTATGTGCTAGTAGACGGAAACTGATGCTGGACTTTACAATACAAATGGTTTAAGGATGTCTGAGAATGTAACTGCTACAGATAAGAATTCTAAGATCAAGAGATGCAGCAAAATAAAGCCTGGATTTACAAATTTTCACATGCATTTGAGCAAATCAATATGTGCAGACAAGACTTGTCATGAAAGCGGGTTAACCAGAAGCAAAGCAACAACATAATCTGAGGATTACTACTAGTACTAAGTTTGATGTGTATTTTCCATGTAAAGTTATAGAAGAAATTTGAAGGTGAAAAACGAAAAATACAAACAATGAGGGAATTGAGATAACATACCTTGTAAAGATCAACGAGCTCATTATCAAGAGATTCCTGAGCTTGCTGAGAGAACAGACTGCGAAAGGATTTTACTGCTTCAATCGCCTCATCAGCACGATTTTTCAGTTGCTTCATTATGATAGGCATGTCTTTCGCTGCAATATCCTGATGAGTGATTTCCTTAAAAACTTGAAGCCTATCTTTTCTTAACCGGCGTTGAACTTTTTCTCCAATCTGCATATTCATGTGTGTTTGGGTAGAAGTACTGCGCTGAGGGTTCTTGGTGCTGTTTCTGATCAGCTGCTTCAAACTTCCTTTGTAGAGTACCCGCTTTATCGTTCGATGAATGCTCCAAATTTTTAGAACAACCATATTATGATCTGTGTGAATGTAAGACGCAGACTGACGCTATACATTATTTTCTTCATCACTGTATATGGAAGAAACCGGTGAACTGGAATTCACAATGACCGGAGAAGTGAAAGATCCCTCAGTCTCCATTCTGATATTATCATCTTTCTTCTGCTCAAGTGGTTTCAGAACTCGACCTGAATCAAGCTCAGATAGCATGTCGGTTGCATGGTCAAATGATTTAACACAGGAATCAGCTAACTCGCCTTCAGCTACTGAAGTTGGTTTAACAGTTTCAAGAAAAGACTTGGCTTCCATAATTTTTCCCTTCTGCATCAAACAGATGGCAAGATTGCATTGTTTGTTCTTATCTGGATCGATAGATAAAGCTTTCCTGGATTGAGAAACATAGACAACACATGCTAAGTTTAGGTTATAAACTAATATGAAACAAACAAATGTGTGATTTGGAAATCCACCAAAATTCATGGTGGAAGTACAAAAAAACTGCACAATTTGTCCTGCAATCAACATTCACATTAAAATTGTTGGGGGAAAGGCGAGTGGGCTGGATTACCACTAGGTCTTCTGCAAAATCTCTTTAAATTATACTCACACTAAGTTCACCTATTTTATGTAATTCTTATGCTCAAGTCACAGGAAAAAGCATCACAAGAAAAGGACCTTTTCTCGCTAAGATTTGTGGAATTCATCTTCTAATTTCTGTTCTTAAGTGTACTACGCTAATGCATTCGAAAAAAAATAATTCTACAAGTAATCCTTAACACACCAACCTTGATCCCAAGTTCTTGGAACCAAAGTTAGGCTAACAATAACAAACAGATCACATTTGTGGCCGCACAAAAAGTTCGAAATAATCAATATTTGCGACAAGAAATGAATCCTAATTTCAGGATGACTGACCCTTTAAATTAATCCAGTCCGAATGCAAGCTGTTACTAGAGAAAAACAATTACCATTTTATGTTTTAGGAGAAAACAACATCAGAGTTAAACCAAAACACTAGAAAGAGTGACACTGAATTAGCATGATGCTCAAAAAATAAGAAACTGAGGCAACTAACACATACCTATACAATTCTTCGGCAACTTGGTAGTTCTCCTGTTGCATGTAAGCCCATCCCAAGTTCCCTAATAACCTACGTATACGGAGCCCCCAATAAGTAAAAGAACGCAAAGAAATTTACATTTCAAACATATTAGAAGTTTGAAACATTTACCTTGATTTCTCGTGCTCAATGGAGCATAAGTACTTCTTCCCTTGAGCTCTTGCTAGCTTAGTTCGTTGCCCACCATATGATACACCATCTTCAACGAGCTGGAGTTTATGCTGAAGGAGCTCGATATGTTACTCAATCCTACCAGCTCTCTGTTGTTGTAAAAAGGTCAAATGTCATAAATGGAAACATTACTTAAGAAAATTTCTGTACAACAGCCCCGTATAAAGGAAACACTAGTAGACAGAAACCGATTCTCAATACAACAGTTGGTTACTTTAGTACCCATTTCCTTAAATGGTTTAAGGTTTGCATTGCTGAAATACAAAAAGGCCTGGATATTGTTTGACAATGTACATGCTACGCAGAAGAATCGAATGATTATGAGACATATTGGGGGCGAATTTAACATGAATTTTGCACGAATCAATAAATGCAGACAAGACATCTCATGAAAGCGGGTTAACCAGAGGCAACAACATAATCTGAGGGTTACTACTAAGTTTCATGTACAAGAAATTTGAAGGCGAAAAACCAAAAATACAAACAATATCACAAAGGAGACAATTGAGATAATATACCTTATAAAGATCAATGAGCACATTATCAAGAGATTCCTGAGCTTGCTGAGAGCACAGACTGCGAAACAATTTAATTTCTTCAATCACTTCATCAGCACGACTCTGATGCTTCATAACAGCCTTGCTTGAGTCCTTTTCGATTATCTGTAACCAAATCAACAAAAAAACAAAAAAAACAAGGGTTTATGAAATCAACCTGTTTGTTGAAATTCCTGAAAGAAAAGATTACAAAACCCTAACGAAACCTTCGCAAGAAAGGCTAAAATCAAAGATTAAACAAAACCCACCTAAAATTGAAGAAAGATTAATCAAAAAATGCATTACCTGAACGTGTTTAGCTTTAACATAGGTAGAATCGCCATTAGGAACTCTATGACAGGGAGAATGAAATGAATTGGTAAGAGAAGAGATTTCCTTCTTCTCTTCTGATGATAAAGGAGTAGACTTTAATGGCGTAGATGGAGATGATTTGATTATTTTCATATTTTGAAGAACTGAAAACCCTAATTTTATTGAAATTGTAAAACTGGGAAAACAATTGAGAAATTGAAGTGAAATTCTCAAATTCGAAAAATACCCTTTGTTGTTCAAAGAGCAATGAACGAGTATGTATGTAGTTGGAACAAAGATTCTCGAGTTGAGAACTGAAATTAAACGAGAAAAGGGGGGAATCTAGCCGTTGTGTACATTAGTCGTTTAAACAGAGAGAGCTGATATTTTTGGGGCCAGGTTTTATTACGAGGGTTTAAGTAGAGGTGTAAACTGGGCTGTGCCAGCACGAGCACAGCCCAGCACAGCACGCTAAAGAGCCAGCAAATTGGCCCGGAAGACGTGACTTAGCTTCGGCACATGCTGGCACGTTAGTTAAATGGGACGTCTTTGGGTTTGACTAATTAGCGCGATGTACGGCCGCGACAGCGGCACGGATAAGCCGCGTGGCCCAGACCGGCCAGTAAAGACGGCCGTTAAGAGAAGCACGTCATAACATGTACAAATACACCATATAACAAGGCATAATACATCACATTTTTGTATATTTCACAAAAAAGTCACTATTTTAGCTAGTTTTTAACATTTTATGTTGGCTTATTTATAACAACACATATAATACCTTAATATTTGGAAAATGTATTTCAATATCGTTGTTATAATGTCGTCACCTATATAGAACTAGAACATTAATTTTCATGACAATATCAATTTTATATTTGATGGGCTATTTTTTATTGAATAAACTTGTTAATTTTACTTCAAATAATTTCAAATGATATGTTGTCTAATTAAGTTCTTGATGATAATGTCCGACTTAATGTATACATTAAGTGATTTCAAATTGTTTATAGCACGTGTGCGACCCGACGTACAACCAAGACGCGTTTATTCGTGTCTTTGTGCCGTGGGGTGTCTTTGTGCCGGCTTTGACTAGTAAAAAACGACGGCGCGGCTGTACGTTTAAATCGTTAGCACAAGCGGCAGACGGCACATGGCACGTGAAGCACGCGATTTCGTGTCTTAGGGAACATCTTTAAGTGACACGTTTACACCTCTAGGTTTAAGGGAAGCCGAAAAAACTCGGAGTCAACTCAGTGATAACCTTGTTACAGATTTCATCGTCATCTTCCTTTTGATTTACTTTCCAACCTTTTACTTAATTTCATTATGGGAAAAATATCGTTTGGTCCTTTTTTAGGTGGGCTCATGTCTGTTTGGTCCTTTGGTCAAACGCCTTTAATGTTTGGTCCATAATTATTTAAAATATTAAAACAGACAAAAATACCTTTCCGTGTTAATTTTTACTTATTTTCTTGTAGCACTTCATTCCAGAAATGAAGTTCATATAAAAACCTAAGAAAACCGACTTCATTCCAGAAATGAAGTCCATATAAAAACCTAAAAAAAAAGACTTCATTCCAGAAATGAAGTCCATATAAAAACCTAAAAAAACGGACTTCATTCCAGAAATGAAGTCCATATAAAAACCAAAAAAAACGGACTTCATTCCAGGAAATGAAGTCCATATAAAAACCTAAAAAAACAGACTTCATTCCAGAAATGAAGTCCATATAAAAACCTAAAAAAACAGACTTCATTCCAGAAATGAAGTCCATATAAAAACCCTAAAAAAATATCTAAATCGATTATTCATCTTCTTCATCGTCAACAACAGCAGAAAAAAGAAAGAAAAAAAAACCCTAAAAAATCGTATTCAACGGTACCAACATCATCGTATTCATCGTCTACAACTACCGATCTAAATATCTAAATCGATTTTCACCTTCATCGCCATCATTTACAGCAGCAGGAAGAAAAGAGAAGAAAAAAAATGGAGACGCCATTAACATGAGGAAAAAGAAGAAGAAAGAAAGAGAGAGAGAGATTAGATCTGGAAAGATGAGAGAGAAAGTAAATCTGAGAATGATTTATTCTCTCTTACTTTTTGACTATATATATGGTCCTTATCCAAAAGGGTATTTCTGCCACTACAAGGTGACATTTACATCATCCATGACATCAGCCTAGGACCAAACTATAATTTATATTACCAAATAGGACCAAACAGACATTTGACTGGGTCAAATGGACTAGACTCTCTCTAATATATTATTCCTAGGACCTAATGGTATTTCCTACTTTCATTATTTCTTATACTACACGTTCTGAAAATCAAATTTTAATTGTGTTTTCTATGTCTATGTGCTAGGTCGGTGGCGCACTTGGATGGACGCTTTGAGAGTTAGAGTTTTTTTGCCTGACTAATCCTTTGTTCCATCTTTATACCCTAATACTCTGATTCTACAAGATACGAGAATATTTTTCTCTCAGCTGTCTTTAGATTTCACTTTCTTCGAGGATTAAAATAACCCTTTATCTCATCTGTTATCCTCTCTCTCACACGCTCATGGCTTCTGGCAGCCGTAATTACGCTAAAATTATAATTACGTGTTATCAGTTTGGAAATCGTTTTTACAAGTGTACAACATTCACCCATCAAAAGTACGGTGTATTTTTTAATATTATACTTCTCTTTATTGTTTTCTCCTCCATTAGTATATGCAGCTTTCATGTAGGTTATTTTTTCACAGGGAACCAAATATGGCAATGAACCCAAGGATTCATGGAAGTTCCATCACTTTCTGATAGACTCAAAGCTTTAAAGCTTCTTGATATTTCATCTGAAGATTTGGTTCAAGGTGTTGCTCAGTGGAAATTATGCTTTTTGGGAAATGTTTATTTTATTAAAACTTTTACTGTCACTGAGCTTCGTAAAGAGTTGAAAAAGTTATAAAAAGTAAAGAATTTTTTTTCAAAAAGGAGGAGGATGACACCTTTAAGATAAAGTTTTACACTCAAGAGGAATATGAATTTGTCTTAAAGTTTCGTCCATGGTTTATTGAAGGTGATCTTCTTGAACCTTGGACTCCATCTATTCCAAAAAGCCAAGTTGATCTCACTAAGCAACTTCTGTGGCTAAGACTTTACAACATGCAACCAGAATTCGCTAACCCTTATAGAAACATCTATGAAATCATTTTTGAGGTCATGAACGTAGACTAAAATCCATGGAGAAAGATCGATAATGATATGATATCATCGTACAAAAACCAGAGTTGTATCAAATTTTTAAGGAGTTTTGGCGATATATACTAAAAGTGGTGGCTCTCTATTTGTCAATATAATCTTGTTATTTTATTATTATTTAGATAAAATTAACATAAAATTTATGCATTAAAATTTGGAAGTAAATTTTATTTTTAAGATTTTGTTGGTTCAAAAATATTAAAAAGTCGAGTTAAGAAGTTTAAAATTCATGTTGGCAGTGACTAAATACAACCGTTAGTTTAAATATACACAACCCTCGTATAAGAAAACCATGTTATTGTGACCACTATTAACCAGGTTAATCGAATCCCACGAGAATTCCACCCAAATCTTTTATATCAGTTTTGTTCTGGAAAAAAAAAAAATCTTCCTCCTTAATATCTTTAGTCTGGTCCAATACTTTGTGATCAACTATTCTTTTTTTCCTAAGTAAATTTATAACAGTTTCTTTATATTGTTTTTATATCAGGATAAAAAATCAAATTTAGTTCTCCCCTTCCCTAATTTGATTCAAAAAAAAATGATAAACTTCATGTAGTTCTTTATATTCTGGTCTTTTGAAGCAATCAAACAAATTACATTAATGATGATAATAATGGTTACTAATTGAAGGTGATGAAAAATATTAATTAGATTACAAACAATTATATGGAATGTATTACGAGAAGTAACTGTGATACTACCTTAATATTTACATATAGATGAAACTACTAACTAGAGACACACAAAAGTTATTTTATTTAATTCACCATTTTAATTTCTTATATGTTTTTAATACATGATACATATTGGTATCAGTAGTTAATTAATATTACTACACAAAGAAGATGATAATGAAAGAAGTAGGTTTGGATTACCCAAATCATATAAAGTTACGTAAAAAAGTTAGTTTTAGACGAAGATTGTATTTAACCTAAATCAACGTTGTATTTAGTTACTACCTTAATATTTACAGATAGATGAAACTACCAACTAGAGACACACAAAAGTTATTTTATTTAATTCACCATTTTAATTTCTTATATGTTTTTAATACATGATACATATTGGTATCAGTAGTTAATTAATATTACTACACAAAGAAAATCTTAAATAAGAGTGAAATTGCGGAGAGCATGCAGCAGAGGAATTCTTACGTAAGAATACAAGAAAATCATATCCACAAACTAAGAGTGAAATTGTGGAGTTACTCGAAAAAAAAAAGAATGGATGCCAAGGATAATCCAGTGGCTTGACCGGTAGTGGTGATTATAAGCCCATGCATTTACCCAATGGCGGATGTTTTGATCACCAAGTCAAACGGGAAAGAGGATCATGTATTACTTGAATTGGCTTTTAAGGTGAGAAAAAAGGGCACCACAATTATTGTGTATTTTTACGGTGGGAAATTATACATTAATTCGGATAGCCGATTAACTCGTACGCATGTTCTTCCCGAGACTAACAAAAGCATAGAAGGGATTTCATATATTGGTGGCACTAGTCAAGATTTGCGTCTTAAGGTCGAAGAAGTCGGGAGAAGGTTTATAATTTTGAAAGTTTTATAATTGCGTTTGTTGGGGAGTATAACGTAGCCAACACATTATCCAAGGGTCTCAAAGAGGATTGGAGAAAAAAAGTTGATGTTCGCCACGACACTATACTCATGAAATTGAAAAAACATTGTGATCCTAAGCCCAAAAGAGATAACATCGACACAGAGTTTATAATAGCAACTCCTAGTGATGAGTCCGGAAGTGACTTTAAAATTTCTTATGTGACACAAAAAGGAATATTCCTAATGGATGATGCTTTGCTCTGTTTTGGCAGCAAACATGAATTGGCAAGAAAATTTATAGACCAACACATAGACGAATAGGATCAACCGATGGTGAAATACTAGAGATGCTAGGATCTGTGCATGAGGTCTCATAAGTAGAAAAAGGTATAGGGGGATTGTGGTGGGTACGATCACCCAAGTCAGGGAAAGTGATGACAAAAAAAATTAGTAACTTAAGTCTTAAGGATTCCTTCCCTACATAAAGTATGGCCAATCAGTTCTATAGATAAAGATGGCATATGTATCCCAAGAGATGCCTTGATTTCAACTCCTGAGGTTCTAGATTCTCACTGCATAAAGGAAATAGAGCAATCAAGGGAAATAGAAGATGATAAACTTACAATCAGAAGAGATACGGTTAAAGTTTGAATTTATTTTAATATATCCGACCCTTCCTTAGTGATTTCCCTGGATTATCATGTTATTTCTAAAGAATAGAAAGTGAATATTGGGGAACCATAGTGATTACATCATCCCAAGTGAAAAGTGTGATGATGACAGTAGAAAACTAAAAACAAAAACATTTAAATTTCCTTTTGTGAAACCATTATGGTCAGTCACGATTAGTTTAATGATATTCATATTCGCAAACATAATTTTATGCCTCATAGGGAGGATTTGCATGAGATTTTGAACTTCCAGATCATTAAACAGATCGAGTATGGGGAATTGGAATTAGAAGATAAGAATAGGGAAAGTTGGGAATATGTCCCATTTTCACTAATTGATTTGGGGATCCCATAACCATAAAAATTAATGAATCTATCCCGGAGAGAGAAGAAATCTGTTAAGTAGTCAATTTGGTTCATATATTACATCACACGTGCATATAACGGATCTTTATACCCTTCACATCTAAACTAATTTGTTCGTCTTCTTTGACATATGTTGTTCTTCGATACAGACAAGAACACCACATGATTACTGAATTTTTTCTAAAAATCATATTTTTCTACCAAACCGATATCTGCAAATTATTAATAGGAAATATAATACAAAAATGTACTGTTTGGTTGTTTCATTAAAACTTTCCATCGTCTATGATGTTTCTAGTTTATAAATCAAATAATTTCCTTTGCAACAATTCAATATTCATATTTGGACAGATAAACCAAAACTTCTCCAGGAAATATACGTATGGAAATAATCGACTGTTGGCTTGAATTATCCAGTATTCCTATCTTGTTTCCCAAATTTGATGAACTTAAAAATCCAATTCCTCTGCAACATTTAGACAGAATTAAATATTACTCAAAAACCGTGATTCGTGTTTATACATCTCTAAATTGCATGATTCAAACAAAATACTCAATTTTTGTAAACCCCCCTAAAATCCCATGTTACAGTTAAACTGGACAACTACATAAACATACCTACAATGAAACATCGAAGTGGGTTTGATGCTCTAACTTTGTATTTGACGATTTATAATCTCGATTTTTCAAGCATGAGGGAGAATAAACCCAACTTTGTCATCAATTTATCTTCTCTTCCTTAATCAAATAAGTTGATGTGGTAGCAAAACATCATCGAAAATCCATGAATGAAACAAATTTCAATCGGTCCTTTTTCTCTACATCTTTTTGTTGTGAAAAAATCTCTCTTGATTTAACTTTATGAATTTTCAATTTCACAAATAAGTTTCTCACCCTCTATCGATTTGAGGTGAATGAAGAAGAAACGGACCTTTTTGATCTCACGGGAATGATGTCACAAGTGCTTATGGATAGGTGCAACCGTATCGTTAAGGGTGAACATGTAAATTTGACTTGTATTTTGACTGGTCAACATGGGAGATTGACTACTTAACGGGTTTTGTTAACGGATGGGATAGATATCTTAATTTTTGCAGTTATGGATAGATCCCCAAATCAATTAGTGAAAACGGGACATATTTCCAATTTTCCCATAAGAATAATAGGAAGTTTTAATTGTGGTTTGAGTTTACTTGGACGTATCAGCTGGTTCGTCTTCATCATACCAGACATCGAACTGCATGGGCCAAACTGATTTCAGGGAGTATGAGATGGTTCTGGATTCAATGAACATGGGTAGGAAGATATGATGATCCTAGTTTTAATTCCCTACTGATACAGGTTAAAATAAAAAGATAACATAAAAG
Source organism: Papaver armeniacum (assembly GCA_023531295.1). Taxonomy (NCBI): domain Eukaryota; kingdom Viridiplantae; phylum Streptophyta; class Magnoliopsida; order Ranunculales; family Papaveraceae; genus Papaver; species Papaver armeniacum. The sequence goes on from JAJJWW010012512.1 coordinate 63,605, forward strand.
TTATACATTAAAAACTTGGAAGTAAATTTCATTCTTAAGATTTTGTTGGTTCAAAAATGTTAGAGAGCCCGCTTAAGAAGTTAAAAATTAATGTTTATAAATATATGAAACTACTAACTAGAATTTACACACAAACTTATTTTATTGAATTCAATATCTTAATTTTTTACGTGTTTTTAATACATGATACACATTGCTATAATTAATTAAGTAACTTAATAATAATACATTAAAGATGTTGCAAATTAATGCATTATGAGTACCTTATTAGTATAATTATTTTTCATTAATATTATTTTATTTTTTCATTCTTACTTTCTTTTTAATACTTAATTGTAGGGATAGTAAACTTGTCGGCGTTAGTTGGCCAGTGAAGAAACGATTACGCCGCGTATTGACATGATTAACTAAATGAAATCTAAAATCAAATAATAATTTGCCAAACTCATAATACCATTGGATAGGTCTCAAAAAATTACTCAGAGTGGACTACTCAAACGTGTCATTCAGATGCTCAAGCGAAGAAGCAATCATCAGATTTATATATGAAGGATAAAATAGTCATTTCATGGACAAACACTATTAAGGAAACCAAGTATTTTTTTCAGGCCACCCCAATCATAAAGAGTAAACTGTTTCGGCTGCCCATATCCAGTTGGAGGGGTCCCGCGGTAATATCTCGTTTGGTATATCAAAACCAAACGTGAAGAGACTCAGTCTTATCTTATCTTCTTCTTCTCTTATTTTTCACAATAATCTAAATCGTATGGTAGCGAAACTAGATATTTTGGAATCACAAACGATGAGACGAAGATATTTGTGATTTCTTTTTATCTTGCCCTATCAGAGATATAATCTCAAGTCAATTATTCAATTGAACTCGTACGATAGAAAATGGCAAGATCAGATTGCTCAACTACAAGAGAAGTAGTTTCGTCTGGGCTTCACAATCCCAATGAAGTCTTTTAGTCGTTAACCTACGAGGTTCTCGAGAAGAAAACTAAGGTTAAAGGATAATCTACTCTAGCAAAACCAACTAGTATCACACAAGAGGTGTGGGGATTAGTTTTTCCAGTTGCTAGAGTTCCCCTTATATATTTTTCAAATCGAGGGTTTTGCAATCTAAGTTACCTTGGTAACAAAGCATTCAATATTCACTAGTTAGATGAAAAATATGATTCAACCACGCTAATATCTTTCAACCGTTAGATCAAAACTTATCTTGTCACACACAAATGAAATGTATTCATTCAGATTTGAGTAACCGTACCTAAACGTGTACACTTAGTTAGTTCACAAATAGTTAACCAATGGTTAGCCATATGAGCACTTTCATATTAACCGTATTCATCTTTCTCATAACTAGTTCAAATGACTCATAAGAACTAGTTCAAGAGTTATTCAACACAATTGAAGCAAAATCGGTTTGATCCACTTGAATCAATTCATTAACAATATAACCACGGTTTGGAAAGATTGCATTCCTTATAATTTATTATTTTAAGTTCATGAACTACTGATTTGAGAAATAACCATCTTGGGTACGCGTATGCGTACATTAGCTACCATATTTGAGTTTCCAAACTCAGCAGAAATTTTCGGTTCGAAAACTTCCGTATGTACGCATACGGGTATGCGTACATAAGGTGACTGGTTTACTAGTTTGCAAACTTACAAACTCGGCAGAAATTTTCGGTATGAAAACTTCCGTGGGTACACGTACTCAACCTGTATCCTTCACCAATACCGCATGCACACATATGCACGCACTTGGTTTCCGGCACATGGATTTATACACTAATATGCGAACACACTATATATGCTTATATCCATAGTTGGTAATCTCAACTCTACATTTCAATCATTGAAACATTTTTCTATAATGTTATAACAATTTTTATTCACGACTATCGTCATTACAGCTATTTTCAAGATTGAAACGTCATCATGACTTTCGTCACGGGTAAATATGAAAATGGTTAAAGCGAAAGCTCACCAACACATATTTCGAGAAAAAGATAGGTGCGTAAACTCGGCTCGAAATAGAAAATGTGTATGTATGAAAACTATCATACTTATACGACTATTATCTCAAGAGTAGGAGATAGAATAGACTTTTGAGTTACAGATAAGTTCAAGTCTCCACATACCTTTTTGTCGGATGAAGTTCCACTTGTTCCTCGAGTAGTTCTTCGTCTTCGTAAGATGATCGCCATGGAGTTTGGAGCTCAACTACACTTAACTATCTTATACCGAAACTTAGTCATAAGTAAACTAGAAATCAAGACATATAGTTTTGATCACTAATATTGACAAACATGCTTGATATAGAAACGCATGCGAGTTCGACCGAGCAATGCTCTAATAATAACCTTGTTGTGTAAGAAAGCCATTGAATTTTTCATACTAAGCTCGAGGGGCTTGTTTAAGCCCATATAGTGATTTCTTGAGTAAGCATACATGGTTTGGTTTACCAGAGTCAACAAAAACTAGATGTTGGTTCATGTAAAATGTTTCTGAAAGATCTCCATGAAGAAAAGCATTGGAGACATCCAATTGCTTGATGATCCAACCTTTAGATAAAGCTATAGTGAGAACAACTCTTATGGCGGTAATTTTAACTACAGGACAGAAAGTTTCATTGTAGTCAATTTCATCCCGTTGAAGAAAACCTTGAGCTACAAGACGAGCTTTACATCTATAAATAGTTCAATCAGGCTTTAACTTAAGCATGTAAACCCACTTAGAGCCCAAAACATTCCTGCCAGGCTGAAGTTCAACAAGATTCCATGTGTCATTTTCTTGCAGTGCTTCAAACTCAAGTTGCATTGTTTTAACCCATCTTGCATCTTTAACTGCTGACTTGTAACTCTTTGGTTCAGTTGGAAATGAAATCTCAGCACAGAAGGCATGAGGGGTTGTAAAGTGGGTAAAAAAATCTGGAAGATATTTAGGTTGAGTGATACCATCCTTTGCTCTTGTAAGCATTGGATGAGTGGCAGGTACCACAGATTGAGAAGTAACATGCTCTTTATTGTTTGTATGCTCAGCATTGTCTGTATACTCAGCAGGTAAGTCTGAGGAAGTAGTTGGTGAATCTGAAGAGGTTACTTGAGGAATGGGAACAATAATAGTGGTTGGTGAAGGAGATGATGAAAGAAAGGTGCAAAAGGGGAATGATGTCTCATCAAACACTACATTCCTTGAGAAGTAAACCCTCTTAGATGCATTATCATAATACTTATAACCTTTGTGACTGGTACTTTAACTAATGAAGGTACACTTTAAAGATTTAGGACTTAACTTCTCCTTTCTGTAATCCCCAAGAAATGGATAACATGTGCAGCCAAACACTTTAAGCAATGAATAGTCTGGAGTTTTTGAAAAAAGAACTTCATAAGGAGTAAGAAAGCTGAGCAACTTAGTTGGTGTTCTGTTAATTAAATAAGTGGCAGTGATGAATGAATCAAACCAAAATGACTTGGGCAGGCAAGCTTGCATGGATAGGTTGTTTCCTATTTCAGTGATATGCTTGTGCTTCCTTTCAACCAAGCCATTTGGCTGAGGTGTATTAGGACATGAAATAGTAACAGTGATGCCACATGCATCTAAATACTCTCTTAAGTTCCTTTTGACAAGTTCAAAAGCTCTATCAGTTTGAAACACCTTAATCTTGGAAGTAAGAAGGTTTTCATTTATAGTCTTGAAGTGTTTCAAGAAAGCTACACTTTCAGTTCTTTCTTTCATAGGATAAATTCAATGAAAACGGCCGAAATCGTCAATGAACATAATGTAATATCTGTAACCAAGTGCAGGCCCACATACGTCAAAGTGAATCAAACCAAGTGGACAATCAACACTTCTATTCGAAGCTTTAAAAGGTAATCGTTTGCTCTTGCCCATTTTACATGGGTGACAAATAGAGTCAAACTCTGAATGCAATAATTTTATTTGATCCGTGTCACTCATTTTATGAACAATCTTGTGTGCTGGATGACACAAACGTTTGTGACATATGGGTGAAGTAGCAGTGACTGAGACAAGTGTTGTGGGTGACTGAGAGACAGAGCTTCTGATGAGATAGAGATTGTTGGTTTTGAGTCCTTTAGCTAGCACTTGTTCTGTAACAATGTCCTTAATCTCATACCCCCATGGTGAAAAAGAGATAGTATAGTGATGTTCATCAATTAATTGTCCCACATAAATGAGATTTCTTTGAATAGTGGGCACAAAACATACATTGGATAAATCAAAAGAGTCCGTTGAAGTATGAAAAACTGAATCAGCAATTAGAGTTATAGGAAGAAAATTTCCATTACCAACCATCACCTGGGATAACCCATTGTAATTTGAGGTGTTAGTGAGCAAGGTAGAGTCATTTGTCTTTGTGATGAGAGGCTCAGGAATCGGGTAGCCAATCGCTGTTTGGATAAATAGACATCTCAGAGAAAGATGTAGCATTAACTTGAACACAGGTATGAGCTTGAGGTTTGAAGTTTTTATTAGGAGGGGTTTTGGGTTTTGAATATTTAGATGGAGTGTATCTGTATTTACACACATTAGTTGAGTGCCCAATTTATTTACAGATTTGACACTCCATGGAGTCATAATCAACATAAACATAAGAAGGTTTTTCAGATCTAACATCAGGACCAGATGTAGAACTAGACCCAAAACTAAAGGTTTTCTTTGCAAAGAAAGCAGATGAAGCAAGATCTAAGGATGCTGTAGTTTCAAGATCTTGACTTTTCAACCACTGTTCATGATTTATGAGTCTAGATGTAAGGGCAACAAAAGTAAGCTCAGTGTCACGATTTTGAATAGTAGCTATAATGAAATCATTATAGTCCTTACCCAAAACCTATAGGACGTGCATATTGATATCATTCTCAGAAACATGTTCATTAATGGCAGCCAAAGAGTCAGTGATGGTCTTAATTTCTTGAAGATAATCATTAACAAATTTAGACCCTCTGCGCATATTGTAAAATTGATTTCTAAGCAAAGATTTACGAGCAGAAAATTGATTTTGAAATTTAGTGGCAAGATAATACCAAACCTCTGCAGCTTTGCTACATCCAAGAACAGATGAAGTAATAGATGGAGAGAAGGTTGCGTTCAAGCAGCTATTGACAAATCTATCCCATTTTAACCACTTTGGATACGAAGGATTTGAGGTAGCTGCATGCATCTCCAACACCAACGGTGATCACTTGGTGCGAGGTAATGAACCATCGAGATAACCAAATAGATGCATGCTTTGATCAAGAAGGAAGACATGTGTGATTTCCATACTAAGAAGTTTGTATCATCAAGTTTAAGTGATATGAAGTGAAGAATTGAAGTGAATGGTAAGGCCGTAGTTACTTCATAGTGCAGAGATTCTGATGGCGACGTCATTGAAGAGAACTGAAGTTTGATGAAAGTTTGGTAAAGTTTAGATGTTATAATAAAGGTAGCGGCAGAATCAATATAAGGATGAAGGAGAGACCTTAGCTAGATTGAAGGAACCCTAATAGATCGCATCCCTAGCAAAAACCTGATACCATGACAGAATTTAGTGAAACGGAATTCATTGATAAGTTTTTGTCATAAACTGACAAGCAAGGACTCCTTTATATAGAGGAGTTTGTTTGAATGACAAGAAATAACAGATGACCTTATCACTAGGAAAGTAAAGATAAGTCACATGACTCATAGATGACTCAACACAGTGAAATAAGTAAAAGACAATAAAGCAGTAAAACTCACATTCACTCTAATAGTGTTGTTCTTATATCAAATGCAGGAACCGGAGAAATGACATCTTGGATTGTTACAAAAACATACAAAACATTTGAAGGTCAACACATGTCTTCAGAAGAGGAAGATAAATCGGACTACACCGTTGACTTTATGTTTGCATTCGGATTCGAACCAACTACCGAGCAACACAAAGTTTTTTTAAGATATTTTCAATATCTTAAAAAAAAGTCTAGTTTCAAGATCTTTCATTTTCAACCACTGTTCATGATTTATAAGTCTAGATGTAAGGGCAGCAAAAGTAAGCTCAGTGTCATGATTTTGAATAGCTACAATGAAATCATTATAGTCTTTACCCAAACCCTGTAGGACGTGCATATTGATATCATTCTCAGAAACATGTTCATTAATGGCAGCCAAAGAGTCAGTGATGGTCTTATTTTCTTGAAGATAATCATTAACAAATTTAGACCCTCTTCGCAGTTGTACAACCCGATTTCTAAGCAAAGATTTACGAGAAGAAAATTGATTTTGAAATTTAGTGGCAAGATAAGACCAAACCTCTGCAGTTGTGCTACATCCAAGAACAGGTGAAGTAATAGATGGAGAGAAGGTTGCGTTCAAACAGCTATTGACAAATCTATCCCATTTTAACCACTTTGGATACGAAGGATTTGAGGTAGCTGCATCTCCAACACCGACGATGACTGCTGGTGCCGGTAATGAACCATCGAGCGAGATAACCAAATAGATCTGTACTGATCAAGAAGGAAGACATATGTGATTTCCATACTAAGAAGTTTGTATGATCAATTTTAAGTGATATGAAGTGAAGAATTGAAGTGAATGGTAAGGCCATAATTACTTCATAGTGCAGAGAATCTGGTGGCGGCGTCATTGAAGAGAACTAAAGTTTGATGAAAGTTTGGTAAAGTTTAGATGTTATAATAAAGGTAGCGGCGGAAGCAAGATAAGGATGAAGGAGAGCCCTTAGCTAGATTGAAGGAACCCTAATAGATCGCAAACCTAGCAAAAAACTGATACCATGACAAAATTTAGTGAAACAAAATTCATTGATAAGTTGTTGTCATAAACTAACAATACAAGAAAGGACTCCTTTATATAGAGGAGTTTGTTTGAATGACAAAAAATAACAGATGACCTTATCACTAGCAAAGTAAAGATAAGTCACATGACTCATAGATGACTCAACACAGTGAAATAAGTAAAAGACAGTAAAGCAGTAAAACTCACATTCACTCTAACAGTACTGTTCTCATATCGAATCCAGGAACTGGAGAAATGAAATCTTGGATTGTTACAAAAACATACGAAACATTTGAAAGTCAGCACATGTCTTCAGAAGAGGAAGATAAATCGGACTACACCGTTGACTTTATGTTTGCATTCGGATTCAACCCAACTACCGAGCAACACAAAGTTTTATTCCTATGTCGTTTTATCCTTAAAGAAGACGGCAATTATGCGGGTGTTGGATATATATAATTGCGAGGTCATGACAGTAGGCGAGAACACATGGAGAATAATCGATGAGGATAAACGCCCAAAGAGCATGACACTCAATGAAACAAGAAAATTTGTTTATATAAATGGTTGCATATACTGGATGTGCGGTGATGAGTACAAATCGTCTTATTACAAAGTAATTATTGTATTTGATGTAGGTAGTGAGACGTTCAGAGATCTTAATCCCCGATTTCATACGTGCAAAGCTCGTGGGTGTAATCGTAGTAGGAGAAGTTGATGGGAACATAGCGATAGCTATATGTCACAAATACCATAATATCAATTTACAGAAGGATATCATGAAAGGATCTGCTTTTGGATATATGACAATGCTTGGATGTAGGGAGCTTGAAGACATGACAAGACCTCGGATATCAACTTTACTGTTATTACTGGAGCTAAATATAATGGCAAAGTATTTGTAAAAACAAGTTATAATTTCGAAGGTGGTAAATGGATAAGAGAGGATATCCCGTTGCCTTACAAGATGTCTAACTTGCACTGTTTTTCCTTCAAAGCAATCGGCAGTACGGGAATAATTATAGTATCCTTGCCAAAATCCTCAGACTCAGAGCTTGATTTTCTCTACTATTATGATCGAAAAAATGTATCAAAAAACAGCTCTACCATATAATAGATGGTACCAATACTCCTAATTGTTGCCATGGGATAAAAAGTTTCTTCCCAACCCTATTTCCCGTCAGAAAGCTACCATAAGAGTGTAGATTCAATACCTGGGTCGACCAGCTGGTAAGGTTTGAACTAAGGTGAATCGAACCTGAACCTGAACTACTATAAGTTGGAAATTAGAGTTGTCAAAGAAAGGACATACAACTCTTCCCATAGTTGTCAAAGAAGTGACATACAACTCAAACCATAGTTGTCAAAGAACTGACTTCTAAAGCAGAAGTTGCCAATGAGATGACAATACAACTCCAACCATGGTTGTCAAAGAAATGACATACAAATCAAACCATAGTTGTCAAATAATTTTCTGCAACCCCAACAAATGTAGTGTAAGAGTAATTTTCACAACCCATGTAAGAGTTGTGTTAGGCATAAAGAGGAAATTTCGAAAGACATTCACAACTGAGCCAAGCGTGGTATCAAATGGAACGACAACCGTGTTTACTGTTGGATATTTTCAATATCTTAGAAAAATAAAATGGTTTCTGTTTTGGTTTGCCGCTATGACGGGAAGTGTTACGTATTGGATAAACACAATGGATGTTAGTTGGAGATGAAGAGACACCTTTAATAGGTGTGATGGTTCATAAAAGACAATCATTCCCAATAGACACCTTATGTGTCTTTTTGGAAGTGAAGAGGCATCTCCAATAGGCATGAATATCCCTATAAGTAGTGAAGGTATTCTCTCGTTCAACAATAATCAATTCAACCTGTTTTCTCTCTTTCTAAAGCATCATCAGAATTCTTTCTAGTGTGTTCTTGATTGGGGCAAGGGGTGCAAACCTTGAATCCAATTTCTCTGTTGTAGGGCTTTCATTGTATCCTGAAGGCATTATTTCACATACCTGTTGCAATCGCCAATTGATATTGGGAGGGTAGAAATAATCGTATAAAAGAAATCTATTCGAGCCTTGAAAGTCAGGAGTACAACAATTTCTTTTAGTGTTTTCATTCTCTGTTAAATTTCCAACATTTACGACTATTATTGACGAGTTGCAAAGAATTGAGGACCTTCCACAACCCCCCTTGTGCAACCTATAGATAAACGTCATCGTATATTGTACGACAACTGTTTTCTGGGGTAGTAAATCGCTTTTTTTCCCGTAGTGATAAACACTTATTTCAAATGGGTTATGGTTAATAAATGCATGGGTTATATTTAAGAGAATCCTAAATAAAAAGACTCGTCGCTTTACAAAAATAATCGTGTTCTTTTATTCAACAATTTTTCAGCCAATACTGCTGAATGTCTCGATTGTTGGCCAATGTAGTTAATTTTGGTCGAAACTGCAAAGTTTCTGACCATAATTCCCTTTTCTGTTGTATTCAGAGCTGGGATGCGAAATATCGCACTCTTGGCCAATTTGGTTGAGTCAGACCCGAAATTTACGGACGGAACACCGAATCATTTGGGTGTCGACCTTCGAGGCTTGACACAAAAGATTAGAAAAACGAACACACAAAAGATTAAAAATAGAAGCATTGGCTACGTGATCTTGCAGGGATTAGCAGGGGTAGGGCCATTGGGCGGGTTGAGGTCTCGCCCTGCTTGCTGTCGGTATGACTCGGGTTGAATTTCCGCGTACTTTGCCTTCACTTGCGAAGAATTAAATGCTTACCTACACGCACAATTCAACTTTCCGCGTAATTTATTACGTCCACGCTGTGCACGACCTTAAATTCTTTCTCGTCTTGTCCGACTCGAAAAAGGAAACGGTTCTGTGTATATATAGTCTAGGTTTCGCAATAAATTTGAAAAGGAAAAAAAAAAAAAAATCTAGGTTTAACACTTTAACAGAGAGATTTGAGGATATTGTGAGCGAGAGATAAAAGAGTAAACCTGGAATCAGAAACAAGAAGAAGATACCAGATTATAATCAGTATGGATGGGTTCCATGGTGAAAGTCTAATTCTGTGCGACATACTAAGTAGGCTGCCTGTTAAATCACTAATGAGATTCAAGTCTGTATCCAAACCTTGGAGATTATTTATCGAAAACGATTCGCAACTGTTTAATTTACACTCTACGCGATTAGAAAAACGTCGTTGTGGTGACCCGAACACCACCCTCCTTATCTCTCCGTTTCAATATTATTATCATCCTAATATTGATGAATCTGAAGAAACTGATGAATCAAAATGGTTCTGCATGGAGGAATCGTTTCGTGACTCTAAATCCTCAGAAGTGGTAGCTGCTGGCGTTCCCTTGTTATCATGTCAGAATTTTTTAAATGTACCTGTTAGATCAACAGTGTTGGAACCTGTATATGGTTTAGCCTGTTATGTTAGTGGTGGTGCTGTTTCCATCTCCAATCCGAGCACCGGGGAATCGACACCTTGGATCGTTACAAGAACATATGAGTCACTTGAAAATGAGTACATGTCTGGCGAGCAAGAAGAAAGGCAAGAACTTGAAGATGAATCGGGTGCACCTGAAAGTGAGTACATTGTTGACTCTATGTTTGCATTCGGATACGACCCATCTAATAAGCAACACAAAGTTTTGTGCGTGTGTCGTGTTCTCCTTCAAGAAGATGGCAATTATACGGGTTCAGGCGGATATATTTGCGAGGTCATGACAGTAGGCGAGAATACATGGAGAGAAATTGATGCGGATAAATTCCCGAAGAGCATAGCGCTCAGTGAAACTAGAAAATCTGTCTATATAAATGGTTCTATATACTGGATGTGTGACGAGTACAAGTCACCTGCACACACAGTAATTATGGTATTCGATGTCGGTAATGAGACATTTAGAGAGATCTCAATCCCTGATTACGTACGTGAAGACCTCAGAGGTATGGTGGTACTTGGAGAAGTTGATGGGAACTTAGCGATAGCTATATGTCACGAACACCGTGATAACGATGTGTCAGAAGGCTATTATGAAAGGATCAGCTTTTGGATTTATGATGAGCAGGGGCAGCAGCAGCATGAGATGACCACGAACATCAACTACACTGGTATTACCGGTAAATGGATAAAGGAGGATATCCCGTTGCCTCACAAGATCTCCAACTTGCACTGTTTTTCCTTCAAAGCGATTACCGGTATGGGAATAATCTTATTATCTTTGCCAAAATCCTCAACCTCAGAGCCGGAGTACCTCTACTATTATGATCGAAGAATGAAGTACTGGGTCAGAAAACAGCTCGACCGTATAATGGACGGTGCTAATCATCCTAACTGTTGCCATGAGATAACAACTTTCTTCCGGACGTTATTGCCTGTTAAGACTAACATAAGAGTGTAGAACAATGCCTGGACATTGATCGATCAGCTGGCTAAGGTTATAAACTATTTGATTATTTGGGATACATTTCATTATATAGCAGTGAAAATCAGGACTAGTGCAAATTTTTAACTAGTTATGTATCATAAGTATCTTTATAAATTGCAGCTATATTTTGCTAATTGGTTGTCTATTTATACAACTAGGGTTCATTTCATTTTTTTGCCTGCACTTTGGCATCGGCCATATCATTTGATATCTTGTTCGTATTAAGGTTTTCTCGTGCTTTCAAGTTTCTCCAGCTTACTCACGACAAGTACTGTTGACACTTCAAGTTTTTTGATCCGTAAATTAAGATGTAGATGAATTTGAACTGTAGCCTACAGAGATCAATACTATGTGATTAAGTATGAGTTTGTGATAGGATGACTACACGGCCTGGGTGTTCATATCTAAGTATATAATAGCAAGAAGCGCATTCCAGCGCCTATGTCGAATTCCGACTTTTTGGCTATCCGTCGTCAGTACAGTATGCCCACTTGTGTGCTATAGCGTATAAATGTTTTTGCGAGATGAATGCATGAGCGAATCTACACACACAGACTCTAGCTAATGTTGGAATTTTAAGTTAAAATTATTATTTGAGTGAAAATTAGTTTTCAAGATTTAAACTCCAAGAGATGTGTTTTGGTTAAGCCTTTTCACCATATGACACCTAGTCATGAATAGGTGTTATGGAGAGTCACCATTGGCCATGGAGAGTCACCTATGGGTGAAAAGACACCTTGTAGAGTCACTATTGACTCTATATAAGCCTATCTCTTAGAGTTGATTTGTATGAGTTTTTGACAATGTTTTGAGAAGTAGAAAACACATTTTGAAGTCAAGAGTCAGAGTCATTAAGAGCCCAGTAATTGTCAACATTCGCTAGCCTAAAAGTATTGTAGTGCTACTCACTATAAGGCGTGATATATCGTTGTATCTTGGAAGGCGACATCCGTAGAACCGTGAGCACCGTATGCGGGGATGAATTGTCTTTAAGGAAAGAGGATTACCTCGCCTCGATCAACCAATCCGATAAGTCTTTCTAACTCTCTTGTTGTTAGTATTTTGTTTGTTGCAGTAACATGATTTCCTAGAAACCGAAACCGCATAATATTTCCAACAGCTAATATTCCCCACCCTACCCAAAATCAGAATTGTTAATAGCTTGTGTTTCTTTTAACCGTTTTTCTTTCTTTTTCTTTTGCGTACCAAAAGGCAATTTCTTGCAAATAAATAAAAGTTCGTCTCTTTACAACTATAGTCGTGTTGAATAATTAAGGAAGTGGGGAATATGTGCAGCCCGTTTATTACAGAGCCTATAATTTATTTTATGGGGTTAACCAATCCTCACTAAGAAATTACACCCTGTGTTTCAAAAAAAATAACTGGTTTCCTGTGTAATTTGTACATGAGACCAGCCTATCTTTTTTTGAAAACGGAAGGAGTAGTATTTATCACATTCCCCTGCGGAAGAAACGGTCTTTGGAACTCGTATATGGTTTAATATGTTATGCTAGTTATGGTGGTGTTTTTATCTGCAATCCGGTAACTTAGGAGAACCGACATCCTGGATCTATTCAAGGGCTCATGAAGCAGTTATGTCGTGCGGGCAGGAGCAAGGGCCAGAACTTGAAGATAAACTAGAGGTAGAAGCAAAGGAAACAACTAATTCAGCTGACTTTATGTTTGCACTCAGATACGACCCAACTACTAAGCAACACTATCATTGGATGCATTTTATCATAGGAAGTGGAAGTTAGGAGTAGTTTAGGATTTCAACTAGTTATTTATCTTAATTGTTTTTATAAATTGTGTCTAAATTTTCCTAATTGACTATCTATTCATTTTGGGGTTCATTTCATATTTTGCCTTGTCTTGAGAATTTTTCTTGTATTCCCACTTTCGACTACCCGTTGTCCCTTTCATGTTTCGCCACAGCACTTGTAAAGAAATCAATCATCATCATTTAGGATGTGGATGAGTTCTATCTGTAGGTAGATATCAATCATCATTCAGCGACCTTACCATTCTTACAAAGACTTTTCTGCCTTACCAACTATATGTTATATCCACATTTCTTGGATTTCCTATATGAGCATAAATTAATGGCCCTGAACACTTGCCGTTTAGTAGAAATAGGCCCATCCCAGCGAATCTATCTTGATTTCGGACTTTTTGGCTCAGTAGTGTTGCCACCTTTGTGCAGAGCCCTCTACACAAACATCAAATCACACAGTAATGATGGTGAGTCCAAACCAGAATGATCCAGGCAAGTGAGACGAATCTAATATTCCCCACCCCGCCTTTTGCAGAATCAGAATTATTACTCGGTTTTTTATCCCACATTTTAAAGTTCACCTGTTTACAAATGTAGTCCTCTTTCATTATTGACCAACGCAGTTAATCTCGGTTGAAACTGCTAAGATTTTCACCACAGTGCAGTTCCCGAAAGTATATCGAGCTGGGATGCGAAATCTGGCTTTCCGCCAATCCGAAAGTATATAGCCCCGCGAGTCACTCTAGATTTTTTTTGTTTTGTTTTGGAAGGCGGCTATTTTTCACCCTGTTTAATTACACTGTTGGGTATTTGAATGATTTGTACTAATGTCTGTTTTACAATTATCATTCTTGATTAGACTCCAAACTCACAACATACATTGCACCAATCTTCATTTCTTCAACAATCAAAATGATCTCATGTCTCCATTGATATTGAACTCACATGCATCTTTATTATTTTGTATTATGACCCTATGGTTTTCTAGGTTGTCTATATATACCACTACAACAGTATCTTTTTCCAAATGATTGGACTTGACCTTGTAGAAAAAGACATAATTAATCCTGAAAGGTGTAAAGATTTTTACAAACAAATAGCTACAAGTTCGGTATATCTATCTTTTGATTATTACATCATTTTCCTTTCCATTTTTTTCTATGAAATTAAGACGTTTTAGAGGTACGTGGATTGAATTCTACTTTACTTTCATCAAAAGTCTGATCAATTATTGTAGAAAAGCGTAGTCTAGTTAGTAGAACTATGGGGAAATAAGATTAGATACAATCATATGAACGTAGAAATCTACCCATAATCAATATAAATCGAGTCAACCCTAGGTTCCTAGCCTCAATAAAGCCGTTCACTCTCTTAAATGAACCTTTCTCGTCGACCGAAAAATCCTGAACTTTTTTCTATCAAAGCTCTTTGAGAACATGGTTTCAAGTTGGTTGTGAAAATTATAAGTTATTTCTTCGTATAGCATATTTAAATGGTTTCCCGATTTGCCACCCGCATATTTCCTATTTGCCATTCACCTTAATTACCACCCCTATTTATCCTATTTACCACTCACATATTTTATGGTATACCTAAATACCACTCTTTGACTTAATATTTGTACCCAACACTAAAACCACAAAATCATAAATAACGAAAAAGCTAACCCTAAAACAATTATTCTTCTTCTCCCGCAGCCGTCTCCTTCTTCCCAATCTCTCGGATTTGTGTGTCATCCACTCGAAACACCGCTTCTTCACACTTCCATTGAACAAGTTCCGTTTATATTAGCCAGTAAATGCTTCTTAATTTGTAAATCCATGGATTGATTGAGACTCTTAAACGCTGTGCTACTCCATTGTATATTTGCAGAATCAATTAATTTTATGTAAAAAGTGAGCATCACGCTGAGAAAAGAGGGACCTAATGAACAGAGTTTGGAGATTACAATTGTTTAGTAACCCTTAACACATTCGTCAACCATTAATTAATTAAATACAGATGATCATGTGATTCACCAATACCGCTGCTAAGGTGGGAATTTCACCCACTAACTTGTTTTATCATATTTTCCTCTTAACAGTAAGGTTGAATCCTTAGATTTCTATATTGCTAACCACTCTGGACCCAAAATCTCCCCATCTCTCCCACCGAAAATACTACTTCAACTGATTATGGTACAATTATGATTAAAAAAAGGAATATATGCAGAAATAGGCCTGGTCTGACCCCTCACTTTCATTCCTAGGCCACTTTTTTTATTTCTTGCTAGAGTAGGCAAGTTAAACGGTTTCCATCCAATTTAACCATCTCGGTCAATTTATCGCGTTGACTTGTCAATATCTCGCCAAAATATCATATGAGGAGATATCACAGATGTGGTAAGATTACCAAAATGTCCTTCACACGTGTGTCAGTCACATGTAAGAAACTAAGTCCGTCAGCCCTTGGATCTCCTATCTTTAAAACTGGAACCGTCGGATGGTAGAGACTAATTCCGTGTCACTTTTTTCGTTACTTTCCAAAAATGCCCCTCCATCATTCCCATAAACGCATAATCTTTTCCTTCCATTGAAGATTCCTCTTCAGTTCCATCACCTCCCCATGGTTACCATGGCCACCAGCAACACCTTCACTCCCCCTCCACCGCCACCGCCACCACCACCACCACTACCACTACCATCACCATCAACATCACATTTCATATTAGTATAATTTCCAAATTTTTATTTTTAAGAGTTAGATTTTCCTTTTTCCGCAATTTCACCCTAACACAATCTTCCTCAGTCTACCCCTCTGTCTCGGACCAAATCCTCCATTAACACATTCGCAGAAAAACCCATGAAACCCTATAACTGAAATTGAGTTAGGTTTCAGGAAATTAATGATGGAGATACTTTGACTCCATCGATTTTCGAAATTGAAGATGGTAATATGGATTTCTCCTACAAAATTTAACCATGGTGATGAAGACGGTGATTTAGAGTTAATCCGATTGATAAAATTTATTATTTTTGGGGGTTTTGACGGCAATCCTATTTATTAGGTATGTGATTCCGAAATCCTAATATGATTAAATCATTTTTTATTTTTTTTTGGTTTTAATTCGGAATCCTAAGGTTTTGTAAAGGCTTTGCTTGATTTGTGTTTGCATTGCTAATATAACATCTTTTTATGTTCATTTTCGTTAATTTCAGTAATTTTGTGAATGATTTTCAAGGGTTTATAATTGAATGACATAATCAGTTTTTAGTGGATTCTTTGTTTGTTACAGATCATTGTATGATTGGTGTGTATGCACTTTATTTGTCCATAGAATTAGTTGAAATCATGAATGTTAACTGTATATGATATTTGAGATTTGATTCATATATGTGTTTCAGTGGAATTTTCATCACAATTTAGCTGAATCTCGAAGTGGGTTTGTCGCACTAATACCTTTAACACATTTTTTCTTATATTCCTCTCTCTGATTGGTCCATCAACAGACTACAGATTTTTTTATGGGAGACTGATTTGATTACTAATATTAGAATAAAATTCAGGCAAAATAAAATGAAATGAAAATCTCTGCCATGTTATCTTCACTAAAAAACTGTTTACATCTGGATTTATTCACATAACTTGATTTATGATTTATTCACATGTGATAAGATGTGGTAAGATTACTGCATGGTGAGGAGATGGTCATTTATGATTTATGGAGAAGAAGATAAGAGTGCCACGTAAGCAGTGCCACGTAAGCAGTGTCACGTGGGCCTTACCACGTAAGCAGTGCCACATACGCACTATGTGATGACGTATACAGGGTCAACACATCTGTTTGGGTCGAAATAAACGATTCAAAGGACTGTCTTGTCATTTTAAGTGCACCTAACGGTGCTAACTTTCCATCCATCACTTTTGGTCAAAATTTGCCTAGTCTAGCAATAAATAAAAAATGTGGCCTAGATTTGAAAAGCACCAAAAAAACAGGCCTATTTCTGTAAAAAACCCTTAAAAAAATCATAAGCTTTTGATGAACAATCATGTTAAATAGAATTTCTAATTTAGGTTTATTAACAGTTCTTAATAGAAAGGGAGATCCATTGAAGAAGACAAATAAAAAGAAAGGGAGATCCATTAAAGTTATAGTCAAATTATATTTGACTTTTCATGAGTGGTAAATAGGAAAAACTATAATTGAAAGTAAAACTATTTTAAAAATTCTAATATAAGTGGCAAATAGAAAAAGTATGGGTGGAAAATAGGTGGAACCTATTTAAATACTAGTTAACAAGTTACTTTCGACCAAAAAAAAACTAAAAACTAGTTTTAGAACATAATTTGCTGTTGTTTATAGGTAAAAATCGTTTCCGCCGATTTCGGTAAATTCGGTAGGTGAGTGAGAAACTGGTTTAAACCCTAAACAAATGTGCTGCGCGTGAACACTTTCTAGATTCGAGAGATCAATCTGTACAAGTCCGGCCTAAACCAAGAAATGGTCTGTTCCAGGACTTGCTTCGGTCACAAAGTGGAGGAGAAGGGTTGATTTGGGAGGGAAGCAAAGAAAGGTGTTGAGACTGGAATAATTGGGAGAGTAGTGTCTCGACTTGTATCGAGAAAGTGAAAGCTTCGGAAGCTTGCAAGAGATGAAAGCTTTTGGAGAGCTTGCAAAGTTGCCTTTTCGAGAGTGTTGTATTTTTCTCCGACCGAGACTTGTCATCCGGTGGAAATAGGTAAGACCTATTTATACAAGTCGAGGCCGAAACGTACCACTGGCCTCATGAAGGAAGAGAGTAAAGGGTGAAATAATGGGAGGAGGTGGTAACCGCAAGGTGTTTATGGGTGAAAACGTTTTCACCATTATTTCCTCATTTATTTGACCGCTTTATTCCTATTCACGCTTTCTTAATGTGAGCGTAGTGTATCTTGCATCTTTGTGTTTGCCAAACCAAAACCCTTGAAAGCATCCCCCAGTTTGTGTTGATGTCTCGAGTGTTGGTTGCATCTTAAGTGCAAGTGGCGCTGCTAGAGGTGCGTGTGGCATGTGCCACTGGCTTGTGCAGAATGCCTTTGTTGCGGGTTGCACCTTGAGTGCAAGTGGCAATGCAGCTGCTAGTGGCGTGTGTGGCATGTGCGGAATGCTTGTACGTTGAGTGTAGCTGGCAATGCAGCTGCTAGTGGCGTGTATGGCAAGTGTCAATGGCACGTATGGCCATTAGGGCTATGTCATGGTAAGAAAAGCTACCGGCGACGCATGTTGGCATGTGCCAAAGCCATGCATGGCCAACATGGGTCACGACAGTAGGAAAAGCTACAAATGAGCGTGTTGGCATGTGCCAATGGCATGCGTGGCCAATTTGGGTAGCGCCACGGTAGGAAAAGCTACCGGCGAGCGTGTTGGCATGTGCCAATGGCATGCGTGGCAAATTTGGGTCGCGTCGTCTGGCGGGAAAAGCTACCGGCGAGCATGTTGGCATGTGCCAATGACATGCGTGGCCAATTTGGGTCGCGCCCGGTAGGAAAAGCTACCGGCGAGCATGTTGGCATGTGCCAATGGCATGCGCGACCAATTTGGGTCGCGCCACAGTAGCAAAAGCTACCAACGAGCGTGTTGGCATGTGCCAATGGCATGTGTGGCCAATTTGGGTCGCGCCCTAGTAGGAAAAGCTACCAGCGAGCGTGTTAGCATGTGCCAATGGCATGCTCGGCCATTAGGGCCGCGCCACAGTGAGAAAAGCTACCGGCGAGCGTGTTGGCATGTGCCAATGGCATGCGTGGCCAATTTGGGTCGCGCCCGGTAGGAAAAGCTACCCGGAGCTGTTGGCATGTGCCAATGGCATGCTCGGCCATTTGGGTCGTATTTGGTAGGAAAATCTACCAGCTGGCGTGTTGGCATGTGACAATGGCATGCTCGGCCATTAGGTCGCGCCACAGTGAGAAAAGCTACCGGCCGAGCGTGTTGGCATGTGCCAATGGCATGCGTGGCCAATTTGGGTCGCCACAGTAGGAAAAGCTACCAAAGAAGCGATGTTGGCATGTGCCAATGGCATGCTCGGCCATTTGGGTCGCGCCACAGTAGGAAAAGCTACCCGGCGAGCGTGTTAGCATGTGCCAATGGCATGCGTGGCCAATTTGGCCTAGGTTGCATGATTTGCAAGCCTAGGCCTGGGCGCCATTTTTGCATGGCGTGGCTAGGGCCAAGGTAAGGGTTCTTGGCTTGGCGTGGCGTGACTAGTGTAGCTAGGGCTAAGGCAGAGTGCGTTTGGCATAGGGCGGCTAGCTCGGGCTAAGTGTGGCTGGAATGATTTGCCATTGGCACGGAGGTGCGGCTAGCATGGTTGGCATGCTTTTGCGCGTTTGGTGTGGCTGGCATGATTTGCCATTAGCACAGAGGTGCGGCTAGTTTGGGCTAGGTGTGGCTGGCATGATTTGCCATTGGCACGGAGGTGCGGCTAGCATGGTTGTCATGCTTCGGCGCGTTTGGTATGGCTGGCATGATTTTCCATTGGCATAGAGGTGCGGCTAGCATGGTTGGCATGCTTCGGCGCGTTTGGTATGGCTGGCATGATTTGCCATTGGCATAGAGGTGCGGCTAGCTTAGGCTAGGTGTGGATGGCATGATTTGCCATTGGCACGGAGGTGCGGCTAGCATGGTTGGCATGCTTTGGCGCGTTTGGTGTGACTAGCATATCTAGGGCCAGCCAGAGTGCGTTTTGGCATGGCGCAGCTAGCTTGGGCTAGGTGTGGCTGGCATGATTTGCCATTGGCACGGAGGGGAATTAGGGTTTTGTTCGTTGTATCCCTAATTTGAAAAAATACCCCCAATTAATTCTCGACTACATGCATTAAATGTCCTAATAAATGTGTCATAGGTGACATTAGGTTATTTGGGGTTTTACGATTTTACCCTTTGTTTAAAAACCACCATCAACAACTGCATAACTCTCTATGAAGCAAATTGTTCTTCCTTCTGAACTTTGAAATTAACCTAAAAGGGGTGTTTGGATATACTTTGAGAAATTGTTTTTCGACTTTTTGAAGCAAAAAGATAAAATAAAAAGAAGTTATGTTAGGAATAAAATCTCAATTCGACTTCTTAGAATTAATAACTTCTTGCAAAACAAAATATTTTTGCCTCAACTTCTGTATACTTATGTTTTTTTAAAAATAAGAACATTTTCGCTTTTGGTATTCAAACACCCTCTTAATCAATAGGCATAAGTCATTGTACATATACTCCCTCCGTCCCACATATATAGGCGGAATTTTGGTTTTTTCTTTGTCCCACTAAATAGGCGGACTTTGCTTTCCAAGATGAATTTTTCCATATATACCCATATTTATTGTACATAGGTAATTGTGTTGGAGATAAGACGAAGGGCAAAATAAGAAAAAACATATAAAATTATGAATCCCATGCAATTTTCTTAATCTAAGAGAATTGTCTCTCTCCGCCTATATATGTGGGACGGAGGGAGTAGATTAGACGCACATAATCAAACATTTCCTTCGCTGCAATTAATTAATCCACAATGCTTAATCTTAACCAACATGCGAAAGTCATTATTGATACAGATTAGATGCACGCATAATCAAAAGAAACTACTTCCTCCTTCCCACTATTAATGACCTAGTTAAAGTTTGCACAATTCTTAAGGCAACCAATGGAAAGGAGTATTCTTGGGTATCATTTTACAATTATACCCTTATAGATAATAACTTGTCAAATTTAAAAATGATTTATCTCACAAACGCTATCATGGATTTTCGTAAACTTTGTATCGTTGAAAGATATTTTAAAACACATACGTAATGAATTTAAACATGGATACCAAATTATACATATTTTTTATACTAACGATAATCAATCAAAAGGATAGGTTTATAAATATCCCTTATGTAATGAGATTGGTCAACTAATAGTGGGACAAAATTTTGAAGGTCATCTAATAGTGGGACGGAGGGAGTATGTCTTTACAAATAATGCACAATACTTAACCTTAATCAACAGACAAAAGTCATTATTGATACAGATTAAGTGCATATAACCAAAGCAACTTATGTCAATTAATCAGTTTAACTCTCTCAATTAGCAGCTGGATAGAGGAAACATAATGACAAATTAAGCAAGTGAAACAGTGTGACAAATACAAATGTACATATATATTGTGGGCTGAAAGATTGACTTGTCTAGTAAACCACCATGGTTTTCTCTCATAGATTTTGTACTGCTTTGTGTGTCTTGTCATCTAACAGTTCATAGTTCATCATTTAGTCATCTTTTTCTTTCTGTAATGTGATGATACCTCAACAATTTAGTAGACTAGCCCAAATAGTCTAACTATATTTTGTACTTTATTTAGACAAATCTATTGGCAAATAAAGTACTGAAAAATAATATTTATCTGCATCCAGTTGTGAGACTACTCTTTCAAAGTGCAATTAGACTACTCTTTCCCAAGTTATTTATTTTGGATCTGACTCGGAATCTGAACTTAACTCGACGTAGCATATGTGATAAATCAGATGTTTATATATAATGAGTCAAATTAAGACAAGCCGGTTAGAAGAAATGAGTGCACATGGGCGGGTTTGGGCGGGTATTAGCTAAAACCAACCTCGCACCCTGAGGCTAGCGGGTTTTTATTTTCATAACCAACTCCGCACCCATAAACAGCGGGCGGGTTTTGTTACCCGCCCGCTACGGATTGGGCGGGTTTGGGTTTAAACCCGCTTAAACCCGCTTTATATTATAATCATTCACACACATGTTTTAAAGTTTAAATAAACTACTTACTTAAGTTCTTGATAACTTAAAAAAACAAACCATAAACATAACTACATAAGTCTTCATTGTTAAGCTTAAACAAGTACTAGTGTACATAGTACACTAGTACTTCCATTAAAAACAAGTTTAAAGTTTAAACATTACGACTACTTTAAAGTTCAGATTAAAACTTAAACCAATAAAAGTTTACAGACCAACGGTAAGTGACTCATGTCTCTTCTATCATCTTCAAGTCTCTCCTCCTAGCATCCTCAAGGATCAAGGACTTCCTATTAGTTTTATCAATTGTGTATATTTAGTGGGTTTTTCGGGCGGGTTTGGGCGGGTATTTGCTAAAACCAACCTCGCACCCATAGACAACGGGTTTTTATTTTCATAACCAACCCCGCACCCACAACAGGCGGGTTCGGATTAAAAACCCACGGGTTTAGCAGGTACGGGCGGGTTTGGGTATGATGGGCGGGTCTTGTGCAGCCCTAAATGAGATCAAACAAATTGTCAGTAATTTTATGCATTTTTTATCCGGGCATTAGGTTGAAAAATCCAATGTAATGATTTAGGCGTCCCTAGCCTATAGCACTTCTTGAAAAATTTATATGTTTTACTGTAAATTCTGAATGCTGAACTCACATTGAACTGCTTATATAGAAGTCCGGCCAAAAATATAATAGTTGTCATAGGAAAGACGCGACAAACACTCTCTCAAGCAACCTCGAGAGGAAGAATGTGTCACAAAAAAGCGAACAGTGACCTCTCTTGTATTGAGAGAGTACTAGCTTTGATCTTTAATGGCCGCCTGTGATTCCACATTGACATAGAGAGGACGTTTATGGTAAGTTAACCCGTGGTAGAAAATAGTAGTCTTGAGTTCACGTGTTTACTGTGTTTGCATTCCATACATGTTGGTTTCATTTAACCCGGGATCAATTATTTACTCTTTACAGCCTATAAAATTGTACTTACTGCCTAGCTGGTGCACTGAATCATTTTCTCTTTAATCCAGACTCAACTGTGATATGATTTTATTCATCTTTTGGTTGGTTAGTAATAATTAGATGAACATGCTGACGAATTTCAAACTCAAATCGTTGTGTTTAAGTTGTTAATAAAAACAACCAGAATGTAATATCCAGAGATCATTAGGAAGTCATATGTGCATATATACAATGTAAACAGAAGACCGTATTTTCTTTTGTGAATGAAGAATGAAATTTGTAGTCCACAGACTACTTTGGCCGTGTGGTTGAATGTTTTGGTTAAACAACCACCGTGAGAATTGGTTGCTAGTATGATGGCTCTATCATATCCCCTAATAATGAGTACACTCAGTGCTGTAAGGATGGTCTGTTGATTGGTGTTTTAGTCTGTTAGTGTCTGTTTTGTAGGTGTGAAAAATAATATGTTTTCGATTCCTTTTGTTATTGTTTGGTCTTGCTTGTTTTTTTGATCATTGTCATTAAAGGCTGTGTGTGCATGCAGCATGCTCTTGTTGTTGTTTGTTGCTTTTTTTATTGCTGAAATTATCATGTCGTCGTACAAAATCCATTATCGCGCTTAATTGGCTTAGAGTAGCCACTAATAAACCAAACACAAGTTTAGTTGATTTGTGACAAAATGAATATGGAGATTATTAGACGGACCTGAGAGATCAAATCAGGTTGTCGTGTTAGGCTGTTATCACTGACCCGTAATCCAAACTTTGGTTGAATAAGATGTAACTAGACCCAAAATTTCAATGAGATGTTTTTTGGATGTTTTGGTAGATTTCAAACAAAGCAACGTGATATTTTTGGCATCCGCATTTAGCTCCTGATCTTGGATACCTCTGATTCAGATGCTGTTTGTATCGGCAGAAATTTTATAGCAGACAAAACTGCCAACAGGATCAAGCAAAGTAATCAAGTACGTAGGTGGTTTTAAGCTAAATTTACAAACCGTTTATTCTTTTTCTAACTCAATAAAATCCTATGAGAATCTAACTCAGTAAAGAGAGAAAAAATAAACAATAAAGAGACCCAAGGGACCAGGTCTGATAATCAATATTTTTTGACGGAGAAAATTGGTGAAAGATGTATCATCATTTGAAATGATATAGAGACATCAACCTAATTAATGTTTCAATGGAAACATATTTGTATGCAGTAGCAATGAGGCATCATAGACCCTGACAAGGTCTATTTTCCATCAGGATGGTGGGGGTCGATGTTTTTATTACATTTATGGTAATTCATTGTAGTCCATTGAATTTTCATACTTTGTCCAAGCATATGTACACTACTTCTTTGTCATTACAATTAGACTAACACCAACGCATGAGAAAAGTAATTATTATCATAGTATTGTGCACAGTTTGTTTCGTGGAATTATCAATAACATTGATTGTTCGTGACAAATCTTATCTTATTTACATTCCCCCACAGACAACTTATATATGCAACACCGAGCCATAATGAAAAGATACCCATATAGAAACCGCGTCCGGTATCTCTTCTACGTAAAAAAAAAGAAAAATGGTGATCTGTGTAGAGGCTAAGGGCGCAAGACGACTATTACACTTGCCAACTGACTCTCCAAACCTACTTAAAATCCTAACTCCGGATATGGCTCGGAGCTCTACCGCTATCTCAGTGCTAACTCCAAAAATGAAAGCATAGCTCTATTCCCAAACGGATTGTTAATTTAGAACGGACCAATATTGTTTAAAAAGAATGAATGAAAAGTGAAAACAGAGGAGTAAAAGCAGATTCCTTTAGTGTACCTTATATTGGCTCCAACTGCTACAAAAAAAATTTTAACCTATGCACATTATTTTAGATACCCTAGGAAGCAGTAAGAAACTATTTATTTTGAAACGAAAGCAAAAGTACATAGTACCATATGTCATCCATTAAGAAGGGGAATCATTTTATGTGCTCTTATTGCTTCTTGTATATATGCATGATCTCTGCAACTTTGTGCTGAGAGCTTTTGCATAAAGTGAGTAGTGAACGAGAGGAACATAATGGAGGTTGATGAACAAGGTTTCTTAGAGGAATTACTGAGCTTAAGGAGAGAAAGTTGGGAAACTTTTCCTCCACAAATGAATGCTACTACTGATGATGAAATGATGATGCTTTCCAATGGATGGAGTACTTTCAATTGCTTCAACGAGATGATGATTACTAATAACCCGCCAAGTTTGCATTGTTTCCCACCGAGTCCATCATTGTTCGGAGGAGAATTCGAAATGTCTTCGTCAAAGTCACACCAACTCGATCTTGTTTCTTCATTCAATGAAATGAGTGTCCCATTCGGAGAAGATCTTAGCTTTATAATGCCAGAGATAGAAAACAACTTCACTTTTGAGCAAAAGCTGGATGCAGTGACAACTCCATTGTTCATAGAGCAACAGGATGGTCAAATAGTTTTACCTAGTCCTTTATTAAGCAATGATCAACCTCAAAAAGTTAATCGAAGATGAGAACAATGATACAAATCTTAAACTTGAGCAAGTTCATCAAGCTAGTACTAATCAGATTCAAGTATTTGAAACGGGTTTAGAGAGGAAGATGACTAAGTTGAAGAAAGTTGAAGGACAACCATCAAAGAATCTAATGGCGGAAAGACGGCGAAGAAAACGATTAAATGACCGCCTTTCGATGCTTCGTTCCGTTGTTCCTAAGATTAGCAAGGTAATTAAATAACTCACAGTATACGTGTACTAATAAACTCAAATATTGCTATGTGATGAGCTCAAACATGTGAAATTAGGGTTATGTTTCTCTTAATTAACAGATGGACAGAACATCTATACTTGGAGATACAATTGATTACATGAAAGAATTACTTGATAGAATCAAAACCTTGCGAGGAGAAATCCCTCAAATGGGTGGTTCAACAAACAATTCAATGGATACCTTTAAGGACATCAAGTCAAAGGAGATCCTCATAAGAAATACTCCCAAGGTATGCTCACATTATATTTTTGTTAGAGTACTAGTTGTGCCAAAATTTATAGCCGAAACCCGAACTCTAAATCGAATAATCTTGTAGTTTGAAGTAGATAGGAGGGAAACGGATACTCGAGTCGAGATTTCATGTGCAGGGAAACCGGGGTTGTTATTATCGACTATTACTACCATTGAAGCATTAGGACTTGAGATTCAACAGTGTGTTATAAGCTGTTTCAGTGATTTTGCAATGCAAGCTTCATGTTCAGAGGTAAATATAATATAATACTAGTCATATAGTGGTTAATTATCTTGATTAGTCTATTCAACATTTTTGAGCTAACTTTAATTTATGATTGTATTCATTGATAGGAATTGGAGCAAACAAAAATAATAAGCTCTGATGAAATAAAACAAGCATTATTCATTAGTGCAGGTTATGGAGGAAGATTTCTTTAGAGAAAGAAGAGACACACCAACAAAAGTAGTACCAATCGATTTCTCCGGTTGCGTTTGTTTTTTGCTGAGTTTTTGCACATAGTCGCATCTGAATTTGACTCATCTAAGTATGACCCATAATTAGACTCATTTTAACTCGGTCAGAGGAAAAAAAAAATTTATAATACATATCATTTTTGTTAAATTAGATGAATTTTGACAAACTGAATGCAAAACTTAACTCATTCACCTCTGAGTTTCAGTCTAATCTCAAGTTCGACTTAGACCTGAGTCAAATTTTGATGCCGAGTCAGTAAAAAACAAACGCAGCTTACGTGTGTAGGCAGTATCTATTTTATTTTATTTTCCAGTGAATAAGTTATTGTAATAAGTTGTTGTTTTCTTTTACTAATGAGTGAATGTATTCCTTCAATCAGTTTGAATTTTTAGGAGAGATTGAAGGAGGGGGGCATCAAATATTTTTTTTCCTAAGATAATAATTTGATGTGTTCTATATAAGTAGATGTTGTCTAGCTAAATTCTATAGTACCCTGCTGTTTGCTCTTTTTTTAGAAATTTGTAGGGCATATCTAGTTTGAACAAGTGATTAAAGTACTATTTTTTTAATCTGAAACCCCGGAGCAATAATGAATCGAAACTTCAATCAGTTTGAATTTTTAGGTTAGATTCTGTTTAATTTGGAATCTAATCTTCTTTTCATGATTAACTATTGTTTCTAAAGTTAACTTTACTATTTAATTTGGTATCTAATCCTCTTTTCATGATTAACTATTGTATTATTGTTAGTCATATGATTGTTTTTCATGGGGTTTAACCTTATAGATATTATAAATCTTCGTATTCTGGATGTTTCTCTAGTAGAGTAAGAGAGTTTGTTTGTCATATTGATTTTGGATGAGGTTCAACCATTTAAAGATTAAATTTAGAGATTGCGTGTGTTTTCCTATTAGAAAAGCGAAGTTTTTTCAATGTTAATAAATATATTTATGATTTAAATTTAAAATTAAGAGTTTCTTGATACTCCTTGTTCAATGAATAAACGACTCGTTTTTCAAACTTTGCTTCCGGCAGCATAAATCAAAAGATTAAGGATAATGATGTGTTAATTTTTGTAAAAGCATAGAAACCTGAATGGGTGCATATGTTTGGGTAACAATCTGAAAGTACGTCAATTACAATGACATGACACCAATGTGTGATGTGCATACAGAAAAAGGAATTTTACTTTTGTATGGTCAAGTAAATCAGTAAGTGTCACTTTTTTTGCTGCAGCAGATAAGGCTAGCTACTAGCAAATCCATCTTTTGAGATGCAAAGATTGATGTAAACTATTTTTGACTGATCTGTGATTGACTGATTCTTTTTTATTTACCTACAGGCTACAACTGACGGTTCTGTTTTGTGGTAAATGGCTTAGCCTGCAACTAGACTAGCTAGTAGCGAAGATGCTACAGTGACCGGATTTATATCCCTCTTTTTTACACCACTATGTGGCAGCTAAATCCACCATTGAATCCATCTCACCCAACCCCACCAGGAAAAATAGGGGTCCTGTTTATTGGAATGAGCCAATCAAAACTTGACACATAGTGGTGTCAACATTTTGGGGTATAAAAGCGGGGCTCTAAAGCATTTTCGAGCTAGTAGCATTAGTTTTTCAGACTAAGCACCTTACTTAATCACAAGAAGCGCACTTATAGATACATTATGATGTGTTCTTACTTTATGTACAATCGGCGTATTAATGTGTCCTAAGTTGCAGATTAGTCTCTGGTAAAATGCCAAAGTTATCAGATGATGACACAAATAACTTGAATTCGGAATTCATCCACAACGTTTCATAGTGATCTATTATTATAGACAAATGTATATTTAAAGTTCTCGAGTTATTGACATTTTAGCAAGAACTGGTTTAGATAGTTAGGAATGTGGCATCTTTACTCAAAAATCATTTATACGTTGTGTGAAAGAAAACTCGGGATTTTTTTGGTGAAATAATCTAGGTCGTAAATATCATAGTATCTTCCCCTCGTATTTTCAAATCAGTGGTGATATGCCAATCCACCTTTCCAAATCAGTGATGAGACCCCTCTTGGGATTTCCCACATGATTTCTTCCGTTTGGTGAGGAGTTACTGCTATTTACATGTCGTTTGTTTATGGTTTTATAAACTGAAACCTTATTTGTTTGCAGCTGACTCGGCGTCTGGATCTGAGTCAACTGACTCAGGCCAAGTCAGTAGTCATACCGTTTGTTTTGCTTTTGAGTCAGATCTGACTCAACCTCTGCTCAGACATAACCCCTGACTCAGATCCATTTGAGTCAGGCAACAAAATATCCTGACTCACGGGAGCACACCACTGACTCACGTTTTTTGAGTCAGATGAGTCAGATCTGACTCACGTTTTTTGAGACAGATGAGTCAGATCTGACTCAAAACAAACATATTGAGTCAGATCCAGATGAGTCAAGTGATTTCACTCAGATCCAGACGTCTCAGATGAGTCAGGAATAAACAAACATGGTGTCAGTCATCTGAATCAGATTTATTATCTGACTCGAAAGAATAATGATAGATTTTCATATTTATTTTTGAAACAAGCCACCGTCAGATTTGTACAGACTACAGACGCCTTAAGGAAGTTATGAATCTAGCTTATTACATCTTCTCAGGTCAGACATCTGAAAAATGAAAACACAAAAAAATCAGATATCTGACTCGGACGAGTTAGACAACGAATCAGAAAACAAACAAATGTGCCAGTAAGATACTTAGATATGAGGTGCGCACCTTCCTGAGACTCGAGTAGAGCACACCAAAGGCCAGGGCCTAGTGGGTCATTACTCATTTTGTTCCAGCTACACAAATTTCCGTTCATGCGTGAATAGTGAAAACAAGGCTTGACACTAGCAAGAAAAATGAGCGCCCTCAGAAGGGTGATCTCCAATTCTTCATCACTGAATCCTCCTCATCTGGTTCTTCTCGGCAATAGATGTTATGTTTCAAGTACTTCGCATTTGGTAAGTACAGTGATTAATGAATGCAACTCTGGCAAAATCAAGAAACTAGATGATGCTTTCTTTTACTTGGATAAATTAGTTGCACTTCATCCATTACCATCTAATACAGCTCCATTCAATCATTTACTGAATTCACTTTGCAAACTTAAATATCATTCTGATGTAATGATCTTGTATAACAAAATGAATTTGGTTGGGTTCAAACCTTGTATCATTACGCTGAACATTTTGATTAACAATTGTTGTCAATCCAAGAACACTGATACTGGGTTTAGCTTGTTTGGGTGTGTTCTAAAGAGGGGTTATAATCCTGATGTATATACTTTCACATATTTGATCAAAGGGTTGTGTTTGCAGACAAAGACTCGATGTGCCATTAAGCTGTTTGACAGAATGATTGAGATGGGAATTCACCCGAATGAATGTACATGTGTAGCTTTAATTACTGGGCTGTGTAGAACTGGCAATATCGGTCTTGCTCTTAAGGTGCAAAACAACATGGTTAGATGGAATAACTTCGAGCCGAATGTTTATTCCTATGGTGTTATCATAGATTCTTTATGCAAAGAAGGTTTACTCGACGAGGCTTTGAATCTGTTTCTGCAAATGATAAAGGATGCAAATATAGTCCTGAATGTTGTTGTTTATAACACATTGATTAATGGTCTTTGCAACTCTGACAGGTTAAGTGAGGCTGTAAGACTCTTCGATGGCATGTCTAGCCGAGGGGTCTCTGCAGATGCACTTACTTACACTTTTCTGATTCGTGGATTTTGCAAACGCGGGTTGTGGAAGGAAACAAAACGATATTTTGATGCAATGACAGGGAATGGGGTTTCTCCCTCGGTAGTTAATCTGAATATATTGATAGATTCTCTGTGCAAAGAAAGGAAAATAGAAGCAGCTTATGGGATATGTGAAGAGATGATCAAGTTAGGCACAGAACCTGATGTATGTACTTATAATTTGCTGATCGGAGGTCTGTGTTTGACGGGTAAGCTAAAGGAGGCGCGGAGCTTGTTTGATTCAATGGTGGGTAAGGGCCTTGAACATAGTGTTTACAGCTTCAGCGTACTGATTAACGGGTATTGCAAGAGATCTAGGCTGGATGAAGCTATGCAACTCTACAAGAAAATGCAAAATAAGGGAGTGAAACCCAACCTAGTTACTCACAATACACTAATAGCAGGACTTTGCAAGGTCGGAAAACTTAAAACTGCCCAGAGCTTGCTAATTGAGATGCAATCTAGTGGTGTGTCTCCGGATATAATTACGTACAATGCAATACTGGATGGACTTTGTAAGAGTCAATGTATCGATGAGGCAATTGAATTATTCGGGTCCATGGAAAATAAAGGATTGGAAATTGACATTCACTTTTACAATACATTGATGAATGGGCTGTGCAGATCTGGGAACTTTGGGAAGGCAATGGAACTGTTTTGCGAAATCTCAAAGAAAGGATTAGTTCCTGACATTGTAACGTTTAACACTTTGATCAGTGCCGTGTGCAAAGAAGGAATGTTCCTTGAGGCCGAGAATTTGATCAGGGAAATGGAGAACAAAGGTTGTGTACCAGATGCTATCACGTACGATACCGTTATTAAGGGTCTTCTTGAAGAAAAACATGTTGCGAAAGCGTTAGAGTTTCTGAAAGAGATCCGCGGAAGGAAATTCTTACCGAGCAATGCTGTTAAATCCCTGTTAATCAATTCTCTGTCTGCGGATCAACTCAAAAACTTGGGATTCCCTGAACCTATATAAATCTGATGTTTGGCCATGTAGTTGTTACTGGTTGTACAAGTGATATTTTTCGGGTTCATTGTCGACTCAAAATTAAATGCTCTTGAGATAATTCATTAAAAGGCTCCAAAACTGTGCAGTGGCTCCATAATCAGTCATCCTTGAGCTCTAAAACTATAAACATTTTTGACTGATCTGATTGACTGAATCTTTTTAGTCACCTATTTTAAACTGAGGTTTAAGTTTTATGTTAAACAGCCCAGCCTGCCTCTGGACTAGTTTGCCTAATGCACCTTAAATTCACAGCCTTGTTCTTTTCTGACTCAAAACCTTGTTATTCATACACATAAAAAGTAAGAGGCCTTGTGGCCTTGTTCTAGATGACTCAACATTTGGATCTGACTCGGTTAATATGAACATTGTTTTGGCTAAATCAAATCACCAACTTATAAATATTTCATTGAAAATTGCATATATCCAGTAGTATGTTGATCTGTTCGAGGACAACTACTTATCTGAATTTAAAACTCATCAAACACTGCACAGTACCGACTGCTTTGAATGAATGTGTGTTCGAAATTTTCAAGCAATCAACACTTCAATATAGATGCCACTCTAAGGCCTCTTCCTATGCACATGCCAAAACATGGTATTTGGCATATATGCACCCGCTATGGGTATGCCAAACTGCCAAACTCATATGCCAATATGTTTTTCCTGGCATATAGGCATACACGACGAGTTTCGGCGGCGATAGAGTCTTCGTCGCTCGATGGTCAAACTATCGTTCGATGGTCATTCACTCGACAGCGACAGTCAAGCTATCGCTCGATACTATGATAATCGATCATCAGATCTTCATCCAACGGCTAATATTTCCCCCCTCTATAAATACCTAATTTTAATCTCATTTCAACTCACACCAAAATTTCTTAATCTCTTAAGAATTTCTCAATCTCTCTAGAATTTCTTAATCTCAATTCTTTTCATCACTCTACGGAGTGAGTGCATGGCAAACCACCGTATTATCCAAAATCGAAGAGCCGCTTGTCGTGCAATTGTAGACAGTGAAACTAGGAGAAGTCAAATTAGGAGATGTCAAGTGAGGCGAAACCTAAAATTCAAAGCTGAGAAGATGAATGTATTTGCAGGAATTATATTGATTTGTCAATGGAGCCAGTATTTGATCACCAACTATTGTGGGAAAGGATTTTTTAAAATTTCAAGAACAAACAATGAACCTACGCGGTCGGAGTGTTTGATTTGGTTCGGCGCTTCGGTATAATTAGCGGGAAGTTACTAGGTATGTTGCTTTACTTGGCGAGAAGGTCCAACCTTGAGAAGTGGTGAAACCACGGTGGAATTTCGGGAAAGGTGTCATGTGGAATATCGTCGCATCTATGGGCAAAAATTCCATTTTGAAAGTTGTTCGAGGTTTTAAGATATTTGCCCCAATATTGTCCAACATTTGTGTTGTAATTTCTCAATTGTCCACTTTTAAAGTTTTAATATTTGTTTAAAATTTTTAAAGTATTAATATTTTTAATATTTGTTTAAGTTTAAATATTTGTAATACTTTTAATGTTTAAGAATTTAATTAATATTAATTTTCAACAATATTCGTCAAATTTTCAAATTCATTAAACTTCACAAAATTAAAAACTTCAATATAATTAAAATAGTCATTTTACAAGACATAAAACTAGACAATAATTGGAAAGACTCTAAAAAAAAAATTTGGAACAATGTTCTTCATCTTCTTCATTTCACTAAACTTCCAATCAATGCGCTCATGAACGGAGTCTCCTTTGTTTATCTTCTTCTTTTTTGGCTTCAAATTTGTTTTGCCTTGATTTTCCTTGCCTTTAACCTTTCTTGGCCTTCTCTTAGTTGTGGTTTTGACTTGGTTGATATCCAAAACTTGGAGACTTCTTTGCTTCTTACTTATTTCTTTGAATCTATCACATATCTTCTCAACGGCACCTTCAAGTACTACTCCGGAAAAATCAAGTTGTGTTGCGAATCAAGTTGGGTTAATTGTGCCATTTGGATCAAATAGAAGAAATAAATTAGATTGAGAAAAGAGAATAATAGATTGAGAAGAAGAGAAATTTTGTGTAAAAAATTTGGGGTAAGTGTTGAGTTTGAAAGTTACCTATTTATAGCGATGAAGAGATAGCCGATTCTGCAGCTAGAGTGAATATCGCCGGCCGATAAAGTCTTTATCGGTTGTCGATATTGTCAATATCCTTTCGCTCAATGGTTTTCCCCATAGTGGCGCAAATGGTTTGGCATGCCACCTGACATGCCAAACACCATTTTTTTGGCATGTGCATAGGAAGAGGCCTAATATAGTGATAAAGTTATTGAATGATGATACCGGTGACCGAAACCAGAGTTCAACTCTGGCAACAAAAAAGTAAAAATAAAATTACACTTTTGAAAAATAAGAAAAGACTAAACTAAAATGACACTTTTGCCCTAGTGGGTCATTTTATTCAAGAAGCTTCTCTAAATTTGATGCCGCTCAGATGTAAATGTAGTGAAACAAGACCTGATAAGAAAATGTATGAGTGCCCTAAAAGGGGTCATCTCCAATCATTCTTCATCATTACTGCATCCTCCTCATCTGGTTCTACTTGGCAATAGAAATTATGCCTCTGCTACATCCCATTTGGCAAGTGTAGTGATTGATGAATGCAACTCTGGCAAAATCAAGAAACTAGATGATTCTTTATTTTACTTGGATAAATTTGTTGCACTTCAAAATCCATTGCCATCTACCACAACTGCATTCAATCTTTTATTGAATTCACTATGCAAACTTAAATGTTATTCAGACGTTATGATCTTGTATAACAAGATGAATATGATTGGGTTCAAACCCTGTCTCATCACATTCAACATTTTGATTAACAGTTGTTGTCAATCCAAGAATACTGATACTGGGTTCAGCTTGTTTGATGGTGTTCTAAAGAGGGGTTATCATCCTGATGCATATACTTTCACATATTTGCTCAAAGGGTTGTGTTTGGAGGAAAAACTTCTGAGTGCCATTAAACTGTTTGACAAAATGGTTGAGATGGGATATCAATCAGATGCTTATTTGTACAGTATATTCATAGATTCTCTGTGCAAAGGAGGGTTAGTTGGCAAGGCTTTGGATAACTTTTCTCAGATGATAAATGTTGCAAAACTAGTACCGGATGTTGTTGTTTATAACACATTGATTCATGGTCTTTGCAACTCTGACAGGTTAGATGAGGCTATAAGACTCTTCGATGGCATGTCCAGTCAAGGGGTCTCTGCAAATGCACTTACTTACACTTTTCTAATTCGTGGATTTTGCAAACGCGGGTTGTGGAAGGAAACGGAGCGATATTTTGATACAATGGTGGGGAATGGGATTCTGCCAATGGTAGTTACTTTGAATATGTATTAATAGATTCTCTGTGCAAAGTAGGAAATGTGATGAGATGATCAAGTTGGGAATAAAACCTGATGGATCTACTTATAATTCGCTCATGGGCGGTCTGTGTTTAGCAGGTAGGCTAGATGAGGCGCGGAGCTTTTTTGATTCAATGGTGGCTAAGGGCGTTGAGCAAGATGTTCGCAACTTCAATATATTGATTAATTGGTATTACAAGAGTTCTAGGTTGGATGAAGCTTTTCAACTCTTCAACGAAATGCAAAAGAAGGGATTGAAACCTGACCGGCTTACTTATAATACACTACTAGCTGGCCTATGCCAGGTCGGAAAAGTTGGAAATGCTCGGAGCTTGCTAACTGAGATGCGACCTAGTGGTGTATCTCCAGACATTTGGTCTTATAATACACTAATAGCCGGCCTATGCCAGGGCGGAAAAGTGAGAACTGCACAGAGCTTATTAGGTGAGATGCAATCTTGTGGTGTATCTCCAGATATATTTACATACAATTCAATACTGGATGGACTTTGAAGGAGTGGACGTATTAACGAGGCAATAGAATTATTTGGGTCCATGGAAGATAAAGGGTTGGTCTTACAATATATTGATCAATGGGCTGTGCAGATCAGGAGACTTTGTGAAGGCAAAGTAACTATTTTGTGAAATCTCAGACAATGGATTAGCTCCGAACACATTTTTTCTGAAAAAAAAAAAAAAAAAAAGGTACATTTTTGTAGTTGAGAAGGTGAATTATTTAGTAATAATCGGCCTCCTCTGAAACCAGGATACCACTAAAGACACCAAGAATCTAATTATTAACAATATAACTGGAAATGACAGAATCAAACAAGAATTCATGTGACTGATATCTTTTAAGAATCCTCTAATCCAAACTTTTGATATAGAGTAATTATTTAGGTATAGCACCTAATACTGATAGGAATATAATTTATTCCGTTAGTAGAATGTGATGTGATTAATAGAATCCAAGAACAAAATTCAATACATTGACTAATTTTTGCTGAAGATAATTTTGTTTAATTCTTCGATTGGGTTGAGAGAATATGTTCAGTTGATCCCACACGGTTCTTACTCGGTATTAGTCGTTAATAATTTTTTAATCATCGATTCTACGTGATTCTTATTCGTACCCGTCACTGACAATTTATTTTTAATATTGTTGAGTTTTGAGCTTGTAAACCGTATATAATTAATTATTAGATACCAATCTAATCTCACAAGAAATTGCTAAATTTGATCGATTAGGAGCAACATTACATGTGCTCAACCATATGTTGTGTGTCGTAGATATTATACAATTAGGTAAAACTGATCAGTAGTAAGCAGCAAGATTAAGTTAATCTATCACAGTCGGAGTCACCTCTTGTCCATTGTGTCTAAGTAGATGTCAAGTACCAACTGATATCGACAAGACTAGTAGATGATTCAGTGATAGAACTAGTAGATGATGCAATAACAGGGAAGGACGATAGCTTAGTAACCTCTACACTCAATGAGCGCAACCTTGATCTTTTCTTTTCATTCCACACTTAAACAGATCCCCAAAATGTTCCTTAAATACTAGAAAGCAAAACCCTAATCGAAAGCCCTATCTAACAGCAAACTACCACGTGTAGATCGAGTACACGTTGGTTTACAAGGTAAATAGTAATAACAGATAGTAATAACTTTTAACGGCTTCCAATGATTAGTTGATTAATACACTCATCGTCATGCTAAGGGGAAGCCGAAGGGTCATAACAATTACCCTCCTCTTCAGACAATCTTTGCCCTCAAAGATTGAACTTAGGGAAGTGTGCATCCACGTTTGCGACATCCTCCCAAGTAGCATCAGCTGGGGATGTATGCGACCATTGGATCAAAACCTGAGAAACTGGTTGACCTTGACGAAAATCCTGTCGGAAAGCCAGAGCTGCAACTGGTTGATGAACAATGTCACCATCTGAATTAGTAGGAGGCAATGTGGTGGATGAGGCGATAGTGGCTCCAATCTTCTTTTTCAATTGAGAGACGTGAAAAACGTTGTGAATCTTGGAGTTGGTCGGGAGAGAGAGTTTATAAGCAACTGCACCAACCTTCTGAAGTACTTGGTAAGGGCCAAAGTATCTGGCAGAGAGTTTCATGTTGCTTCGTATGGCCAGAGAGGATTGTCTATAGGGTTGGAGCTTGAGGAAGACCTGATCACCCACCTCGAAGGATCTGTCTGTTCTCGATTTGTCAGCAAAAATCTTCATCCTTTCTTGTGACTTTATCAGAGATTCTTTGAGTATATGTAGCATGGCATTCCTGTCTTTCAAATATTCTTCAACAACAGCAACTAAAGTGGTCACTTCAACAGGGAAATCCATGTGAGGTGGGTTATATCCATATAAGGCAGTAAAAGGTGTCATTTTCAAGCTTGAGTGGTAGTTGGTATTATACCACCATTCAGCTAATGAAAGCCATCTGCTCCAATGCATTGGTTTATGCCATGTAATGCATCTTAAATAGCCCTCCAAGCAGGCATTAACTCTCTCTGTTTGACCATATGTTTGTGGATGGTAAGAGGTGCTCATGTTAAGTCTTGTACCCAAAAATCTGAAGAGTTCCTGCCAGAAAATGCTTGTGAAAACTTTGTCTCTATCTGAGACAATAGAAGCTGGTAACCCATGAAGTTTGAATACATGATGTAAGAATTCTTGAGCTACTGTAAGAGTTGTATATGGGTGAGTGAGAGCGATGAAATGGGCATACTTAGTGAGCCTGTCAACTACCACCATAATGACATCTTTCTTGTTGGATTTAGGCAGTCCTTCTATAAAATCCATCGAGATATGTTGTCATGCTTGACTTGGAATTGGAAGAGGTTGAAGCAGACTGGTGGGTTGACATGTTCTCCCTTATTTCTCTGGCAAGTATCACAATGGTGACAAAGAGTGTAGTGTCTTTTTTAAGACCTTTCCAATAAAAATATCTCTTGGCCCTCTGATAGCTGCCTTGCACACCTGAGTGACCACCAACTGAGCTAGAATGGATAGACTCCAGAAGTTTCTTCCTTAGTGCATTATTTGCTCCAATGTAAAGCCTCCCTTTGTATCTTAGAATACCTTCAGAATAAGAGTAATTAGGGACTGAAGTTGGGTTAAGTAAAAGCCGAAGAAGAAGTGTAGTAGCAACTGGATCTTCCTCATAACTTTGGATCACTTCATTGGCCCACATAGGAGTGGACACTGCTAAAGTATTGCAGCTAGCTGGCATTCTTGAAAGAGCATCTGTAGCTGTATTCTCTACACCTTTCTTGTAATGTATTATATAGTCAAATCCCAGAAGCTTGACTAACCATTTTTGCTGACAGATTGTAGTGAGTTTTTGATCCATGAAGTATTTAATGCTTTGTTGATCTGTGTTGAAGAAAAAATGATGGCCCAAGAGGTAGTGCCTCCATTTTGCTTGACCATGACAACGGACTAAGAGTTCCTTCTCATATGTTGAGAGACCAAGAGCTTTTGGGCCTAAAGGCTTGCTGAAAAATTCTATAGCTCTCCCTTCTTGCATTAGGACAGCTCCAACCCAGAAGTACAAGCATCTGATTCCACTACAAATGGTTTGGAAAAATAAGGTAGAGCTAGTACTGTGTAGAACACATGGCTGTTTTTAAATTCTGAAATGCTTGCAAGGCAGTATCAGACCAATTGAAGGAATTCTTCTTCAGCATATCAGTGAGTGGCTTGCAGATGTTGCCATAGTTTCTAATGAATTTCCTGTAATAACCAGTGAGGCCCAAGAACCCCCTCAATTGCTTCAATGTGGTGGGAACATGCCAATCTTGCATACACTGGATCTTTTCTGGATCAGCAACTACACCTTGAGCAGTAACAATGTGTCCCAAATATTGGAAGGAAGGTTGTGCAAAGGTGTATTTGGAGAGCTTGGCAAGTAGCTGATGTTGTCTAAGCAATGCAAGAACTTGAGATAAGTGTTCAATATGCTCCTTAAGTGATTTGTTATAAACAAGTATGTCATCAAAGAAAACCAACACAAATTTTCTTAAGTAAGGGCCAAAAAATGAATTCATCAATGCTTGAAATGTGGCAGGAGCATTTGTTAACCCAAAAGGCATGACTTTGAATTCATAATATCCATGATGAGTTCTAAAAGCTGTCTTGTGAATATCTGGTATGTGCATTCTGATTTGGTAGTAACCAGACCTTAAATCCATTTTAGTAAAGATAACAGCACCATGTAATTCATCTAACAATTCATCAATAATTGGAATTGGAAACTTATCTTTAACAGTGATATCACCGAGCTTTCGTAGTCTACGGAATCTCCATGTATTGTCTTTCTTCTTGACAAAGCAAAATTGGGGAAGCAAATGGGCTTTGGCTGTCTTGAATGATGCCATCTTGCAGCATGGTTTGTACCAAGGATTCTACCACTGATTTATGCACATAAGGGCATTTGTAGGGCCTTAGAGAGACAGGAGGAGCATTGGGTTTTAACTGAATTTTGTGATCCAAGCTTCTTTGAGGAGGAAGTTGGTTAGGTTCTGCAAAAACATTTTTGAATTCATCAAGAAGAGGAAGTACTTCAGATGGTTGAGGTGTAGTTGTAATGTGAAAAAATTGGCCCACTAAGGTAGGGGTATTTTTCTTTAAGAATCTTTTCATAGCACTCCCACTTAGCATCATTAAAGATGGCTTAGATGTAGAACCCTGAAGAGTAATGAGTTGATTGTGGTGGAGGAAGGAGATTGACAGTTTAGCTAAGTTGAATGTAACATCTCCAAGAGTGCTCAACCAATCTGCTCCTAAAACTATGCCACATCCACCAAGTGGAAGTAATCTTAAGTCTCCAGAAAATTCTTGATCTTGCATCTTCCAATGAAGGTTATGGCAGATCCCAGTGCTAGTTGTCTTAGCTCCATGTGCCACAGTTACAAGTATGTGAGCTGTAGGTTGAATGTCACACCACAATTGAGTAACTAAGGCTGAATCTATAAAGCTTTGGGTACTCCCTGTATCCACTAAGATGGTAACAACTTGATTTTTTACATATCCAGGAATTCGTATAGTATCAGTAGAGGTTGCACCTGTGAGGGCGTGCAAAGAAATCTCCATTTCTGACTCAATTAGTGAATCAGAATATTCTGTGGTTGGAGGGGGCTGAGATGAAGTAGCTGGTTCTTCCTCTGTGAGTACCATAAATAATTGTTGAGGTCGGCAATGATGACCAGGAGTATATTTATCATCACAATTGTAGCAGAGTCCTTGAGCTCTGCGTTTATCTTGTTGGTCTCTGGTTAGGCGCCTGATTGGTTGTGGAATGTAGATAGATTTGTTTGGTGGGTTAGATGAAGTAGGTGGAGTCGAGTTAGTGTTGTTGGGGGAAGTTGAGGTGGTGGAAGGCTTTTGTGGTGGGGGTGTAAATTTGTTCAAGTATGTGGTGGTGGTGGTGGTGGGAGATTTGTAGAACGGTGGTTTTGTGGGTTGATAGGTGAGGGAGCTTTCTTGTAAACGTGCCAGGTAATAAGCTTGGGATAGTGTAGTAGGCTTATGCATCTCCAAAGCATATCTAATGACATCTTTTAATCCTCCTAAAAATCTCATGATAAAGTATTCCTCCGTGAGAGAAGGATTGTTAAGAAGCATAAGGGTTTTAAGTGGTTCAAAACGGTCAAAGAATTCCTCAACCGTAGTGGTTTGTGACAATTTATTAAAGCAGCCTACGAAGTTCTCATTAGCTAGATCCTCAAATCTTTCACAGAGAGCTGTAGAAAAATCAGACCAAGAGATAAAAGGTTTACCCGTATGAAAATTCTGAAACCATGAGTCAGCTTTTCCCTCCAGGTACATATCAGCTACCTCCGTTTGCTGATTAGTTGGAACAGCTTTGAGATAAAAGAATCTTTCACACTTGCGTATCCAACATCTAGGATTCTCTCCATTAAATTTATGGAAATAAATTTTTGGGGTTTTGAAGTGAGAATCGTTGTGGATTTGGTTGTTGGGGTGAGATCCGTGACTAGACTCAGGAGTTATTGGAGTTTCAGGGTTTTTAATACTGGCTGACAGAGAGTTTAGGGTAGCAGTAAGTAAGCTCATCTCTTCAAATTGCTTTTTTGTAGCAGCAGCACGTTCTGTAGATTCCTTGATGTGAAGATCCGTGAGCGTCTTTAACATGGATACCAGTTCGACAGCTTTATTATCAACATCTTTAATGGTAGGTCCTGTCATTGTAGGAGATGGAGATAGATCGACTGGGTGATACCAATTGTCAAGTACCAACTGATATTGAAAAGACTAGTAGATGATTGATGAGGAGGAAATAGAAGATGATGCAATAACGAGAGAAGGACGATAGCTTAGTAACCTCTACACTCAATGAGCACAAAGATTGGTCTTTTATTTTCATTCCACACTTAAACAGATCCCCAAAATGTTCCTTAAATACTAGAAAGCAAAACCCTAATCGAAAGCCCTATCTAACAGCAAACTACCACGTGTAGATCGAGTACACGTTGGTTTACAAGGTAAATAGTAATAACATATAGTAATAACTTTTAACGGCTTCCAATGATTAGCTGATTAATACACTCGCCGTCATGCTAAGGGGAAGCCGAAGGGTCATAACAGTAGACATCATGGCAAGCTATGAAATTATGAACTAAACTCGTAAAAGAAGTTAATCAGTTTTTAAAGCCCGCTCTAATGTATTATATTTGCTAGTTAACAAAATTACCTTTTCCATCATCAGAAAAAAAAAAAAAAATTAAAGCCCGCCAACTAAGAATAACTCTTTTTTATATAACAACTGTTTTGAAGTTTTAATTCATAAAATTAGGAGGATCCATTAACAATGATATTCTCATATTTTGTGTTCCAATTTGATTTTACAAAAATCAAAAGATAATGAATTTGAAACAAATATTTTGATGGTATGTTCCTCGTACAATGCTCTACAATCTCACCAAAAATGAGCACCATCCCAATATGATAACACCATCATCTTCCACTTTAAAAATCAACTCATAAGATAAATGTATGAAACTCAAAGAGGGAAAGATCTGCAGAGTTTTATTGATTTAAAAATGTAAATGGGATAAAGAGATACATTACAGACACTGACTATTTATAATCTGACACTTCAACAGAAAAAGAGAAAACTGTTAACCTAGACAGGCGGTAACGGTAACTACAACAGACTCATAAGAAAAAGACATGTGCCTGTTACACATTAGTTATTACACTCTCCCTCAAGCTGTGCACGACTCAAGTACATCAGTTTGCTACTTAAAGAAGAGAAAAGAGAATAAACCAATCCTTTGGTGAATATATATCAGCAAGCTGTAGCTGAGAAGGAACAAACACAATATCTAGAAATGAAGCAGTTACCAAATTCCAGATGAAATGATAATCATTTTCAATGTGTTTGGTTTTTGCATGAAATATTGGATTATTGGCTGTTCGGTCAGTGAGACATGTTTTCACAATATATAGCAAATGGGGTAGTAAGATATATCTTGATAGACACATTTTTGTGTCTAATTTGTCTCGATTTTTTATA
Source organism: Papaver armeniacum (assembly GCA_023531295.1). Taxonomy (NCBI): domain Eukaryota; kingdom Viridiplantae; phylum Streptophyta; class Magnoliopsida; order Ranunculales; family Papaveraceae; genus Papaver; species Papaver armeniacum. The sequence goes on from JAJJWW010012512.1 coordinate 105,537, forward strand.
TTGATAGTGCTTATTTTTGTACTTATTATGGTGTTTTATGCGCGTGTAGGTATTTTTGGCCAATAAACATTTTTGGAAAAATCGGCTCGAAAAGTTGGTAAAAGCGTCCAGAGGACACATGCTATTCGGACTCTCACAATGGACAAGGGGTACCCAAATTACTAAGGGGCACCCTCAGGACACCCCAAGGCAGCTGCTATTCGCACCCCTACTCTGGATAGGGGGCGCCTCTTCTTCTTCACGTTTTAAAGAGAAAAAATGGCGGGAAAACAAGCTGGTTTGCTACGAAATTTCCAGGGCGATATTTGGACGGGGTTCTGTCGGAATTTGATGTGGGGTTTGATTGAAACTACCCTGTTACACTCAAACAGGGTTGATAGGTTTTTTCGAATCATAAAAAAGGGAAGATATCTTTACATCTCGGTTAAACAGGGAAGAATAGGAAACGAAGGAAATCTCGGGTATGTTTGGATTTTTTTATGGAAGTTAAGGATTTCTTCCCTGTTATATTTGAGTTTACTGTGTAAAGATGAGATGGGAAGAATAAGAAGGGAAAGAACGAATTCCTGAAGGAATATTTTCCGTGGAAAAGAAAAAAATCCCGTGGATTGTGGGGGAAGAAAACTCGGTGATTTTGTGACCTGTGAAGTATATAAGAGATTTCGGGAGGCTCAAAGAAGGTTACGTACACTTTGGGGAGATTTTAGAAGCTTGCAAAGAGACACAGTCGAGTTGCAGAGAACACAGGCGAGATGAGGAAGAAGAACCAGAGAACAGCAGAAAAAGACGTCGCTTAATCTGTTACCTATACTTTCAAATTCAATAACTTTGTAACAATTTTTCCAACTATTATTTTGAGTTCGCAATAGTTCTGTAAGGGTTCTTTGTGTAATGATGGGTTCTCAGAACAATTATAAGCTGTTACAAACACCTGTTTTATACCTTTTCATCCTTCTAATCAACTTTTGGGCTATAAATATGTATTTTGTGCAAGTGATTAATATGAGGAGCTAAACCCCATTGCTGAGGCGGTAGAGGAAGCTATTTTTCCAACAAGAAGTGGTATATTCTATTTTATCTATTTATTTGCAATTATTTTATGATTATTTGCCTTGATTGAAAATTGTTTGAATGATTTTTGTTAAGCAATTGTTATTTCTTTTGATAGAGCATGCTTGGACCTAGGTTTTTGATGTTCTATGCTTCGGATTTACACTTGTTATTTTGAGAATCTACTTGTTGCAATAGTTTAGAATAAAATTGAACGAGAAAATTGCCTGAATATAAATATTGGATTAAATCACTTTGAACTTGGAAAATAGTGGAATCTTAGCCTCGGTGTTATTTTAATATTGATATCAACTTTTTAGGTGTTTGCTATAATTATTAGTGATTTGTCTATTTTAGTTTTGAATTTAAGTCTAAAAAAATCCTTCACAAGTTCGAGAATCGAATCACTTTATTTACCACTATCACAATCACATCATATACCAAGTTTTGTAAGAAGGAAAGATACCCAGAGCATTTCAGTTGCAGTAACAGCCAAAGCCTTGTACTCAGCTTCTGCAGATGATCTGGAAATGGTAGGTTGTTTCTTGGAGGACCAGGAAAAAAGATATTTACCAAGAAGAACACAAAATCCAGAAGTAGAACATCCAGTGTCAGGGCAACCTGCCCAATCTGAGTCACAATAAGCTGAGATAGAACTGAAATTACCAGCTGAAATAGTAATATGAGATCCTAAGGTGCCTTTCAAATACCGCAATATCCTCTTAGAAAGATGTAAATGATCTTCAGATGGAGATTGCATGAATTGAGCCACATAGTTAACAGCATAACAAATATCAGGTCTGGTCATAATCAAAAATTGCAAACCTCCAACTAAGCTTTTGTAACATGTGGCATCAAAGAGTAAAATGCCTTGATGAGCGGATAATCTTGGACCCTTGGAAACTGGAGTCTTGCAGGGCATGCAGAGCAACATGTCATATCTTTCCAATAACTCCAATGTGTATTTTTTCTGAGTAAGAAGTAACGTAGTTCCGGCTGAATGACAATGTGCTTCAATACCCAAGAAATAATGCAATGATCCTAAGTCTTTCATAAGATAAGAAGATTGTAAGAAATAAATGAGTTTATCCATTAAAGTTGTTGAAGAACCTGTGAGAATAATGTCATCTACATATAGGAGAAGTATCATCATATCTTGAGTAGAAGTATAGATAAACATAGAGTGATCACAGGTAGACTTAGTAAATCCAAATTGAAGAAGCGAAGAACAAAATTTCTCAAACCAAGCTCTGGGTGCTTGTTTGAGACCATAAATAGATTTCTTCAGCTTACAAATATGAGTAGGTTTACTAGGATCTACAAAGCCAATGGACTGCTGCATATAAACATTTTCTTTCAAACTGCTATGAAGAAAGGCATTTGAAACATCAAGTTGCCTAACATTCCATTTTCTAGTTAAAGCAATTGACAAAACACATTTGCAGTGGTCATCTTAACCACGGGACTGAAGGTCTCACTAAAATCAATGCCATCCAATTGATTATACCCCTTAGTAACCAGCCTGGCCTTGAATCTCTCAATTGAACCATCTGATAAAAATTTAACCTTATAAACCCACTTACACCCTAGAACATTCATAGAAGAATCAAATGTAACCAATTCCCATGTGTCATTAGAAACTAAAGCTGTAAACTCCTCAAGCATAGCCTGAACCCGTTTTTGATCCTTGCAAGCAGACTTGTAAGTTTTTGGTTCAAGGAACACAGAAAAAGCAGGTAAGAGAGGATATTTAGTAGTAAGATGAGACAAAAAGTCAGATGTAAGGGGTTTTGGTTTAGAAATTCTAGCTCTAGATCTTCTGAGAATAGTAGAAGGAGGTACTCGAGCTGAAACAGAATCTGTCATTGGGGCAAGTGAAGTAGTAGATGGTTCATATGAGGTAGATATATGATAAATAATAGAATCTGATGAAGGCAGTGGTGGTGGCTCAGGAAAAGAATTAACAACAGATGATGAACAAGGAGGCATGGGTGATAATATGTCAACAGTGTCAGATGTAGAGCATGAACTAGGAGGAGCATTAGATTCAGTTGTAGAAGTAGCAAATGGAAAAATGGATTCATCAAAAACAACATGAACTGAAATATATACTTTCTGAGTAGAAATATCATAACATTTGTACCTCCTATGAACAGGACTATATCCTAAAAACACACATTGAGCAGATTTAGGACTCAATTTATCACTCCTATAAGGTTCAAGATTTGGATAATGTTAATGACCAAAGTATTGCCCATCTCAGTTATATGCCTATTCTTTCTCTCTGCCAAGCCATTTTATTGATGAATATGAGGACAAGAGACTCTATAAGATATACCACAATCATCTAAATATTCTTTGAATTTGCCTTGAACTAGTTCAAGAGCCTTATCACATTGAAACAGTTTTATTGATGTAGATAACAAGTTTTCAGACATATTTTTGAAGTGTTTAAAACACTCAACACTTTCGTCTCTTGATTTTAATGGATAAATTCAAGGAAATATAGAGAAAATATCCACAAACAAAATATAATACTTGAATCCTAAACTAGATGCAACGGGAGCAGGTCCCCATATATCACAGTGGATCAAGTACAAAGGTTCAGTTGTGACTCTATTTGAGTGATAAAAAGGGAGCCTATGATGCTTTCCCAACTGACAAGGAGTACATAACTGATTATAGGAAGAATTGTTGATAGAAATACCAGCTGAAGAAGCCACCTTATGCATAATAGTTGATGAAGTATGTCCTAACCTTCTATGCCAGATATCAGAAGAATGCAAAGAAGCAGAATGAGCAGCCACCTGAGAAGCTTGACGAGATGTAAGAGGATATAAATTGTCTTTCACCAAGCCTTCATCCATCACTTCCTTAGTGTCCAAGTCCTTAATATGATATCCCCAAGGAAAAAATTCAAAAGAGACAGAATTTTCCTTAGTAAATCGAGCAATAGAAATAAGATTCTCTTTTAAACTTGGCACATATAGAACATCATGAAGATGAAATTGCACAGAATTATTATCCAAAATAGTATCACCAGTTTTTAAAATATTCAGAAAAGTACCATCACCCACCATAACTTGTGAATTAATTGTATATGGCTTGGAAGCGGTGAAACAAGAAGAATCCTTAATCATATGACTTGCAGCTCCAGAATCAGTAATCCATGTGGAAGCAACATTTGGATCAAGACATACATTGGCTGAGTTGAGTTTAATACTGTGAAATGCTTGTTGAAGAGAATCAGCAGAAGATGTTGAAGCAAAACCAGAATTAGATGCAAAATTCCTTAGAACTAGGTGCATACCTCCACCTACCCCTATTTGCTAAATGTCCTTTGATTTTGCACATTTGACATTTAGTAGAACTAAAATCATTTTTGACAAAAGTATTGTCACCAGATCCAGTAGATGTTGGCTTAGAGTTGGAATTCTTGTTAGTATAAAAAGCAGAATTATGAGACTCAATCACAGAACTAGGTTTAAATTCTTCTTTTTTTAAGTATTGTTCATGATGAAGAAGTTTAGAATGTAATTCTCCAAACGTAAAATCAGTCTCACGATAGCTAGCAGTAATAACAAATTGACTATACTCTCGTCCTAATCCATTCAATGTATACATAACAAGATCTGAATCATCCACGGGACAATCAATTGCAGCTAATAAATCATAAATTGACCGAATCTCATCAATATAATCAGAAATACTACGAGTACCTCTTTTAATCGAGTGAAGCTGACTACGAAGTAAAGATTTACGAGCTGAGAACTGATGAAGAATCGATTTCTGAAGATAAAACCAAATGTCTCGAGCTGTAGAACAACCAATGATACTGCGAGAAACACGATCTCATAATGTTACATTCAAACAGAACATAACAAAACGATTCTTCTTTCTCCAAAGATATTACTCAGGATTCAACGTTTGTTTACCATCAATCTGAAGTTAGTGAGTAGGTTCTGTAATTGTTCCATCAACAAATTCAAAAAGTTCATAAGAAATGAGGATAAATTCGAATTGATTTTTCCGAATTAGATAATTTGATCCATCAGCTTCAAGTTTTACAGAGACAAAATGTGATAAGTTTGGAAAAGATTGTGAGAAAAATTGTTGTGGTTGATTTAAGTTTTGAGACTGATTTAAATGTTGTGATTGATCTGAAATACGATCTGAGATATTGTCGATCGCCATTGATATATCAAATCCGTACAGAGAAATCTCTCAATTGAGCTTTACGGAAGAGCGGAAGTGGATCGAGAGATGGATGATACCATGAAAGAAACTCAAAGAAAGAAAGATCCGCAGAGTTTTACTGATTTAAAAATGTAAATGGGATAAAAAGAAACTCTTGGATTTGATGATAACTTCCTTGAGGAGAAATGTTCTCCTTGGAAAGAATATATATAAAACCTTGACAATATCTTTTGTGTTTACAACCAAAGTAAATGAGAATAATCTTCTAACGGTAAATGAGAATAATCTCCTAACGGTAAATAAGGTAACCTGATAATATAAACTCTATTACACCCCCTTAGTCTGAGCGGAAGAGGAACAAACGCTGAGACTAGAACGAAATCGAACAAATAATTGTGAGGAAGTCCCTTGGTGAAGATGTCAAAGATACTTTTGGTTCTCGAGAGGGGACGTGTAAGACTTGAATGGCACCAATACGAACTCGTTCACGAACAAAATGTATATCAATCTCCACATGTTTGGTACGTTGATGTTGCACAGGATCTCCAGACATATATATCGCACTTACATTGTCACAGTAGACAATAGTAGCACGACGTAGAGGTAGATGGAGCTCTAGAAGAAGGTTGCGAAGCCATGTTGTTTCAAAGAATGCATTTGCTACTCCCCGTATTCGGCTTCACCTTTGGATCGAGAGATCGTTGCTTGACGCTTGGAGGACCCAGGAAATGAGATTGTCACCAAGAAAGACACAAAAACCAGATGTCGATCGTCGAGAATCGGGACAACCCGCCTGATCGAGCATCGCAGTATCCGTTGTTAAGCCGAAGAGGAGACCGAGAGAAACAATCCGTGGTTGATGGTGCCCGAAGATAGCGAAGGATTCGCTTGAGGGCATGCAGGTGAGGCTCACGGGGGTCATGCATAAATAGACATATCTCTTTGAACCGCGTATGCAATATCCTACGAGTAAAGGTGAGGTAATCGAAGAGCACCCTTTAGGCTTCGTATAGAGTGGGATCCGAAAGTGCTTGGACCAGAGGTTGCACCGAGCTTCGAATCGGTGTCGACCGGAGTAGCCACCTGGATTACATTTTGTCATGGAGGCACGAGCGATGATATCTGTGCATATAATGATTGAGACAAAAATAATCCCGAGGATGAACAGTATGATGATACCCCGAGAAAATGATGTAGTGGGCCAAGGTCGGACATAGCAAACTCTCTCTTCATCAAATCAATGAAGGCACGGAGAGCATCGCAGAGGCGGTCAAAATAATGTCATCAACATATAAAAGTAAGTATGCCGTTTCGGATCCCGATTGATAAACAAAGAGTGAGGATCACATACACTACCACTAAAACCACAACTTAGGTGATAAACTTGGCAAACCTCAAACCATGCCCGGGAGCCTCGCTGAGGCCATAGAGAGATCTACGTAATCTACATACGTAATCGGGGTGAGTAGAGTCAACAAATCTCGGAGGTCGATGCATAAAGACTGTCTCGGTTAGATCACCATGAAGAAAAGCATTCTTGACATCTAGTTGATGTATGGGCCAAGATCGTGATGTAGCAATAGTGAGAACAAAGATGCGAATAGTAGCAGGTTTAACAACCGGACTAAACGTTTCAAACAATCAACTCCAACTTGTTGAGATTTGCCATTGGCAACAAGACGAGCCTTTTCGTCGTAGGGATCCATCAGCATTATATTTATGACGAAACAGCCACATGGAACGAATAACATGAGCATCACGTGGTCGTGGTACAAGTTCCCAAGTATTAGTTTTCATCATAGCATTGTACTCATCTTTCATGGCAGCATTCCAGTTTATGTCCCTAAGAGCATACAAGTGAGAACGAGGAATAGGAGAGATATGACGTAAGGTTTGGACATGAAGATTAAGACGATTTATAGGGCGGAAAATGCCACGAGAGGCACGATTGATAGGTCGGGTGGGTTTGTAGGAATGGTAGTAGCCGAAGGTCTTGTGGGCGAGGTGTATTGGGAGTGGTAGTTGGATCCGTAGTAGAAGAAGGAGGTGGAGGTATGGTCATTTGTGGATTGGAGTGAGGAGAAGGAGTGGGATTTGGATTTGTAGTAGAAGTAGGAGGTGGGAGACGGTTTGTGGAAGAGTGGAGAAAGAAGACGAAGTTGAATCGTCGGTAGTGGGGGAAAAGAGAAGGAGTGGGAAGGATGTTGTGGAGTGGGGAAGCAGGACGTAGATGATTGCTTGGACAGGGGTGGGTGGGACAGATTGCTGGGCGGTGGAATTAGGACGTGGAAGATTGTTGTGTAGAAGATTGGGAGTGGGAGCGGTGGGAAAGGCGTTAAGGCGCCTGTGAGGTGGGGTGTAGGTATTTACAGTGGGTGAGGGATTATTGACAGTAGGAGTAGTGTGAGTAGAACCGTAGGAGATGTGGTGTGAATGAAGGGGAGAACCAGTGGAGGAATAATTTTCATACACAGGTGTTGGAAGATTAGTGAAAGGAAATACATTCTCGTCAAAAGTTACATGACGGGAAATGATTATTTTGTTGGTGGAAAGGTCAAGGCAGCGGTATCCACGGTGGTTGGGAGGAAAACCAAGAAAAACACATTTAGTGGAGCGGGGGGCAAGTTTGTGAGGAGTTGTGGAAGAGAGATTTGGATAGCAAAGACAACCAAAAGTACGAAGATGGTCATAAGTTGGTTGGCGTTGATAGAGAATAGACACAGGAGAAGAAAAATTTAGGATTTTTGTGGGGAGAATATTATGAAGATAAACAGACCATAAGGAGAGAATAAACCCAAAATTTTGGTGGGCAGGCGTGAGACATAAGGGTGCGGGTGATATCATTGACACGGCGGATCATGCGTTCGGCCTTGCCATTTTGAGAGGAAGTTTTGGGGCAGGAGAAGCGAAAAACTAGACCATTAGTACGAGCAAAATTGTGAAAAGAAGAGTTGTCAAATTCACGTCCCATGTCGCATTTGAAAACTTTTTATTTGACGCTCAAATTGGGTTTGAACAAGAGAACGAAATTCCAAAAACTTGTCATAGACTTGGGATTTAAATTTTAAAGGATAAACCCAAAGATAGTTGGTGAAATCATCCATTTAAGATAAGATAATAACGAAAACCGGTATCAACATGTAATGGAGAGGTCCATAAATCACTTGTGAATGATATCAAATGGAGCAAAAGTATTGGAATTTGATTCATAAAAAGGTAATCGAACATGTTTACTAACTTGACATGAATGACAAAGTTTAGAATGTTGATTCTTATTACAATGAATAGAATTATTGGTACGAAGAACATCTAAAAAAATTGCCACCGGGGTGACCAAAGGCGGCTATGCCAAATATCCAGCGAAAAGACAAAGAAGAGAAATGGGGGAAGACGGGACGATTTTTGTGGTGGCATGACAGAGTTGGTAATAGGGTAAAGATCCCGGAACTATTGCACCGAAGGATAATCCTCCTCAAGTCAGATCTTTCACGAAAAACCAAACGGATCAAACTCAACGGATACACGATTATCGGTGGTGAACTTAATAACGTAAACTAAGTTCTTGATAATATCGGGAACAACAAGAGTATTTTTTGAGTTGAAGGGTGCGAGAAGGGAGATTTATGAGCTTGGTACCACTAGCACTAACTCGGAATGCTATTGCCATTGCCAACTAAGATAGACCTTATAGTACTAGAGTTGGAAACGTTATGTAAAGTACCCGAATCGGCGGTGAGATGCGAGGTAGCATAGGTATCCATGTAGAAAGCATCATCGGGTTCTTTTGTAGATGCATAGAACTATATGCCTCAAAGAATGTCTCGTGAGCTTCAGTTGTTCCGTCGCCATTGATTTTAATGGTTTAGAGAAAATAGGATCGTAGGAGGGCTGATACTATCTTGGATTTGATGATAACTTCCTTGAGGAGAAATGTTCTCCTTGGAAAGAATATATATAAAACCTTGACAATATCTTTTGTGTTTACAACCAAAGTAAATGAGAATAATCTCCTAACGGTAAATAAGGTAACCTGATAATATAAACTCTATTAGAAACATTACAAACACTGACTATTTATAGTCTGACACTTCAACAGAAAAAGAGAAAATTGTTAATCTAGACAGCGGTAACGGTAACTACAACAGACTCATAAGAAAAAGACATGTGCATGTTACACATAAGTTCTTACAGAATTTAAGTGTCCAATGAGCCATAGATCGTACAAACAATAGTCAAAGATGAACATAGATCATAAAAAAATCATGAACAGAGTCAGGTATGTACAAGTCGAACTATTTTTCACTCGCACAAGGAAAGTGAGATTCTTTAAAACTTATATTCTTGTTCCGTGCATGCGACCTATAATTCTGACTCGGCCACTAGTTATAACTTTACCAAAGCTTTTGGGTAGTGCTTAATTACGGAGTCACTAATTCTTTAGATAATCCACTAACTAAGAGTCACTAAAACCCACTAACCATTATCTTAAGATAACTTTAACAATTAAAAAATTAAAAAACTCAAAGTACGGCAAGCTTATCAAACAAACCGTACATCACTTTAACTTTTCCACACAAACATATATTTGGGTCGGATCTTTCCTCAAGGACCCACATTTATTTACCCTGTCACCCATAAAATCCCAAAACTCATGTCAAAATTGATATTTACAACTTTTATGATGAAAAAAATCTTACACACTTTACCCTATAAATGCAAAACAAAAAGTATCCAATGCAAAGTCATGATATTTTGATCTTTGTTCCAAAGAAGATTTGATGTAAAATCATAGTGAATTATATTTGCACGTTTCACATAGTTCCTGTTCGTGTCCACTGAGAAATATTTCCTACGAAAATTCAAATCTTAAATTGAAAGTTTTAAGCTGTATCGATTAAATAGAGTAATAACTCGGAATAAAGACGGAGTCAGGGATGAACAAGAAAACTAACTAAAAATAATACATTCGGTTGTATTCCCTCGTCCAAGTTAAATCCCAAATTTAGGTACGTACAAGTTGTCCTAAATCAAGTTGTCCAAATTTAGCTACGTACAAATAATAATTGAGGAGGGATCCCCTCACATTTTTATTATCACACTATCTCACACGTTGGACGTCATTTTTGCGAATAAAAACCAACTCATAACGGATTTGAAGCTAATATTTTGAGGATATGTTCCTCTTACCAAGTTCAACATACCAACCAAAATTGAGCGTATTCCGAGACATATAACACCACCATCTACTACTTTGAAAATGAGTAGTAGGTGGTGGTGTTATATGTCTCGGAATACGCCAGCGATAAAATCTCTATCGCCCATCAAAACGAAAAAATCTCTACCGATCGTTGGAAACTCCATCTTGTATGCATATATGTCAAAACTGACATATAGGCATATGAGCTTGGCACTTTGGCATGCCCATAGTAGGTGCATATATGCCAAATATATGAGTTTGGCATACCCATAGGAATAAACCTAAGAATAAAAATATAACCGCACCAGCAATAGGGTTGCCCATAATGTAGCTAAGTGGGCAAAAAACAATAAAAATAGTATGGCTTGGTCTTCACCACCGGTCTGGCTTACGCCATATTTAAGTGCTGATCATATACCGGCACACCACATTGTGATATTGTAACATGTTTGTCGTTTAGACTTTGCTTATAAAAAAAAAAAAAAAAAAAATTGTCCTTACTTCTTATTTTCCATCGTCTTCTAAACTAGTACGACCGTTGCCACGGTGGAAAGGCCGACAGAAGAAGAATCTGAAGATGGGGTTTGTTTACGATTACTTTCGCCCCGTTTTCGAAAAAGTGATACTTTCTTCCCGTTTCAGAAAAAGTGACACTTTCGCCCCGTTTCCGAAAAAGTGATATTTTCTCCCCGTTTCGGAAAAAGTGACACTTTCGCCCGCTTGTAACTAAAGTTTCATTTTTAAAACTGAGCGAAAGTATCACTTTTCCCGAACAGCGGTAAAAGTATCACTTTTCCGAAACAGAAAATCTTCATCCATAAATCAAAATATGGTTGCATGATGTGTTATGCATCCTTTGTCAGTGTTTGCATAATGGCTATGCATTCAATTTTCGAGAATTGCCTAAAATGAAAGTATCATTTTTCTTGAAATGGAGGGAGTACATCGTTTTATAAATTGCAACGGAAAATTAGTTGATGCATAAACCAAAATTTTGCCACATAAAGTATTATGTATCCTTTGTGGTGGTTTGCATAATGGATATACGTTTAATTTTCTAAAATTGTGTCTAAAATGATAAATACCTCCGAATTTTTCAAATAAAAGTTTTAAATTTAATATTGTTGTTTGTACTCGTTGCGTAGAGTTTTTATAACCTTTCCAACGAGATAAAATTTGTAAAATTCCAAAGCACTGATTTTTAGATATGTTATATTAAAGTTGGTTGCCAATTATACCCCTGAAAAGATAGGATATATATGGAGTTATAGTAATTGGACTAAAAGGGAGGGACATTTTTGGTTTTTCGGCCTTAACCATTTCCAATCTTTTTGTGGTAATTAATCACTTAGATTTTACAAAAAAATGTTCATATAAAGGTTCTCCCTCGCTTCACTCGGTCGGCCCAATTATGCCCATAGATTGATTATAATGGAGTGGTATTCGATTGACGTAATAAGAATAAAAATATAATTCCTTCCACGTAATAATGATGATGTCCACTAATTAGTGCAAACATAACAGGACCAGTGTTATTAATGAAATGTCAAATATTAGGTACAAATTTTGTAATAAGTAGGTCCATTTTCTAGTCGAGAGGGACAGACATTGTACTGATAAAATCACGGAACTGAGGGTACAACAATCAAACCAACTTTATTTAGTGCGGTGGGTAGTGGCAGCCATCACCAATGCTTCAATGGCATGGCATGGCAACCCACCCTGTAAATAAAGGAATTATAAGACAAAAAAAAAGGTATCTCAAGAATAGTTGTGGAATTGTGATTGTGGCAGTTGAGATTCTACATCAAAGTTTGAGGACTAAATATCAACGTTTTATCAAAGATAGTTTGAAAGATGTTGTGGATTTTTCTATTAATTAGTAGGATTAGTTTTAGGCATCTAGAGGGTGATATGGAATTGGAATGTTTGGGGCAAGAAATGATAGAAGTGAGTGATAATCTACAATTCTTCTAGTGACTTGGAGATAAGATCAAAATCTCCACATGGTTTGGAGATTGAAAGCTAAACTAGATAAAATCTTGATTTTTTTCACATTTTGGTATTGTTTTCTTTAACAAAAGAAATTCATGTTTTTTTGTCGTCGGTAAAAGAAAAAAGAAAACAAAAATTAGGCCGGGTAATAAGTATAATTTAGAGCTTATTATGGGATAGAAGTCGGGAGAAAATGCTTATTCGATTATTCTCGAAGCTAAATTCTTTCGTATGAAATTAGTTACGTCTCGTCCAACAATTAGCCACCGCCAATTTGAAATTTTCATTTGATTAATCCCATTAAATAATCATCAACTTATTTTATTTCAAAACTGGGAGACTGTCAATCTAGTCAGTTGCTGATTATCTTTTTATAATGGCTCTTGGTTGGTCTTTCTCTTTAATATAAACTTTTTCATTTCGGAAGAAAAAAAGAAAAAAACTTGTTTTATTTCAGACGGTAGGAATGGATTAAAATTTTCGTATCTTTAGATGGTATTAGCATATTGTCTTTTGGCATAAATTTGTAATGTAATAGTGGACATAAAGAATCACACTAAAATTCCATGAGCCTTCCCAAATTAGGTCGAGTATGATATTTTTCTCTTGTCTTTCTAGCTAATAGTCACACTTAAGTGCCAACTTAAACTTAAAATATCAAAAGAGTGACTTAATCACAAATTGCGCCCTAAAAAAGAAAAGAAATTATGCTAAAAGAATAATTAAGAAAATAATTTGACCATTAGTTTATCAAATTGCACCTTTTCAATGGCCTAATTGCAGAACCAAACATTCTTCTAAAACCCTTAGTTACCGTTCAATTAAAAAATTACCATCAACGTCCCTTCTTTTTACTTTTAACTATTTCTCCTTCAAACAAAAAAACAGATCAGTGATCACTTCATTAATCAAAACGAAATGTTACACAAATCCTTTATCTCTATTTACATTGATCTTAATCCAAAAAATTTAATCTCTAAATTTTTCTATGATTCATTTCTTAACCGTTATAGTATACACCAAATCTAGCTACGTGATTGTACACAAGTGTCTGCAGCTGTGGCGGTGGTGGCGGCGGCGGTGGAGGCGGTGGTGGCGTTTGTTGCAAATTTTGCACTTCGACGACGACGTTATCTGGCCGGTAAGGCTCGCAAGGACACGGCAATGCTATAAACCTGGCAATTTTTTCTCCGGGCATTATCACCGGCATACTTTCATTTATACTTTGCTTCCAATTCTATCAAAAAAACATCAAAAACTTTAATCAGAATCCAACGGTTGAGACCAACTAGATTTCAGTAGGGTCCAACGAATTTAATCAAGATGAGACGTGTCAAGTACTTACGGTATAGATTTGAGAAGGTTTCGACGATGGCGATTGGATGTTGCTGTTGTTAGCTTCGAGATCTGTATCTTCTCCTTCTGGATGTTGAGAAAAAGATCGACGGAGAGATCTGAGTTTATCCCAGTGGTAGCAACAGGAGAAGAATCCACTCAAACTGAAAATGATAATCAGTAACAGAGCTGTACCCAGTGGGAAACCCAAAGACGGTCTAGATGCATCCTCGTGTTTGTTTTGTATCATTCCTCCTTCTACTGCTACTTGATGATTCTCCATCTTAACAATATCCGATGATGATTCTGATTGTGATGATGATGATTATTATAACTTCTTTCTGTAAGATTTCTGGTGCTGACTTCTACTTTGCTCATCAGAGTGAGTACTTCCCACTGAGCAGAGGAGAAAGAAAGAAAGTGAATTTGCAGAGAAAGAATGGAGAAAGAGAGAGATGAAATGAATGAGATGGGATGGAGGGTAGTATTTAAAGAGATGAAGAGGGAGGGAAAGTGTGTACGTGTTGAGAGTTGAGAACGAGAGATGATGAGGGCATGTCTGGAAAAAGAAGAATGAAGCCAGGAAAGGTGTCGGACCATGTACGGAGAAAATGTGGATGCTGGTCCCCATGATTTTTGCACGGTATTGTAATTACATTTGCCGTGCATCATTAGTTCTGATTTTGAAAATAAAATTTGTACTAGAGGGAATCTAATGAACAACATGGTCGAATGGACCACTGGAGTGCGCAAAAATCTTTGGTAGAATGCTGTTAATATCGTGTGTTTGGATACAAATCTGTTTGTGACCGGTGCTTTCCGGAAGAAGTCGGAAGCAAAAATGTTTTTGCTTTACAAAAGGTTACAGAAGGTTAACTTTTTCGAAAAAGTCGTTTTGAAATTTGAGAACCAAACTGATTTTTGAATTTTTGATTTCCAGTCGAAAAACTATTTCTTATGAACTATCCAAACGCGCTATAAATCTGGTTCGACTTCTGACTCGGCTCATATATCTGATTCCAAAGAGTCTGAGACTCCGAGTCCCGTGTAATTTTTCGTTCGATTCTTTTGGCATACATATGATTACAGTAAAAAAGTCTTCGACAACCATATTATATTCACAAAATTGGTTAAAAAGACCAAAATCAATAATTCCTGGGTGAAAAAGACATTTAGATTTTGATACTGTTTAAATGGACAAAAATATAAAAATAGCCAGGATGTAACCAGTTTCATCCTACCCATTTTCAAATTCTTTTTCTTACTTTTAATTTACATCAGGATGCATGAGTTCATCCTCATTTTTTTTTAAGTTTAAGCCAGGATGAATCCAGTTTCATCCTTGCTATTTTTTTTTTGTCCATTTCACCCATAATAATTTTTACTCGTCCATTTGGATCATGTTTTAAAATATTTTGGACAAATAACCCATTTTCCATAATAAATTAGATTTGAATGGAATTTGTGTATTATGATATTTATGATCCGAGTCCAAATAACCCATCATTATTCTGATTTTTATGCACTACTATCATCATAAAGAAAAAGAAAGACTGTATAATTACAAACGCGTGACAATCTCTCTCGCACAAAGCCAAGAACAGGAGGCAGTGTGCCCCAGTTACGTTAAAGGATGGAAGAAGATTTTGAGTAAAGCAAAAGTTACTACTCTCATAAAGTGAATGCAATTTAGCTGTAGCCATTACCAAAAACTCGAAAGAAATATCCAGGCCCCGCAAATTCATTCACTTTTACTTTATCAGGTATGATTTGATTTTGACCGACGGTGTGATTTTTTCTGGAGTGTCCGGCCAAAGCACTTTATCATACAACTTGATATTTTGAAGGCAGATACGTACTTATTTATTATCCAATGGAGGACACAAGAAGATAGAACATGGACCGTGCATATGATAAGGTACCCTGAAATGTTGCATATGATAACGTGGGATTGTTAGGGCAGCAGTGTGGAGGTCTTATCTTATCAATTGTCACGTACGTGAACCCTACAAAAACAGTGTGCTATCGTGTTCATAAAAAAGTTGCATGTTACCCTCCCTATACAACATTACAAAACTTAGATTAGGGCATTGTAGCCAGTATGTGCCAAACTTTGTTTTTGTACTTTCAATCCATAGCATAATTATTGCCGGACCTAATGCCGTATAAAATGTAAAACGTAATTTTGTAATAATTTCATTCTCAATGGTAGAATATGTAAATTTAAGAGTGATAATATTGGCTAAGTGGAGCTGGCAAACAAGCAAACTTGCCACCTAGCCAGGCCAGTTCGAATAGTTACCGAGCAGTCGAGTCTCGACCGCTCAGTTGAGTGTTGATCTCCCGGTTTTTTCTCAACCTCTAGAAACTTTAAGCTGCATGTTACCCTATATACAAATAGCAAGCTTAAGGCATTGTAGAAAATAGGCCAATATGGATCAATCTTTTTCTTTGTACTAGTTTCAAACCATAGCTTATTTGGTTCCTTATTTGTTGCCCGACCTAAGCATGACTTATGGCTCTCTATTACCCGTTAGTCAAGCGGTACAGCAAATGAAGTTATATTTCCCGACAATGCATCGATCGACATTAGGTTAAGACAAGACATGACATTGGCAAATACATCACTGATGCATGGTGTAATGATGCATGTCCGGAATCCAGAATAAATCAAGTTTATGGAATGGATTGAGGACATCGTAATCCAGAAATGATGCATAAAATATGTGGATTAAGTTATTTCTTTTATTTTTTCTCGAATTGTGCTCATTTTGATAAGAATCTAGAGTTTAATAAGAGGAACGTATCATCAAAATATTAATTTCAAATTCATTATCGTTTGTACTCTATAAAAATTAGATCGAATCTTATATATAGTGTCCAATATAAGATTGCTCATGGGTCCTCCCTCTAAAATCACAACACCCTAAAAAGATAAAGATATAACTTTATTTATTGGGGAGAATAATAAGTTCTTATTTTAAAATTTCATTTATATTACATAGACTCCAAGAACATCAAGATCAAAAATCAAAATACAATTAAGAGGAATTAACAAAGAATAATTTGTGAAGAGAAGTAACGAACTACCAACAAGGATGCCAAGCAATCAGAAGATTGAGAAAATAATTTTGGAATTATAATCTAACCATTTTGATATGATTTTTTTCTTCTTGAAAAGAGATCTTCTCAAGAAAATACGAGACTAATATGCCAAAGTCTTGAATCTTGATCACCACACTTAAACTTCCACCAAAATCATAGTTATAAAAAGGTATGAGGTTTGTGTCCATGATAGCCAGGGGCCATGGACGGACATCATTCATTGGGGACCCGATCCAAGGTCGGGAAGCTCCAGAAGAGTAGTCATTGGATGACTGGAAGTTTCGATTAATATTAAGTGTGGGTGAAGAAAATTTGGCTAAAGAATTTGGTTTACGATTTGTTTCTCTCAGCGAGAGAGGCAGAGGCAGACAAAGCGAGAGATGGTTTCTTCTTTTTCGTTTCCTTCGTTGATCTACCTAACAACGAAGATCCAAACTGAAAAGAAAAGCTAAGCTTGAAGATAAGAGATGGAAAGAAGAGAAGAAAGATGGATATTTGGTTAGTAAACCCACAAATTCTAGGGTTTCCTCTCTTAATCTTTAGCTTATCTTCCGATTTCTTATTTTGATGTTTCACTTTTGTTTTATTCTTATCAAGACCTAATTATGTTTAGTTAATTTTTCTTTTGATTAAGAAATTGAATCGGTGAATGTTAGGATGTTCTTATTTTGATGTTTATCCCTTTGTTTTGTTCAATTTATTAAGGTCTAATTGATTATTTTTTTTTGACGCAGGTAGTTATCTGTTATGTCAAGTTAGTAATGAATGTGATTTCTGAATATTAAAATCAGTGATATGAGATATCTCATAGCATAATCAATTCAATAGTGTCTTCTTATGGATTTTGGAACAATATGATTGATCAATCTCAATATTGTATGAACATATATATCCATGTACATGTGCAAACAAAAGGCTGATTACATCACCCTCAGTTGCTGTCTTTCCTCATCCCCTTGCAACTGATCTAACTTTCTCAAGGTTTGTAGTGTTTATCATAACCTATTTGAGACAATTGATTAGTTAATGTTATGCACAATCAAGTTTCACTGGGATTCACAATGTGACTTCGTTGATTGATTAGTTAATGCTAATTGATTTTATTAGTGTTTATCATAACCTATTTGAGACAATTGATTAGTTAATGTTATGCCCAATCAAGTTTCACTGGGATTCACAATGTGACTTCGTTGATTGATTAGTTAATGTTAATTGATTTTGTATGATATGTGCCAGGATGGGCAGTTAGATTCATCTTTTCAAGTTCAAGTTGATGGGTATACCACATGTCTACGAGCCCACTGGAGTTACGGACAAATTTTCCCATGGAATTTTCCACTTCTCAAGTTTGTGTGGAAGGTTGGACCCACATTAGCTACTAAATGCAGTATTGCACGAAATACAATAGAGCAAACATCGTTATTTGCATCTATGTGGCACAGTTGATCATGAAGTAGGTCTTCTCAATTCATTTGCATTAGTTTAGTCTTCTTTTTTTGAATGCTTGCTTTAAGCTTTTTGATTCGTTAATCTTTGTTCCAGTATGGCCTTCCCAGTCTATGGACAAGGTATGTTTTCTTATATCTGACAAAGCATGTGTAAATTGAATCTTATAGCATCCAAATGAAAATGAATTGTATTCTCGGCATAAAAAATTCTGACCCCTTTTGCAGCAAATTTTATACGAAAGATATCTTGATTATGTTTGTAAAATACATGCTTCATATTTTATTGGAATTGTGTTGATCTCGACAAAAGAATTTCTTATTTATGTTTATATAATGTAATTTGAGTGAGTTAGACTTGGTTAATTTTGTACGTTACATAATTTCTTCTTTTGGAGACAAAGAAATAAGTTCCTTTTTAACAACCATAATATAAATTCTGTGTAATATGATTCAGATGTTTTCCATCTGTTTTGTTAAATTGAACTTGAAAGGAAGCAAAAACTAGAGTTTCTTTTGTATTCTCTCTTTCCTTTTTTATGGATTAATCTCCCTTCAGAAGTGCATCTTTCATCCACTATTGTAAGTCAGCCTTTATATGGTCTTGGTTCTTTCTCACCCACTTAAGTAATACTCTTCAATACTGCTGAAAAAATAGTACAAAAGAAACTATGTCCACCCAAGTGACGAGTGTTTTTTAAGATACCTATATGCATTATTAGACGATTTTGCTAGAAATGTCCTCCCACAATAGAATAGGCGCACTGGAGAGAATTCTTTTAATGACCTCGATCATTCTCTTGAAAATTTCTCTTTAAAAATGTTATCATGTGGTACTGCGTTCCTTGAAGTTTGCATCCTCTGCTGGAACCGTTATTTACTCATGATGACAATGAGGAAATGCACCTGCACATATTTAGCGGTTGTTGTCATTCCTCACATATTTAGGTGTGGGTCAACAAAATTGGGGAAACACATTTTATTTTACCATAACCGATGAATTGAAAGTCTTATGTGTCGTCTGTTAAAAAAAATTAAAAAAAAAAATTGTGTACACCACCTTGCCCCGTTTTCAAATTCTCGCTTCTCAAACCTAATCAAACACGACCACTTTGATTTACGAGACGTAATCAATAGAAATCATTCGTGATTATTTTTGGAATATTACTTGAGGTTAAAGATCATAGAATCTGAAGTGGAAGCTATTCGTGAAATCCTAGGGTTATCAGCATAAGCTTTTTATGCTTCTACTTCGATTTTTTCATTCAATTTTTGGTATATGTAATTGATCAAAGGCTAAAAATCCTTGGGATTTGAAGGATGGCCTTCGCAGATAGATTGCAACTCTTTGGGTTTGATCCAAGTGCGACTGTGGAAGGAATTAATATGATACAAGAACTAGAAAGTCCAAAAAACAGTGGACTTGGAGTAAGTTTATATTTGTCCTTCAAATATGAACTAATGTATTTTGATTTCATGTTGGTATGTAATTTATTGAATAATTTGTGGGTTCGGTCGTGGGGGTGGCATTGCTTGCTGCTGATGGTGGATTTGTCGTAGTTTTGAAATTTGGTTGAGATTTACGTAAATCTTGCTTTTGTTTTCTATTATGTTTGTGAATTCTGATCTTGGTACTGATATTATCTTAGAACGAAGCTATTCCTTGCTAAAGTTAATACTCGAAAAAGACTATTTGTTTTCTTCATTGGTTTTAAAGTGTCAAATTGTGTGTTTTCTTTGTAATGTGTATTTTTATCTCAGCTGAATTTCTTGGGTATGCTTGGCATGAAGGAATTTTCGGGCTCCTTCAGAAGAATACGTGTTCTGTTGTGAATATCTTTGACGTGACTTTTTGTCGTCGACTTGATATGACCGATGTAGTAGAGATGATAATGACACGAGTTATTACAATTACATCAATTGCATCTTTGGGTACTGTGAACTCTTGGTTCAGGCACTGTTTGGCTTTCCTGACACATTGCGTTGTTCCTTCTTTTACAGTATCATATTTTGCCGAACCTTGCTCATCATTTCAAAAGTCATGGTTATAGACCACGTATCGTGATTAAGGAGACTATCAATGTGGATAATTTCAGTGATCTTGTAGGTTAGTTGTCATGTACCAATGTTGTATGGATTGCACAGAAATTTAGAAAGTCTAAAACATTTGTGATGTCTGTTAATGCCACTAATTACTCTTTATTTTTATCTCCATGTTCTAGCAATGTTGTTTTCTTATGATGTCTCTGACAGGTTGTTGGGAACTCCATCTGAGGAGAAGTGACCAGAAGTTGGTGCCCTGAAGGATTGGCATGAATATATGAATGATGGAAGCAACAGAACTTAGCGCACGATGTACCATGATTGGAAGCTGATAGTGTTGATCTCCTGATGGTACAAATTCATTACTTTCGCATGTGCTAAATCTGTTGTTATTTGATTTATTATGTCCACCCAGACTATATGGCACAAAATTTACCTAACAAACAAATAGATTAATCAAAATTATCAAAAGGTATGAGAAAAATCTACCAAGAAAAATTATCCTATGCTTCAATTATTTGAAAATAAGTATGAGAGAATCAACCAAATAAATTAATCAAATTTGGATTGTTGAGACTCACTGCGATCGGAAGTTTCGTTGGAGTTGATTCGGAGAATGGGACCATGAAACTATGTGATATTGGAAACTCCATTGTAGCATGTGATTCTTTGATGCATTAGTGTTTCCAGTATTAAATCGTATTGTGTGGTTTCTCATGCCAGCTGAATGATGATTACCTGACCTTCCTAATGGAATTTTGTGCGCCAGGTTTGTGTTTCTACGTACCTTCGTATCATTCCTAATCTGCTTAGGGAGTAGCGAGTAGGTTATGTATACCAGCGTACGATGATAGAGTCTAATGATTGACATGGACCACACCTTGCTGGATGATTCTCTGTGAATTCTCTTTGAAGTACTACACATCATGAAACATAAATGTAATAACCCATTCCTTAGTATCCATTTTGTTTTCTTCTTATTGCTATGTAAACTAGATATCCTTTGGCATTTCTACTCTTTTATATTCTCATGGTAATGTTATGGATCTTAGACAGATGTACAAGATTTTCATCGGATTGAATATTCACTTAAAGGTTAATCTCATGGGTACTTTTTTCACCTTTCTATTTCTTTTAATTTATCTGTACTTTGATTTTATGAGAGCTTGGTGTTTTTCATTTCATATAATCATGGGTTTGTTGAGTATTTGATATGCACAAGGTAATCTGCATAACTTCGAAAAATCTTATTATTATATCAATGTATTGCATCCAATTCATCTTTGTGTTGTACGATTCATCTCTAAATGAGACCCATATAGTTGGCGTAAGACAATGTTTGTTTCATAATACTTAAAAAAGAGTACAATCGAACAAGGATGTAATGAAAAGTTCTCAAAATTTATTATTAGTTAGTACAAGAATATGAATGTTCTCTGATATCAATCATTTAGGGCCTTTAGATCAATTGTGCATACAATTTAACCTTGATGTTTCAAATTGCCTATATAAACTGAGAACAACATGGGTTTTCAAAATTATATTTACTTCCTCAACTATCATAATTGAATGTATCTTCCTCATCCTCTTTTGATTTAATAACTACACAAATCATGGTTATGAAAGAATCATGGTTGACAATTTGTTTTATACATGGAATCTTACGATGTTTCTTTAAAAGTTGAAACTACCTGCGGAAAATATAGGGTTTACTCGCTGCAGAATCTTTTGTGTTTTTCTTATTTCACAAATCTTGGGTCAGAGGTTTATGCTACCGATTTGATCAAGACGTGTTCCTCTTCTAAGCTTCTTCATAGTTCTTAAATGGCGAGGATATTGGCTTTGTTACTGCAAAACAAGTATATATTAGGGCATGTTGAACTTGAAGGGATTTTCTAGGTAAGTAGAGATTTCGGTAACAGAAATTGAAACCTTCGGTTTCATATGGTATTTTTTTTCTTTTCTTTTTTTATTGATTTAGTTTTTTTCATCATCAGGTCATTGGAAGCGAAACTGAAGAGAAGCCACGATGATTTCGGCTTTTCCTATTTGAGGTATTTAAAAAAAAAAAAAAACTAAATTATTTTGTAGAAATTTTGCACCCTGTTTTTATTTTGGTGGAATGATTTCAAACATTCTTAATTATGATCCTGAATTTTCTTTGTTGGTGGAGAAGGAGATGTATTTAGTACCGATTTGATTAACCATAATAGTCACGTCCCATTAGCCATAATAATAGATAGAGAAACCAAGCAAGTTCTTGAGCCACTGGAGCTGTTGTAATGCAATGTCAGACCTTCTTTAGAAAGTTGAACTGATAATGCAACTGAAAGAAAAGCTTTCGATTGATACGTATATGAGATCGAATCAGTTCTGTTGTCATTAACAGTTTAAGCAACTCTTCATTGAATTACATTAATCTAATATGATTGAGGTGTAATTTAAGATGAGATCGAAAATTGAAAGTTAATTAAACCTAAAACCATGTTACGGGTAAAATAAATTAAGATTCTCTGAATACAAATCTTAAGATTGATTTTTGGTCGAGACTATTTTGCGCTTCCAGATTGTTGCCGAAAGAAAGAAAGAAAGAAAGAAGGGAAGAAGGATAAATGCTTTATGGTGAAATGGGTCTGTAGGGATAATGAAGAGTAACGTTCTGTTGGTTCCTGAGGGATAAATTTTATGGAAGTTTTGTGATCATTATGTATTATGGTCTTCAATTCATTATCCTAACTAGAAGTTCTGTATATGTGTAGGCAAACTGTTTATATCTTTTATGGTTTCTTCTTTCAAGTCAATTTGTTGCTTAATGGTGGTAATTTGGTTCTATGATTATTTGATTCTATTACTCTTCAATTCTTTTTTGGTACTGTCATGTTTTTTTTTTTGTTTTTTTTTGGGTACTGCCATGTCTTTATCTGAACAAAAGTTATTAAGATGTAGAAAATCTAAGGGCTATTAGTGTGTTTGAAATCTTTACATATTTACATTATTGTCGTATCTAATATACTCAATCAGTTTTAGGTTTATTGGGAAGGTTTTAATACATTTGTTCCATAAATTCTTACTTGTCAAGAGGCTTATTGCAGTTTACCAAGATGTTGGCGGTGATGAATGACGCATCTGGATGTCATGGCACCGATCTTGAGGCTAGGAAGAAATGTTTTAAGAGGCTGGACTAGATTGGATATGGTAAATTTAAAATTTACCCTTTTGTATAATTGTTACCATCTTGGGTTTCAATAGCCAATCATTTGAGCTGACAAGCGTCATTACAAGTAACCATTTTAAATATAAGTAGTCCACTGGCAGGGAATATTGCATCTGGGAGTACACTATCGGATAGTTTAACATATAAAGAGTTCGCCTCAAAATGAGCAGTTTTCGTGTAACATGAATGAGCTATAAGTTTTAGTGGGAATCATATTGCGGAGATATACTTTTTGTTAGTGCTAATATGTGCAGCCAGTTTATATGACAATGCTACTCTATTTCATCTTCATATTTGTTTCTTATTTTTGTTTACCCTTTCCTCATGGATATTTCTATAAGAATGTGACTCAAGAATGGTGGATTCCTTAGGGTATCTTTTTCATCACAAATTTTGTATTATAGATGATCAGTTTTTCCTTTTCGTGATCCTTTTCAGTGTGGCGAGTGATTCAAAGATAATGCAATGAATTCGGATTCTAATGAATATAGGCTAGACTTGGTATATTTGTAGTGCCTAAAAATATTATTTGTAGGGGTCCCAAGCATTTTGTAGTGTTGGAGATCAAGCATTAAGAGGTAAAGATGGCTATGCTGATTTCAACAATTTTGGAATCATTAAAGCTATCAGGTATGAGTCGCTTTTGCTTATATCAAATCCCAAACAATTTTTAAGATGTCAATTCGTTTTGTTTTCTGATTTTGTTGTTTTGGATTTTGTAGGATAACACTGTTTTTAGGGACACCAACATGTTTCTGCAGCAACTTATCTCTTCCTGTTTCGGCCGGCCTTCTTCTTCTTTTAGTACCGTTTAATCTAATTCACATCTTTTGCTACTCCTTCCTTAATAAGATTCTATGAAGAATAAGAATTTAAGAGGGACGATCAGGAGTTTGATAACATGGTCATGATAGTCGGTAAGGACCCTCATCAATAATGCGCTCTTCATGGAACAAAATATTATTCAGTTGGTTGTTTCAGTAATTCATTTCAAGAGTCATCCTTTTGGACATTCTACACTTGGATGCTGATACTCAATCCCCTCTGCATGGGAGAGAGGTTAATTAACTTAATTAGATTTGGACTATTTCTTGATTCTAATTTGCAGCGCTGACAATTCTTAGGTTGTAGTCTCTCAACATTGCTCTCGCCGCAGAGGTAAAGACTCTAATCTCTTTAACTTTGTTTGTTCGTGTTTGGATTTAAGTGTAGATTATCCAATGATTTCTTAAATGGGTTTTTATTTTTAATATATTTTCTGAGTTGCAACATTTTATTGCTAGAGATGATCAGCACGGTAAAAAATGTGGATAGTTAACCAAAGAATTGTCCAACTAATTGTAGAGATTATTTAAAATTATTATTCCATAAAATCATGATATGACGTTGTCTATGCAAATAATGAAGAGCCATCACTCAAGAACAAAGACATAAAGATAATCTTTATTTTCTCAGCGATGAACCAGTAGAAAGTGTGTATTATAAAATCAATGGTATGCGAGAATATATGTTTTGTTTCTTTTCTTTTCTTTTTATTTTGGTTTAGCGATAAAAAAATCTCTTTTGCTAAGATGTCGCTGCTTATTTGGAAAAAACGGGATCTATATTTTTAACATTTGCTTCCCTACGAGGACTGTCAATTGGATTTAAGTTATTTAATCAACTTTCAGGAGCTCTACACTCAACTTTGCCAATGTAAGATGACTGCTTACATTTTTATAAGTAATCTAAAGGTAAATTCTATTATTCGTATCATTTTATTCGTATGAATTAAGTGCACTCAATTGTCATTATACAAACTCCCACAATCAAAACACTGTGAATATAAGAGGATGACGGAGAAAAAAAAGGTTAGTCTGAATATAGGAAAGCTAATGCAAATTCGGTTATTACAGCACAATGATTTCCTTTCTTGGAAAGTTAATTGAATTTTAATTATACGGAAACGCTGATTTCGTAGTTGGTGTTATTATAGGACACTGATTTCCTTACTGGGAAAATAAGTGGAATTTTAATTCTATGAAAAAACTGATTTCCTTAACAGGGATCTTTGAAAACTATATATAGGACACACGGCCGCTTACGTATGAACATCTATCAAAGACACTTTTGCAGGGCAGAGCGTAGAAGAATTCCCAAGGTATGCTTCTCTTTGTTACTCTTTTCTTTATCTTTATTAACTTTATTAAATATGCTTAAAATCATCGGACTTAATATTATGGTTTCTCTTATACCAGAGAAGCAGAGACGTTAGTTGACAAATAAACATGTCGGAGAAAATACTCAGAGCATCAACCAAGGTTAACTATTCTTATTCTCAATCCCAATTGCAGTAAGGATATCATGACTTGAGTGCATCGATGCATTGGTTTGCTAATATTATGATTTTATTAATTTTCTGCCTGCAATATCGTGTGCAGGGAAAAGAGCAGGGATCATGGACTATACTGTGTTTGATGATCTGGATCCTTCCCCTTCCCGTGTTTGCCAGAAAGTTGTTAAGGCAAAGATTCTGAAGATTTGGAAATCAGGAAACCGCAAAACCAAAGAAGTTTATGGACTAGAACTGCACTTAATGGATGAAAAGGTAAAGAAAAAATGCTCTGCCGGTGCATATCTTTTGAATTATATATATACTGTCTTAGCTCAAATGGTAGAGCACATGGTTTTCATGCAGTTGTGGGTTCGACTCCCACAGATAGCACACTTAATTAAGTAAGCTAAAATATACATGCTTTCGGTAACAATATTATCATGCAATACGTGGTGCAACACATAGGTATGTTTAAATAACGTTCCATATATTATCTTGGTTTCTGTAGCAAAAAAACACCAACAATCCTAATATTAGCAAATGTAGATTTGTTGCTTCTCTTTTTTGATGATGAATTGAAAATAGCATAATCCAAGCTCAAATTTGTCCAAGAAAGGAAGTAATTGTGTGATGGAAAAGGAGGTAGATTCTATGCGTATAGATAGAGACAATACATCAGATCTAAACGGTTTAGTAACCCTTTAAGGGGATGCCTAGGAGGTACTCCCATTTAATGAAGAATAATTGCGTGGATCCCATCTCAATGACATGCATAAAGTTTTCTTGGATTTAAAAAAAAAAATGAAACAGTGTGACCGATTTAACATACATGAAACACTATTAATGACTTCCGTCCTCATTGATTTGGATCTCTTTCCTTTACATTCGCCAATGATCCATAGGGATGCAGCTTTGACAAAAACTCTTACCTGTATACTTTTGATTTTTATGTATCCTACATTATTATTTTGTTTATATTGAATATGTCTGTTTTACATTTTGTGAGTTAAGCATTTGGAGTAGTTTGTTTTATGATTGTCAAGAGTTTGCTTTTTCTCGAATTTTGAAGTCAAAAACTTAAAGACATGCATCACAATTTCCAGATAGTGAAGAATCCACCCCTCACAAAGGTTAAAGTGGAGTTCCCAATTATTATTTTGATTGGTTTAAGTTGCTGAGAAAACTCAAAAAAACGACCAAGTATATCTCACAGTGGAAGCTACAATTTAATACGCAAGATCCAATTCAAGTTCAGAGTTCACATGTTCATTTTTTAGTGGCAGTCCATTGAGGTTGTAAAGTAAAATTGGTAATACACGCATGATATGAACATTTGTCCTTGACCTCCTAAATTTAGCTATAATCAGTAACTGAAATTTGCTTTCCAAAATGGTATTCGGTTTATGAACGAGATATTTAGTTATTATGAGGGATCTTGAAATTTATGATGCAATCAGATAATCCGGTTGATAAAATGTGATAAGAATTAGTGTTATGCAATAAGAATCAATGAAGTTCCGGTTAGCATCCAACATTTATTCATTTAATTTGGCATCCAACATTTCTTCATTTAGTTTGACATTCAACACTAACAATTTTTATGTTCACTTGCAATGTGAAGAAAAAAGTGGCAGTGGAGACCAGAGAAGATATTGAGACGTGCTAACCTTTCAAGACGGGTTTGGACACAGTTGAGTAGCTGAGTAGATCACAAATAATGTGACTTCATAACTGTTTGTAAAGGAGAAAGCGTAAACATTTCTCCATCCAAGACAAGGACCATTAAAGCTATGCCAATAATTGCGGCCGATATCGCTCGCCTAAGTCATTTGAGATCCTCACACTTCCCATAACGCTGAAATATCCAGAACTAATATTTTGAGGCTGATTGAGTTACCGTGGAGTTGAATAACTTGCCATATTGATATTGTATCCACTGTAGGAAATACATGAATTCCCTGTTGTTAACGTAGAGTCGCAGTGATAATTAATGACATAAACGTAAGTTTCCTTTTAAAGTTACTGAATTATGATTAAGAATAACAAATTTTACTGTTTTATATTGTCTATAAGAATTATTTTTCAAACCAAACTTATTTAGCAAATAGTTTATGTTAGAATGCACTTTTCTTATAAACCAACTAATTTGGCTAATAATACGAAATATGCGCATTATTGGGTGCACCGTTGGAACTTGCATAGGTTTCACCCAATAAGAGTTCCGCAAAGAGCAATTGTACGTGTACCGTGAGAACGCCACAACCGGTTGTCCCATGTGAGACAACCTGGTGGGACTTATGGAACCGCTGACCCTGAAGATAATATGGGGGGGCAGCTCTTGGTTGTGTGGGTCCCTTCAGGTTGTCTCACACGAGACAACCCGTTGTGGAGAGCCCACGGTACATTTAGAATTTTGTTTCGTAATAAAAAGTACAAACTTTTCTATTGGTAGACAACCAATTAACGACCCGAAACAATCCCGCTCACAGTCGAACTCAAGGCCGATTGTGCTTTGGAAAAGCAGATCCTACCTTTTTCTGAGAGGGATTGTGTTAGAGTTGTTTTTTTAGTTGTCTACCAAGAATGATTAGTAGAGGTAATAGGTGGAAAATATTTTGGGTGCTGCAAAATTTCACTATTATGTTCAAGTAATGTTTGCGGTTGAGAATTAAACCTTAAAGGACATATATATTCCGCGATCCGGGCGAAAGCTAACCTAATCAACACTAATCTCTAAACAATTTACAAGTCGAGAATTCCCGGCCCACCAAGCAAAACTCTTGGTCATAACCGGTTTAATGTCTACATTTTTTAATTTTAGTTTGTCTACTTAAGAAATCAGTAATGTTCGGTTTAATGTCTATATATTTTCTAATCACATAATTTCTTACTGTTATTTTCCTAACTTTAACAGATTTCTTATGGTCCTGGCTACTATAACCCGAAAAAACAAAGTACAAGGGCCGTAGGCCTTGCAAACTTATAGGATCACCCTCGGACCTAGGATAATCTCTTACCTAACCAATATACATAATCATGTCTAATCTTGAAGCGGGTCTTACATTTTCTAACATAATTGTAACTCCTAATCTAGGCCATTTCTCTAATTTTGAGTGATTTTAAAAGATTTCTAATGGTCGGGACTATAGGGCCAAGCTACTATGACTCAACTCACTAAATACCATAGCGTGATCCCACATGTTAACCTATGGGCTTAACCCCCCGACATTCATTAGTTTGGATTCCTCTCTAGCATCTGCCACAACTATAGGAAAGCATATCATTGTTGACCGCATTTTTTACTTAAAAGAAATGGGTAAGGTTATTCTTTGGGTGTTGTGGAGTGACAGAAACGAATTAATTAAATTTTATATGTTTAAAATTATTTAACCTATCATGCATCGATTTAAAATCCTGAATGTTATTTGCCAGTAATAACTATAACTTTCATCGACTTTCAACCAGTTATATTGAACACTCCTAGGCTAGACGATATTCATACAACATAAGTCGATCAACATGAACCTTATGAATTGTAAATACAAACTATATATACAACACAAATCGATCGAAGATGTTGAGCCACATAAGTCACATTATACTTTTATTGCCATCAACTTTGAAAGTTGATTTTTACGTTCAATGGTCACTACTTAATTATCTTGGAAGCAACGAATACAAACACACCAAGGTAAACATTCTGGAAATCACAAATAGTGATACCTACCTAGATAACATAAACCAGACTACATCAATGAGATACCTGGATAAGTATAGTAATGGTATTTTTAAGTATTTTCAAGAAATATATATACCAAAGTAAAAACCATGTGTTTAATACCAAAGACTACTTTAAGCATGACATTAACCAGAGATTGAGCCGGGCCGTAAGGCCCCGGTGATACCTAGTCTCTATTAAAATCATAAAGAAACGCCATGAAACCGCATAGAGGATCTCTGTAAAGAAGAAAAGACAAACAAAAAGAGCAAAAAAGCTACAAGAACACCATAAAAGTATCCTACAAACAAAGAAAAATGAAACAAAATTTCAACAAATCCAACTGAAACTACTAGCTATCTAAGAAAACAAGAAAAATAAATAAATGCTACGGATCTAGCAAAGAATCGTTAATGGTGATGACTCTGGTGAGGATTTTATAGGTTTTGACTTTTGAGACTAGAGAGGAGAGAGAAACTTTAGAGAGATGTGTGTAGCCTTCCTACACCGGGTACACCCATCCTTTTTTCCACAATTGCTAAAGGTCGGTATCACCGGTCGCAGGCAAGTACCCACCAGTGTCTTGGGCCGGTACCAATCCATAGATCCAACGGCCAACACTCAGTTGTTTATATGGATTGGTACCAGCCCTAGCAAAGTTGGTACCGGCCTTTAGCAATCATGCTTTTTTCTTCTATTGTTTTCAAAATCGAAATAATACGTTTTACACGGGTGAGACTCCCGGGAGGAAAATCATTTCATACAACCTTAAAATCATATACCTTGAAAAGATAATGATCAGCTTAATTTATTAGGGGGAAATGGTAAGTTTCACAAGAATGAAACTCATAAGAGGAAAATCATTTCATGTAAGGGAACGTTTTTGGAGGAATTTAGCTTCACTGTCTGTTAACAAATAAATACAGATGAGCTTGTGGGAAAAATTGAGTCGACGAACTATTTACCAATTCTCTTCGGACATTTTGTGCGATTTATTAGTTTGTGTTAAGATTAGATATTTAATTCTATTCTTGGCATGATTTCCATTATTATACTTTATAGATATAGATAATGTCGTGGATTAACGGAAGAGTACTTAAAGTATAATTAATAAAGATTCTAGATAAAGATGACCAAATTGGGATACATGGTCATGGAATAATTGGGGGATATATGCCGGCATGGTTTTTCAATGCCAGCAGCACCAAAAAACCATGACGTCATATATCCCCTAATTATTTCATGTATCCCCCAATTTGGTGTTCCAGATAAACTGCTTCAAAATAATAATAATAATAATAAATAAAATAAAATAAAATAATATGTAGATAAACATTATGCCAATTTTGATGAACATTTATGAGCCCCTAGCTACCTCCAAGGTATGCCCACACATGGTAGTACAGCAACTATACCTAAATTTGTACATGATGTGGGTTGGGTGATGTAAAATATTATCACCATCACACGACATACTAATTAAGACTGTCCCATTTCAACTGTATGGAGCCTAGTTAGTAAGTTCCGTGAATGATTCGCGAATCATTCGCGAATTTTTTCCGTATCACGAATTTTACCGTTTTATTCGCGTACGTTTGCAACTCCGAACCCAAGTCGCGTATTATGTGGCATTCCCGGATTATTCGCGAATCGTTCACGAATTTTACGTATCCCGAATCCCGAATGATACGCCCGCTTAATTCGCCATAAATTCTTTAGCTTTTACGTTTTAAAGGCCCCACTTTTGGGGTTTATCGCTCCCCGGCATACACGACCCAATATTAGACGTTGTTGTAATTTTTATGAAATAAAAATGACTGAAAAAAATTTGAAGGTGAAGGTGAGAGAGATCTCAAACTCACTGACCAAGCATCTAAACACTATACCACGTCCTCTTGGATAATTAATGTTGTATATATTATTAATAACATCATATTAATTTTATTTTTTCTTTAAATAACTCACATATATGCATAAAAATTGGTCTATGACCTTATAAATATAAATTATTTAGTATATATAGATACCGAATTTTCAGAGCCGAACTCACATTTATAAATCGAATTATACACGTACGTATGCCGTTCCGAACCATCGATTTTAATCACGCCCCGTTGACCGAATCTCTGACCGAATCAATTTTACAAAACCGTATAATACTCGCACGTTTTGCCCGCCCGTTTTCCCGAATTCCAAATTGCTAACTAGGGTATGGAGAAGTCGTGTAGAACTTGAGTTTGAAAAAAAAGTCTTCATACTCGTACAAAAAAAAAAAAAAAAAAAAAACGATTCAAAGTTGGTACTAGATTATATATATATATATATATATATGATTGTAACGTTCAATTAAGTTTCATTTGATTTGACTCTTTTATACCGAAATCAAGTCTTATTTGCTAATATTATTTTGAAGATAAATATTCTTTGGAAAACACACCACTTGTACTGGTTTTAACTATACGTACGAAGACATATCTATCATGGACGTACAGTCGAGTAACGGTGCTGCATCGGTCAATATTGACGGCAAGATTATGCCATTTCTATATCACCCAAGTACTAGAAGAGTCTTTTTCAAAAAAAAAAAAGTACTAGAAGAGTGGAAAAAGATATTTTTCTATAGAAACAACTTGTACATTCTTTTTCATCACACCGTAGAATTTTGGAGCGGCGCTGATATTTAATTCCAAGTTATGAAATGCAGATAAATCACCGTATTTCTTTTAGCCCCGAATACTGATTTACCGTTCTATTAGAAAGATGTTTACGCATCAGTACATTACGTAAACGATCCATTTTTATTTTTATATTGTTGTGGTTGATATGGTTATCTGCATCACTAAACCATGACCTCATTATAGATAAACTAGGGCATGAAAATAGGTTTCAAATTTGTCTACAAGTTACATAAATTAGGGCATGAAAATAGGTTTCAAATTTGTCTACAAGTTACATAAATTGGGTTATGTCTTAGTCTTATCTTCTTTACTAAAGACAACCAGTAACCAACCCTACATTCATCCCTAATCTTCCAACCAACAACACACAGATAGATTATACATATCAAAAACATTAAACTCTTTGTTGGATTATCATAGTGGAACCTCATTTATATCTCTCTGTTCTGCTATTTTGTTGCATCCTAGCCCCCTGGAATTGTTCTCATTTTTGGTAAGAATCTAGAGTTTAATAAAAGGAATGTATCATCAAAATAGTAACTTCAAATTCATTATCATTTGTACTTTATAAAAATTGGATCGAATCTTATAAGATAGTGTCCATATAAGATTGCACATGGTCGACCTCGCTCTAAAATCACACAGCCTAAAAAAAATAAAGAGATAACTTTATTTATTGGGGAGAAATAATAAGTTCTTTGTTTTTAAAATTTCATTTATGATAAAATGAAGATTACATAGACTACAAGAACATCAAGATCAAAAATCGAAATGCAATTAAGAGGTACTAACAAAGAATAATTTTTGAAGAGAAGTAACGAACTACCAACGAGGGTGCCAAGCAATCCGAGAATTGAGAAAATAATTTTGGAATTATAATCTAACCATTTTGATATGATTTTTTTTCTTCTTGAAAAAGAGATCTTCTCAAGAAAATACAAGAGTAATATGCCAAAGTCTTGAATCTTGATCACCACACTTAAACTTCCACCAAAATCTCTATTAAAATCATAAAGAAACGCCATGAAATCGCATAGAGAATCTCTGTAAAGAAGAAAAGACAAACAAAAAGAGCAAAAAAGCTACAAGAACACCATAAAAGTATCCTACAAACAAAGAAAAACGAAACAAAATTTCAACAAATCTAACTTAAACTACTAGCTATCTGAGAAAACAAGAAAAAACAAATAAATCAAGCACGGATTTAGAAAAGAATCGTTAATGGTGATGACTCTGGTGAGGATTTTATAGGTTTTGACTTTTGAGACTAGAGAGGAGGGAGAAACTTTAGAGAGATGTGTGTAGCCTTCCTACACCGGGTACAATTGCTAAAGAGTCGGTACCAGCTGTGCTAGGGCTGATACCAATCCATAGGTCCAACGGCCAACACTCTGTTGTTTTATATGGATTGGTACCAGCCCTAGCAAAGCTGGTATCAGCCTTTTGAGCAGTTCCTATGGCAATGAACAAAAAATAAGAATTTGTTGAGCCACGTGGATGAACAAACTGCATTCTCCACTGTGGGAAACAAGACAAAATGAACAAATATGATATTTTAGGGTCCCACTATTGATTTTATTAACATAAACTAATAAGAGTTGGGTCCCACTAATGATTTTATGTATATAAACTAATAAGAGTTTGGTCCCACAGATTATTTAACTAATAAAATAAATAATAGAAAATAAACCATAATTATAATAATCAGTTTTTGGAGAGAGAATATGTGAGGGGCGACATTCCTTCTGACTCCAGCGACATTTCTTCTTACTCCAGCGGCATTTCTTCTGACTCCAGCGACATTCCTTCTCACTCCGCGTCTATGGCACGATCGAGGTCCCACACAGACGCGCGCGGTGGATGTTCGACTCAATGTTCAAATCAACAGATTTGTTGATTTGAACATCCATTTTTCATGTTTGTTCATTCCATAGTAGAAGCAAAATGAACAAACTCTGAGTTTGTTCATTCCATTGGAATTGCCCTAATAGCAATCATGTTTTTTTCTTCTTTTGTTTTCAAAAACGAAATAATACGTTTTACACGGGTGAGACTACCGGGAGGAAAATCATTTCATACAACCTTAAAATCATATACCCTGAAAACATGGGCGGAGCCAAGGGTTGACTAACCCTGGCTCTAGCCCCCCTAAATTCCCAAAAACCATATAAAAACTCTTCATTTTATCCTATTTTTTGTATTTAGTCCACCATATATATAGTATTTAGCCCCCTGAAAGTCCCTAGATTTTTAAAAAATTATTTTAGCCCCCTAGAAAAATTTTTCTGGCTCCGCCACTGCCTGAAAAGATAACGATCAACTTAATTTATTAGGGAGAAATGGTAAGTTTCACAAGAATGAAAATCATTTCATGTAAGGGAACGTTTTTGGAGGAATTTAACTTCACTGTCGGTTAACAAATAAATACAGATGAGCTTGTGGGAAAAATTGAGTCGACGAACTATTTACCAATTCTCTTCGGACATTTTGTGCGACTTATTAGTCTGTGTTAAGATTAGATATTTAATTCTATTCTTGGCATGATTTCCATTATTATACTTTATTAGATAATGGTGTGGATTCACGGAAGAGTACTTAAAATATAATTAATGAAGATGCTAGATAAAGATGACCAAATTGGGGATACATGGTCATGGAATAATTGAGGGATATATGCCGGCATCGTTGTTCAATGCCGGCAGCCCATCGACCATGCCGGCAGCATCAAAAAACCATGCCGGCATATATCCCCAAATTATTTCATGTATCTCCCAATCTGGTGTTCCAGATAAACTGCTTTAAAAAAATAATAATAATGATAAAAAAATAGATAAACATTGATGTCAATTTTGATGAACATTTATGAGCCCCTAGCTACCTCCAAGGTATGCCCACACATGGTAGTACAGCAACTAGGCTAGCAGCCATACCTAAATTTGTACATGATGTGGGTTGGGTGATGTAAAATATTATCACTATAAGACCGTCCCATTTCAACTGTATGCAGAAGTCGTGTAGAACTTGAGTTTGAAAAAAAGACTTCATACTCGTACAAAAAAACGATTCAAAGTTGGTACTAGATTATAATGACACCGACTTCTAATCTATATATATATATATATATATATATATATATATATATATATATATGATTGTAACGTTCAATTAAGTCTCATTTGATTTTGACTCTTTTATACTGAGATCAAGTCTTATTTGCTAGTATCATTTTGAAGATAAATATTCTTTGCAAAACACACCACTTGTACTGGTTTTAACTATACCTACGAAGACGTATCTATCATGGACGTACAGTCGAGTAACGGTGCTGCATCGGTCAATATTGACTGCAAGAATATGCCATTTCTATCACCCAAGTACTAGAAGTTACATCGAAAATGCTAGATATACACCAAAAAGTGTACACCAAAATTTTACACCACTATGTGTCAAGTTTTTATTGGCTCTTTTTTAAAACGGACCCCCTATATGCTGGAGATGAAATTTATGGTGGATATAGATGACACATAGGGGTGTAAAATGTTGGTGTATGATGGTGGTGTATGCCTAGCAGCTTCGAAGTTTCATAGACATTCACTAAATAGATAAACTAGGGCATGACATAGGTTTCAAATTTGTCTACAAGTTACATAGACATTCACTCAATATCCAACTCTTTTCTTGTGATTTTGGCATTACATTGGGTTATGTCTTAGTCTTATCTTCTTTACTAAAGACAACCAATAACCCTACATTCATCCCAGATCTTCCAACCAACAACACACACAGAACACACAGATAGATCACCAAACATTAAACTTTTTGTTGGATTATCATAGGGGACCTCAATATTGCTCATTAATATCTCTGTTCTGCTATTTTGTTGCATCCTAGCCCCCTGTGTGGGTCTGTATTTTGTCTGTTAGACTCGACCCGTCCAAATGTCATAAAGGATCCTTAGCTGTGTTAATGTGTGTAGTGTAGCTCATGGGCATAACGTACCTCTTTTTACACGAAAGGTTCTAAAGCACGGCAATACGCTCCCCTTTTCGCAACAGATTGGGGTCGTACCTCTTGGGGACTCCTAGAGCCGCATATAACTCTACTTATGTTGTCCGTTCCAAAATGAAAACAAAATCCGCCGCCACTGGTGGCAGCGATGCACGTGTTGAAGCACTCATGTATTTACTTAATCCATATCCAGAGTCTCAGAACCAACTGGTTTCCCATTCAAAGGTGGTTAGGGTGGCTGCATGTTGGGGCAGGCACCCTAGAACCCCTTTCTTTCTAACATTTTAGGTTTAAGGGTCATGTCATGAACTAAATGTCCGAGTAGTAATTTCAAGGAGACGTTCGCGATGTATTCTGCCATGATGGTAAAATTATTAGGTGAAAATACCAGTGATTTCAGCTCGAACTTGCCTGTATTATAAACAGAGACATAGATATGCATTTTTGTTAGCTAGCTAGTGTAAAAGGTTGTTGTGAGTTTTTATTTTAGTCGCGGGTAACAACCAACAAGACGTCATAAATGATGATCTAGACAACCGTTTTTATGGACAAGATATTTGGGAAGTTGCAAATTCAACTCTTACCAACAACACGCATTCACTCGAGCAGAGTGTCGTCGACTGCTGAGGATTTCTACGTACATGGTTGTTGGGCTTGTCCGGCCCAATTACTACATTCAAGTTGTTCTCGAGGACTGATCAAGAGTTTGTAGTTTGTACACTTTGCAGTAATCCACCTGTGTTTCCCTTTACCTTTGTATATATGATTGTACTTTGCATAAATGAACGGTGTAAACCTTTTATCCCAGCATTTTTGAATGGCCGAGATGTGTGGATACAAAATAACCCACACTCATTAAGCATGCGAAGTGAATCCTTAAGTAGTAAGCGAACATGACCGCATATGGCATATCCCAGATGACGAACCAGATGACGTCACCAGATCACGAGAAAGGTGTGAAGATCTATGCGACATTAAAGATATTGGGCGACAAGGATAAATCATATGTGTCATCAACGCACGTCAGATCCGAAAATAGGGGCTTTATTAGCTGTTCTCCACTATATAAACTCCTATATAAGGAGCCGAGCGCCTTTGTACAGAGAGAGATCTTTTTAGTGACCTTGGAGAAGAAACTTAGGAGAGAGAAAGTTATTTGCTCCCAAAGTTAAGGTTTCTTCATATATTTGTACTTGACTTAAAGATTTTAATAAGAGTTCTTGAGATTCTTGTGATGATTTCTTAGATTGTTCTGTAGATTTTACTAAGGGTGTAGTTGTGAGATTTCTCGCAACTACATTTTGGCGCTAGAAATCAGCTCGGGTGATATACCTTGTTGATGAGATTCTTTCAAAACATGTTCAAAATCATTCCTAGTTTTTCTTTGCTTCATCAACAATCTTTGAGAGTTTTATAAGTTTAGATCTAAAAAACGCAACTAAAAGTCTCAGCTCAGAAAAATATCTTACATTAGGAATAATCTAAGTTCTTTAAAAAATACTTTGTCAAGAGAAAATATTGTTCTAGGAAAAACAGATGGTGAGACAAACATCTACAGCAGAACAAGCGATAACAACTAGGGGGAGCAGAAGAATCGCAGGAAGAAGAAGAAGCGAAATCGCTAAATCATCAAGAATGGGAGAAAGGAACAATCGAGGAAACCAAGTCCAACCTCAGATCCACCGTGAACCACTAGAGAACAACACCATTGACTATGATCTTATAAGTGTTCATACTGCAAATACAGATTCAACAGAAGAAGACGAGCAAAGAACTGGAGATGGAGGACCGATAGTAGAAAATGAAGAGAATATGACCATAGAGGAGCTCCGACAAAGACTAGTCACAGAAAGAAGGAGGGAAGAAGAAGCACGCGCGAATTTGACGCGTCGAGAATGACGAACTAAGAGAAGAGAATATCGACACAAGAGCCGAGGTCATAAAGTACCACGCGACAAGCTCAAGATCTAGAAAGTTTCTGAGAGCATCGTCAAGACGTAGCAGATCTAGCCGCAAGGATACCGGATAAGAGCAGCTTGTAGATAACAACATTGTTGAAAATTTTCAAGTAGGCGATAACATACAGGGTCAGCGTGATGAGAATCACGTATAGCAACAACCAAATGATGATCGGTACGTACAACAAGGTGAAAACTATCACACGCAAGGAAACCGCAGAGGTGGTAGACATGAGCAACAGGGCGAAGCTAATCGCACACATTATGAACAGGATGGTGAAACTGACGAAGAGCAGGGGAGGATGATATTACAAGGAAGAGAAATATTGCGAGATCAACGCGATCGCGCGAATGAAGGTGAAAGATACAATGACGCACAGAACAATGCAAGAAACGAAAGGAATGAAAGAGAAAGACGAAAAAGAAGAAGAGAGGAGGCGGAAGAACGAGAAATGAAAGAGGCAATGCGTCAGAATAGGAACGATAATAGAATAATACAAGCAAGGCTGAAAAGACCAATGCATCAAGATGCAGACCGAATCATGAATGAACAAATCTTAAAAGAATTGACAGAAATAAGAGCGATGATGACAACGCGGAGAGATGGAAGCAGGCGACAATTGGATAAGGTAATAGAAGAAGTAGGAAAAACACCATTCGCAAGGCAGATACAAATGGTAGGAGTACCAGATAAATGCACTCTACCTGTGTTCACTAGTATATTCGATGGAACCACATGTGCAGTGCAGCACATAACGGAATATATCAGATCTTAATTTATTACAATGGGAAGATAATGATGCAGTCTTATGCAAGTATTTACCCGCCAGTCTAATGGGAGAAGCTTTACAATGGTTAGAGGTCCTATCCATGGGAACAATCAGATCATTCAATCATCTACAGACCATATTCTTGGGAGCATACATCAGTAACAACGTGCTACGACCAGGGATACAGAAGGGGTTTAGATTGTGAAGAAGAACAAATGAGGGCTTACGAAACTTAACCACGCATTGGAGATCTATGTGTAGCGAAATAGCTGGAAGAGTAGATGAGAGGAATCTCATACTAGCTTTTATTAACGCACTTTTTGCAACAGTCTTGTTGTATACGCAGATATTCAGGATCAAAGATACCATATCAATAGCAGAAGGAAATGGAATCTTATCCTGTTGCGAATACAAGCACAAAAGAGGGGAACGCAAGTCTACTTCCAAAGATAGCAAACACAATCGCAAGCACATACCAAGGAAGCCAATAAAAGGTGATGATGAAAGATCAACAAAATCTAGTAGCCATGGGCAGTAGAGATCAAGAGATGTATGATAGAGAATATAGAGAGAGGCTATGGAGGCAATAACAAGATACAAAGATTTGATAACCAAGTGGAAGGCTATGGAGGACAAAAGAGACAGTATAATCAAGGCCCAAGAGGAAATATAACAATATGGGAACAAATAAAAATGACGCATCTAAATACTGCAATAGACAAAATCTGGGAAGCGGTGATCTTAATGGAAGACATACCAGAACCACCAAATATGGGAAATGAACCACCACCAGGAAGAAGAAGCAGGAATTTTGTGCTTATCATCGTTTCCATGGTCACACCACCAAGAATCAGAATGTGCATAAAATCATACTAAGAATGATAGATCGGGGAAAATTAAATCATTTCCTAGTGCAGCCGCAACAGAATTTACCACCACCACCAAAAGGGCAGGCGCCAGGAGTAGAAGCTGGAAAGAAAACATACCTGATTTAAGTGGGAGTGAAAGTGAAGAAATTATACTGCAATTCAATAATACACTCATTTAAAAGTATAGAAGACTTCCACGACAATGTCTTAAGTCGAGTTTACGCAAGAGACAATGATGGAAAGGAAATACTCAACTTGGCAAAGATATCATCGCTAAAAGATTGGCATAGACAACCAATTTCTTTTAATACAGAAGAAGTACCAGGAGGCGGAGAATTGCATGAGATTCCATTAGTTGTCAAACTGGAGATAAACCCAAAAGCAAAGGCAGAAGAAGAGGATGAAAATGACGCAAACACATGGGCAATAAACAGGATACTGATAGATCCAGGCAGCTCAGTAGACATACTGTTTTACCATACTTACAAGACTATGAGAGGAAGAGATGATGACCTCATCCCGTCAACCTACAAGATTTATGGTTTCAACGGATCAGCCAATAAGCCTAAAGGAGAAATAAAGATGCGAATTCCTCTTCAAAGCATAACCAGGTATAGTTTTCTGCATAGTCGATGTAGAATCTCCATACAACGCCTTGATAGGCTGACCATGGCTATACAGTATTCTAGGAGTGGATTCTACTTTTCATCAATGCATCAAGTTTCCTTTACTTCAAGGAGTAGGAGTAATAAGAGGAGATCCAATTGAGGGAAAAAACTGCCATGAGATTGATGTTGATAAAAGTGAAGAACGCGCGAACAAGCGAAGAGATTAGAAAAAGGAGATTCGAGAAGGCAATCTAAGTGAACGATTAATGGTCAATTTTGTGAACAAGGGAAGAGAAATAAATAAAACTTCTGCCGAGGAGACAACCTCCGCATAAGAAAATAAATACAACAAGTGCATCAACAAGAACGAATTCCAGGAGGGAGAAATGGTGTTGAGGTAAGAACCACCATTCCAGAAAAATAGAAAAGGAAAGTCAAAGGACGCATGGATTGGACCATTTGTCATTAAGAAAGCTATTGGAAATGGAATGTATGAGTTGATGGAAAATAATGAAGAAGCATAAGTTGGAAAAATTTGGAATCAAGTATATTTGAAGAAGTATGGACCATGCGGCAAACATAACACAACTAGTTCGCATACGAACAAGTATATTCGAAAATATACGCGAACTCAGTGAAGCACAAAAGATGAAAGAGGCGAAGAAGTAATCTCAGAGATAAAGATTTTAAGAAAGGTAGTTATTATGTAAGCGAATAAATGAATAAAGAAGACATCAGAGTTGTAATAATCAAGCATATGAATGAAAATGAAATATTTTTCTTCTTCATTGTGGATGGGGAAAAACGGTCTGCTGGTTTTTAAGTAAGTGAAGAGTCGAGCGTGCGAACAAGACTCCTCAACCGAGCAAACTGTTGAACCTCACACAGATGCACTGCAAAGGGAGTGCTTAGATTCGAGAGATCAATCTGTAAGACTCCGGCCTAAACCAAGTCAATGGCCGTTCCAGAGTCAATTCGGTCACAAAGAGAGAGATGGGTTGATGTATAGGAGGGAAGCTGAGAATTATGTGGGATCAATGATGATCAAGGATTGTGGATGTGTTAAAGGTTTCTGCAAATTGATGAACTGTTGAGTTCGAATAAGTTTTGGGCGATTGATGGAATTTCTGAGAGTGGTTACTCGAAAAAAATTCCCTCCTCAATCGTGGATCCAGAGACTTATTTATATTGTCAGAATAGCGAACACATTGATCCCAGTAAGTGTGAAGGTTTCATGAGTGGAAGAGTGGGATAGTGGGAAATCATGGTAAACCAATTATGTGTCTTGTGGAGATTTGGTTGATCATCAACCTACTACTTTGCTAACTCCTTCAACTGTTGCACGACTTACTCACATTTCTCATCGTGGATGAATCCACGCGTCGTAGGCTGCCAGACCAAAACCCTAATGGTTATCCCCCATGTGACGTGATTGATGTTTCACGAATCGTGGTGTCTGCATGACAGACGTGTGTTTAATTAGTCAGTTATTGACTGTTTAGACAATGAGTCTAAGTTTTTTTGAATTGAGCATGAGTGAAAAATGCTCCGGGGTTCATGGATTGAACATGTTTGTTTAGACGTATAGTTCTTTGAATGATGTTGACATTGCGCGTATTAGCAAAGATGGTAAATTCGACGACTGAGCATCTGAATATCGGTAGTTGGATCAATATTCAAGCAACTGAGAAAATATTGCTCAATTCGACAAATCATTGAATATTAATAGTTGGATCAATATTAGAGCAACTGAGCAAGTATTGCTCAATTCGACGAATTACTGATAAATTACTGAATATTGATACTTGGATCAATATTCGAGCAACTGGGTAAGTATTGCTCAATTCGACGAATTATTGATAAATTACTGAATACTAATAATTGGATCAATATTTAAGCAACTGAGCAAGTGTTTCTCAATTCGACAAATTACTGATAAATTACTGAATATTGATAAATGGATCACTATTCGAGCAACTGAGCAAGTATTGCTGAATTCGAAGAATTATTTATTGGTGACGTGACCCAAAATATTAATCAAAATATTGGTAGACTACCGAATATTATATAATTAATCCAGATGTTGATTGATGGATCAACATAAATTTATTTAGTGTTTGAACTTGCTTAGAATGATGATTCGTTGAGCGTTTGTTTGAAACCCTGATTTTTGATCAATTGCTCATTAATTGACGAATTGCTGAAAATAAGTCATGAACGAAGGAGGGACCAACCACATGGGATTATGGACGTCCATGTGATGCCCAATTGCTCAAGTGAGCGTACACCAAGGTCTCAAGTCGACCGGTTGGTGAAAGAATGATGATTAAGTGCCGGTTTCATCATGTATTGAAATAGTGCTCGTCTGAGCATTAGGCATTAAAACCTAATTTATGGAGAAGTGAGGGACCGGCTAAGAGGGTATGAAACCGGCCCTTGAGGGTGTGGTACCAGCTGATGGTCGATTGAGAAAACCACAAGTTGTTTGGAAAGAGTTTGGACCCAATATGAGTAATTGTGCAAATTAGGTCAAAATTGTGAAAACGTGTGGGACCGGATCATTGCAAGCCTTAGAGACGCCCTTGGTCGGTCAAGGGAGCATGTCCATGTCACCATAATGCCCGTGTCTCAGTCCTGAGAGTTTCGGTATTTTCTGATGTGCGTTTGAGCAATATATTGGATTTTCAGAATAATTCGATCTTTGACTAAAATTCTCAATTTTGCTCGAATGAGCAAGTAGAACCTTGCTCGTTTGATCAGAATTTAGAAAATATTAAAATAATGATATTTTAATATTTGGCATGAGTAGCCTAGTCGGTCATGTGACCATTTGACTTTTTGGCCTTTTCATGGTTTGAGTAATATTTGAGAAAATATGAAGAAACCGTGATTTTTGCTGAAACATGGAAGTTTCATGAGATGAGAGAAATAACAATTTATTTCTGATTAGGGATTGCAAGGTGCGGAACTGGCCACGGCTAGGGTATGGCGGGCCGGCTAAGTTGCCCGGTCCCGCGACACCTTTCCCTATTTTATATTATTATTTCTCATGAAACCATGAAAATATGGAGAAACCGTGAGTTTTGCTCAAACAAGGAAAGTTGCTGGAATGGAGGAGTTTTTATGAGTTCATGAAAATAACAAAATAATTAAAATAAGGGAAAAGGACGTGGGAGACCGGCAGGCCGGTGGGCCCGGTCCCATAAGCGCCACATTATTATTTTAATAATATTTTCTCTCTCCTATTCCGTGTAGGATTCCTCATTTGTCCATATTTTCGAACGCTCGTTCGTGCATCATTGTCGAGTACACTTGCACCATTTTATGGGGCTTACTCAGTGGTAGTCCAGATGCCCAGATATTGAGTACTTATTACTAATTTATGAAATTCAGTGGAGAATGATTCATGAAACTGAGTAATAACTGTGAGTAGTTATTTATTATCAATCCATGGAATCAGCAGTGGATTGACCATGGATTCAGAATAATAAAGTAAGTAATCATTTATTATCAATCC
Source organism: Papaver armeniacum (assembly GCA_023531295.1). Lineage (NCBI taxonomy): Eukaryota > Viridiplantae > Streptophyta > Magnoliopsida > Ranunculales > Papaveraceae > Papaver > Papaver armeniacum. The sequence goes on from JAJJWW010012512.1 coordinate 149,558, forward strand.
ATATAATCAGCATGATTCGACTATGGATCCGGAATAATAAAATGATAATTTACATTACCATCTCATGGAATCGTAGATTTGACCATAAAATCAGAGTAATGAAATGAATGGTGATATTACCATTCCATGGGATCGTAGTGATTCGACCATAGAATCGGAGTAATATCCATTACCATTTCATGAGATCAGGTTGTGGATTCGATCATGAAATCGGAGAAATAAGATGAATGATGATATTACCATTCCATGAGATCAGCCGTGGATTCGATCATGAAATCGGAGTAATAAAATAAGTGGTGATATTACCATTTCATGAGACCAGCCGTGGGTTCGATCATGAAATTGGAGTAATATCTATTACCATTTCATGAGATCATCCGTGGATTCGATCATGAAATCGGAGTAATACATTTATCTATTACCATTTCGATAATGAAATAGGAGTAATGAGATAAGATAGTGTATAGTCAGTGAACCAGCGAGTGTTGCCGATGCCCCGAAGGCATTTTGCCCCCTCAACATTTAATGTATGGAGAGCCATCTGAGTCTACATACGGTCTCTCTACATAGTCAGGGAACAGTGAGTGTCATCGATGTCCTGAAGTCTTTGTTGCTCTCAATCTTACGGAGAACCGCCCAATGTTCTTCTATGTAGAGGCGGGTCTCTCTATGTAGTCAGGGAACAGTGAGTGTCACCCACATCTTGAAGGCGTTGTTGCTCTAAATCTTACGGAGAACCGCCCAATTATGTTATTCTACATAGAAGCTATGATGAAATACCCGGTGTCGAATGCTCCGGGGAGGCCTTTCGAGCGACATATGCATCATACTTCGTAAAACATGAATCGTCACATGCGTTCCTGAAGCCGTGTCAGAAACATGCAGTATCTAGATTTAACGGTTTTGACCTTTGTTGAAAATCCACCATCAACATGCATATACATCAAATATTACAAAAAGGCAAAAATAAGACCTTAATAAAAGGCATCCGAAATAAAAGGCATCTAATTGTGGCGTGCACCCTAGTTCGCATAACAACAAGAGGCAAAAATAAGACCTAACATGCGTCATAATGGGGGAAAACCCTAATTAGCATGACTCAGGCGAAAGCTACACCGACCCAGTAGCCTGAGTTATGGAGATTTGGGGTGAAATAAAAGCACATCCAGGAGAGCGCCTTAGTCTAAAGCCTAAGGTAAGAATATATGTCCTAAGGAGTGCAGAAACTCGATCAGGGCGCCGAGGTACACGGTGGAGTCAAGAGTGCCTGGGGCGTCTGGAGCGTACCTGGCCGCTCTTGGCAAGTCCTGGCTATAATGCACTCGGTCCTCAAGAAACCCGACTTAGTGTGCGGTCTCGTAACCATAAGCCATATTGGCAGAGGGATAAGAGGCCGCGAACACAACTGATTGTTGCATCACTGGATGGGAAGAGCCCACACTAACCTGGTAGGGGTAAGATTCCGTGAAGGGACAGTCAGGGGGAATATAAGGACGACACCCTCCATTAGGGAGCTGAATTGTGTCAAAAGATGTAAATATCATGGGGCTATGACTCAAAGGAGAGCATAGGCCTGTCGTATTTGCGCGTCAATATATCCTGTAGAGGCAATAATACAAGACATGATAAGGAGAAATCAATGGGTGAATGCATAGGCCTGTTCATTTCCTTATAGCTCTAAATATCCTTCCACGACTCTTTTTGGCTATTTGAGCTCACTGTGATTCCTTTCAACTCTCTTTAACTCATTGGCTGTTGTATTATTAGATTTTCAAATAATTTTTTTAAGGTTAATCATCCAAAAGGAGCAAACGTACAAAGTGGAAAAAAGAAGAAGTGGCAATTCCAATTTAACATATCCAAATTTAGAATTTTTGCCTTTTATCTTGTAGAGAGCTAAAAAAAGAGTCTAACGGAGAAAGACGAAGTATTTCAGACGTCATATGAAGAAGTTATGAGCAAAAAAATCGGGATAAGAAACGAAATTCCCAAGAACGGAAGAAATTTGACTCTTGATTATAAAACTTCAATTGTTTCCTCTTTATTTATCTCTCTTTGGCTAATTCTATCATCTGTAAGCTCTCCCTAGATCTTCAGTTCTTTGTATCTCTTAATATCATTTTACAGCTCCTTTCGGCTCTATTTGGCTCCATTCGGTTCCTTTTGGCTCTCTCTAGCTCTTCAGTTCCTTATAGCTCTTAATATCCTTCTACATCTCATGTCGTCTCTATTTGGCTCCATTCGGCTCCTTTAGGCTCAATTTGGCTCCATTCGGCTCCTTTTATCTCCTTTTGGAACTCTCTAGCTCTTCATTTCCTTGTATCTCTTAATATACCTTTACAGCTCATTTCGTCTCTATTTGGCTCCATTCGGCTTCTTTAGGCTCCATTCGGCTCCTTTTGTCTCCTTTGGGCTCTCTCTAGCTCTTCAGTTCCTTATAGCTCTTAATATCCTTCTACATCTCATGTCGTCTCTATTTGGCTCCATTCGTCTCCTTTAGGCTCAATTTGGCTCCATTCGTCTCCTTTTATCTCTTTTTGGATTTCTCTAGCTCTTCATTTCCTTGTATCTCTTAATATCCTTCTACATCTCATTTCGTCTCTATTTGGCTCCATTCGGCTCCATTTGTCTCCTTTGGGCTCTCTCTAGCTCTTCAGTTCCTTATAGCTCTTAATATCCTTCTACAGCTCATTTCGTCTCTATTTGGCTACATTCGGCTCCTTTAGGCTCAATTTGGCTTCATTCGGCTCCTTTTGTCTCCTTTTGGCTCTCTCTAGATCTTCAGTACCTTGTAGCTCTTAATATCCTTCTACGACTCATTTTGTCTCTATTTGGCTCCATTAGGCTCCTTTAGGCTCAATTTGGCTCCATTCGGCTCTTTTTCTCACCTTTTGGCTCTCTCTAGCTCTTCAGTTCCTTATAGCTCTTAATATCCTTCTACAACTCATTTCGTCTCTATTTGGCTCCATTCGGCTCCTTTAGGCTCTTTTTGTCTCATTTGGGCTCTCTCTAGCTCTTCAATTCCTTATAACTCTTAATATCCTTCTACACCTCATGTCGTCTCTATTTGGCTCCATTCGGCTCCTTTAGGCTCAATTTGTCTCCTTTGGGCTCTCTCTAAATCTTCAGTTCCTTACATCTCTTAATATCCTTCTACATCTCATGTCGTCTCTATTTGGCTCCATTCGGCTCCTTTAGGCTCAATTTGTCTCATTTGGGCTCTCTCTAGCTCTTCAGTTCCTTATAGCTCTTAATATCCTTCTACATCTCATGTCGTCTCTATTTGGCACCATTCGGCTCCTTTAGGCTCAATTTGTCTCCTTTGGCCTCTCTCTAGCTCTTCAGTTCCTTATATCTCTTAATATCCTTCTACATCTCATTTCGTCTCTATTTGGCTCCATTCGGCTCCTTTAGGCTCAATTTGGCTCCATTCGTCTCCTTTTATCTCCTTTTGGATCTCTCTAGCTCTTCATTTCCTTATATCTCTTAATATCATTCTACAACTCATTTCTTCTCTATTTGGCTCCATTCGGCTCCTTTGGGCTCTCTCTGGCTCTTCAGTTCCTTATAGCTCTTAATATCCTTCTACAGCTCATTTCGTCTCTATTTGGCTACATTCGGCTCCTTTAGGCTCAATTTGGCTTCATTCGACTCCTTTTGTCTCCTTTTGGCTCTCTCTAGCTCTTCAGTTCCTTATAGCTCTTAATATCCTTCTACAACTCATTTCGTCTCTATTTGGCTCCATTCGGCTCTTTTAGGCTCAATTTGGCTCCATTCGGCTCCTTGTTCCTTATAGCTCTTAATATCCTTCTACATCTCATGTCGTCTCTATTTGGCTCCATTCGGCTCCTTTAGGCTCAATTTTGCTCCATTCGGCTTCTTTTATCTCCTTTTGGCTCTCTCTAGCTCTTTGGATCTCTTTAGTTCCTTATAGCTCTTAATATCCTTCTACATCTCATTTCGTCTCTATTTGGCTCCATTCGGCTCCTTTAGCTCAATTTCCATTCGGCTCCTTTTGTCTCCTTTTGGCTCTCTCTAGCTCTTGGTTCCTTATAGCTCTTAATATCCTTCTACATCTCATTTCGTCTCTATTTGGCTCTTTTAGGCTCAATTTAGGCTCCATTTGGCTCCTTTTTCTCATTTGGGCTCTCTAGCTCTTTTTTTTCCTTATAGCTCTTAATATTACATCTCATTTTGTCTCTATTTGGCTCCAGGCTCCTTTAGGCTCCAATTTTTCTCCTTTTGGCTCTCTCTAGCTCTTTAGTTCCTTATAGCTCTTAATATCCTTCTACATCTCATTTCGTCTCTATTTGGCTCCATTCGGCTCCTTTAGGCTCCTTTTGGCTCCTTTTGTCTCCTTTGGGCTCTCTTTAGCTCTTTAGTTCCTTATAGCTCTTAATATCCTTCTACATCTCATTTCGTCTCTATTTGGCTCCATTCGGCTCCTTTAGGCTCAATTTGGCTCCATTCGGCTTCTTTTGTCTCCTTTTGGATCTCTCTAGCTCTTCAGTTCCTTATATCTCTTAATATTTTTTTACCGCTCATTTCGTCTCTATTTGGCTCCATTCGGCTCCTTTAGGCTCAATTTTGGGCTCCTTTGTCTCCTTTGCTCTCTCTACAACTCAGCTCTTCAGTTCCTTATAGCTCTTAATATCCTTCTTATAGCTCTTAATATCCTTCTCATTTCGTCTCTATTTGGCTCCATTCGGCTCCTTTAGGCTCAATTTGGCTTCATTCGGCTCCTTTTGTCTCCTTTTGGCTCTCTCTAGCTCTTCAGTTCCTTGTAGCTCTTAATATCCTTCTACAACTCATTTCGTCTTTATTTGGCTCCATTTGGCTCCTTTAGGCTCAATTTGGCTCCATTCGGCTCCTTTTGTCTCCTTTTGGCTCTCTCTAGCTCTTCAGTTCCTTATAGCTCTTAATATCCTTCTACATCTCATTTCGTCTCTATTTGGCTCCATTCGGCTCCTTTAGGCTCAATTTGGCTCATTTGCTCTTTCTGTCTCCTTTTGGCTCTCTAGCTCTCTTCTTGATTCCTTATAGCTCTTAATATCCTTCTACATCTCATTTCGTCTCTATTTGGCTCCATTAGGCTCCTTTAGGCTCAATTTGGCTCCATTCGGCTCCTTTTGTCTCCTTTTGGCTATCTCTAGCTCTTCAGTTCCTTATAGCTCTTAATATCCTTCTACAACTCATTTCGTCTCTATTTGGCTCCATTCGGCTCCTTTAGGCTCCTTTTGTCTCCTTTGGGCTCTCTCTAGCTCTTCAGTTCCTTATAGCTCTTAATATCCTTCTACAACTCATTTCGTCTCTATTTGGCTTTGGCTCAATTTTTAGGCTCAATTTGGCTCCATTCAATTTTGTCTCATTTGGCTCTCTTTAGCTCTTCAGTTCCTTATAGCTCTTAATATCCTTCTACAACTCATTTTGTCTCTATTTGGCTCCATTCGGCTCCTTTAGGCTCAATTTGGCTCCATTCGGCTCCTTTTGTCTCCTTTTGGCTCTCTCTAGCTCTTCAGTTCCTTATATCTCTTAATATCCTTCTACAACTCATTTTGTCTCTATTTGGCTCCATTCGGCTCCTTTAGGCTCAATTTGGCTCCATTCGGCTCCTTTTGTCTCCTTTTGGCTCTCTATAGCTCTTCAGTTCCTTATAGCTCTTAATATCCTTCTATAGCTCATTTCGTCTCTATTTGGCTCCATTCGGCTCCTTTAGGCTCAATTTGGCTTCATTCGGCTCTTTTGTCTCCTTTTGGCTCTCTCTAGCTCTTCAGTTCCTTGTAGCTCTTAATATCCTTCTACGACTCATTTTGTCTCTATTTGGCTCCATTAGGCTCCTTTAGGCTCCATTCGGCTCCTTTTGTCTCCTTTTGGCTCTCTCTAGCTCTTCAGTTCCTTATAGCTCTTAATATCCTTCTACAACTCATTTCGTCTCTATTTGGCTCCATTCGGCTCCTTTAGGCTCAATTTGTCTCATTCGGCTCCTTTTTTTGTCTCCTTTTGGCTCTCTCTAGCTCTTGATTCCTTATAGCTCTTAATATCCTTCTACACTCATTTTCGTCTCTATTTGGCTCCATTAGGCTCCTTTAGGCTCAATTTGGCTCCATTCGGCTCCTTTTGTCTCCTTTTGGCTCTCTCTAGCTCTTGAGTTCCTTATAGCTCTTAATATCCTTCTACATCTCATTTCGTCTCTATTTGGCTCCATTCGGCTCCTTTAGGCTCAATTTGGCTCCATTCGGCTCCTTTTGTCTCCTTTTGGCTCTCTCTAGCTCTTCAATTCCTTATAGCTCTTAATATCCTTCTACAACTCATTTCGTCTCTATTTGGCTCCATTCGGCTCCTTTAGGCTCAATTTGGCTCCATTCGGCTTCTTTTGTCTTTCTTTTTGCTCTCTCTAGCTCTTGATTCCTTATAGCTCTTAATATCCTTTCTAAGACTCATTTCGTCTTTATTTGGCTCCATTCGGCTCCTTTAGGCTCAATTTGGCTCCATTCGGCTCCTTTTGTCTCCTTTTGGCTCTCTCTAACTCTTCAATTCCTTATAGCTCTTAATATCCTTGTACCTCTCATTTCGTCTTTATTTGGCCCCATTCGGCTCCTGTTGTCTCCTTTTAGCTCTCTCTAGCTCTTCAGTTCCTTATAGCTCTTAATATCCTTCTATAGATCCTTTCTTATCTATTTGGCTCCATTCGGCTCCTTTAGGCTCAATTTGGCTCCATTCGGCTCTTTTTGTCTCCTTTTGGCTCTCTCTAGCTCTTTAGTTCCTTATAGCTCTTAATATCCTTCTACATCTCATTTCGTCTCTATTTGGCTCCATTCGGCTCCTTTAGGCTCAATTTGGCTCCATTAGGCTCCTTTTGTCTCCTTTTGGCTCTCTCTAGCTCTTCAGTTCCTTATATCTCTTAATATCCTTCTACATCTCATTTCGTCTCTATTTGGCTCCATTAGGCTCCTTTAGGCTCCATTCGGCTCCTTTTGTCTCCTTTTGGCTCTCTCTAGCTCTTCAGTTCCTTATAGCTCTTAATATCCTTCTACAGCTCATTTCGTCTCTATTTGGCTCCATTCGGCTCCTTTAGGCTCAATTTGGCTCCATTCGGCTCCTTTTGTCTCCTTTTGGCTCTCTCTAGCTCTTTAGTTCCTTATAGCTCTTAATATCCTTCTACAACTCATTTCGTCTCTATTTGGCTCCATTCGGCTCCTTTAGGCTCAATTTGGCTTCATTCGGCTCTTTTGTCTCCTTTTGGCTCTCTCTAGCTCTTGAGTTCCTTATAGCTCTTAATATCCTTCTACAACTCATTTCGTCTCTATTTGGCTCCATTCGGCTCCTTTAGGCTCCTTTTGTCTCCTTTAGGCTCTCTCTAGCTCTTCAGTTCCTTATAGCTCTTAATATCCTTCTACATCTCATTTCGTCTCTATTTGGCTCCATTCGGCTCCTTTAGGCTCAATTTGGCTCCATTCGGCTTCTTTTGTCTCCTTTTGGATCTCTCTAGCTCTTCAGTTCCTTATAGTCTTAATATCCTTCTACATCTCATTTCGTCTCTATTTGGCTCCATTCGGCTTCTTTAGGCTTAATTTGGCTCCATTTAGGCTCATTTTGTCTCCTTTTGGCTCTCTCTAGCTCTTTGACTTCCTTATAGCTCTTAATATCCTTCTACATCTCATTTCGTCTCTATTTGGCTCCATTCGGCTCCTTTAGGCTCAATTTGGCTCCATTTGGGCTCAAATGTTTTTTTTTTCTCCTTTTGGCTCTCTCTAGCTCTTCATCTCCTTATATCTATTTAATATCCTTAGGCTACATCTCTTTTTCTCTTTTTATTTGGCTCCATTCGGCTCCTTTTGTCTCCTTTTGGCTCTCTCCTTTAGGCTCTTGAGTTCCTTATAGCTCTTAATATCCTTCTAACGACAAGCAAAACTACATCTCATTTCGTCTCTATTTGGCTCCATTCGGCTCCTTTAGGCTCAATTTGGCTCCATTCGGCTCTTTTTGTCTCCTTTTGGCTCTCTCTAGCTCTTGAGTTCCTTATAGCTCTTAATATCCTTCTACAACTCATTTCGTCTCTATTTGGCTCCATTCGGCTCCTTTAGGCTCAATTTGGCTCTATTCGGCTCCTTTTGTCTCCTTTGGCTCTCTCTAGCTTTTCAGTTCCTTATAGCTCTTAATATCCTTATACATCTCATTTTGTCTCTATTTGGCTCATTTGGCTCCTTTTGGCTCCTTTTGGCTCCTTTAGGCTCCTTTGGCTCCATTTGGCTCTTTTAGCTCTTAATATCTCTTATTTACAGCTCATTTCGTCTCTATTTGGCTCCATTAGGCTCCTTTAGGCTCAATTTGGCTCCATTTGGCTCCTTTTGTCTCCTTTTGGCTCTCTCTCTCTCTCTTTCCTTATAGCTCTTAATATCCTTCTACACTCATTTCGTCTCTATTTGGCTCCATTAGGCTCCATTAGGCTCAATTTGGCTTCATTGGCTCCTTTTGTCTCCTTTTGGCTCTCTCTAGCTCTTCAGTTCCATATAGCTCTTAATATCCTTCTACGACTCATTTCGTCTCTATTTGGCTCCATTCGGCATGTCATCTCTATTTGGCTTCATTCGGCTCCTTTTGTCTCCTTTTGGCTCTCTCTAGCTCTTTAGTTCCATATAGCTCTTAATATCCTTCTACGGCTCATTTCGTCTCTATTTGGCTCCATTCGGTTCCTTTAGGCTCAATTTGGCTTCATTCGGCTCATTTTTGTCTCCTTTTGGCTCTCTCATTTAGCTCTTCGCTTCTTATAGCTCTTAATATCCTTATACATCTCATTTTGTCTCTATTTGGCTCCATTCGGCTCCTTTAGGCTCCTTTGCCATTAGCTCTCTTTTTGTCTCCTTTTGGCTCTCTTAGCTATCTTCCTTATAGCTCTTAATATCTCTTCTTTGGCTCCATTCGGCTCTATTTGGCTCCATTGGCTCCTCTCCTTTTTGTCTCCTTTGGGCTCTCTCTAGCTCTTTGAGTTCCTTATAGCTCTTAATATCCTTCTACATCTCATTTCGTCTCTATTTGGCTCCATTCGGCTCCTTTAGGCTCAATTTGGCTCCATTCGGATTCTTTTGTTTCCTTTGGCTCTCTCTAGCTCTTGAGTTCCTTATAGCTCTTAATATCCTTCTACAACTCATTTCGTCTCTATTTGGCTCCATTCGGCTCCTTTAGGCTCAATTTGGCTCCATTCGGCTCCTTTTGTCTCCTTTTGGCTCTCTCTAGCTCTTCAGTTCCTTATAGCTCTTAATATCCTTCTATAGCTCATTTCGTCTCTATTTGGCTCCATTCGGCTCCTTTAGGCTCAATTTGGCTCCATTCGGCTTTTTTGTCTCCTTTTGGCTCTCTCCTAGCTCTTCGATTCCTTGTAGCTCTTAATATCCTTCTACAGCTCATTTTGTCTCTATTTGGCTCCATTTGGCTCCTTTAGGCTCAATTTGGCTCCATTCGGCTCCTTTTGTCTCCTTTTGGCTATCTCTAGCTCTTCAGTTCCTTATAGCTCTTAATATCCTTCTATAGCTCCTTTCGTCTCTATTTGGCTCCATTGGCTCCTTAAGGTTCAATTTGGCTTCATTCGGCTCCTTTTGTCTCCTTTTGGCTATCTCCTAGCTCTTCGGTTCCTTGTAGCTCTTAATATCCTTTTACAACTCATTTTGTCTCTATTTGGATCCATTAGGCTCCTTTAGGCTCTTTTCTTTTGGCTCTCAGCTTGGCTTATCCTTTTGTCTCATTTTGGCTCTCCATTAGGGCTCTTATTCCTTATAGCTTTTAATATCTCTTAATATCCTTCTCATTTCGTCTCTCTATTTGGCTCCATTCGGCTCCTTTAGGCTCTCCATTTTGGCTCTCTTCTAGGGTATCCTTCCTTATAGCTCTTAATATCCTTCTATAGATCTCATTTCTTCTCTATTTGGCTCCATTGGCTCTAAATCTCATTTAGGCTCAATTTGGCTCCTTTAGGCTCTTTTGTCTCCCTTTTGGCTCTCTCTAGCTCTTCGGTTCCTTATAGCTCTTAATATCCTTCTACGTCTCATTTTGTCTCTATTTGGCTCCATTCGGCTCCTTTAGGCTCAATTTGGCTCCATTTGGCTCCTTTATCTCCTTATTTGGATCTCTCTAGCTCTTCATTTCCTTATACATCTCTTAATATCCTTCTACAACTCTCTCTCTATATCCTTCCTTTAGGCTCAATTTGATTCTCTTAATATCCTTTATAGCTCTTACTTTATAGCTCTCATCCCTCACATTTTGTCTTTATTTGGCTCCATTCGGCTCCTTTAGGCTTTTGTCTCCTTTTGGCTCTCTCTAGCTCTTCAGTTCCTTATAGCTCTTAATATCCTTCTACATCTCATTTCGTCTCTATTTGGCTCCATTAGGCTCCTTTAGGCTCAATTTGGCTCCATTCGGCTCCTTTTATCTCCTTTTGGCTCTCTCTAGCTCTTGAGTTCCTTATAGCTTTTAATATCCTTCTACAACTCTCATTTTCTCCTTTAGGTCTCTATTTGGCTCCATTTTGGCTCTCCTTTTAGGCTCAATTTGGCTCCATTTGGCTCTCCTTTGTCTCCTTTGGCTCTCTCTAGCTCTTTAGTTCCTTATAGCTCTTAATATCCTTCTACGACTCATTTGTCTCTATTTGGCTCCATTCGGCTCCTTTAGGCTCAATTTGTCTCCATTCTCCTAGCTCTTTTGTTCCTTCTAGCTCTTAATATCTCTTCGGTTCTTATAGCTTTTAATATCAATTTCTACTTTGGGCTCTCATTTCGTCTCTATTTGGCTCCATTCGGCTCCTTTAGGCTCAATTTGGCTCCATTCGGCTTCTTTTGTCTCCTTTTGGCTCTCTCTAGCTCTTCAGTTCCTTGTATCTCTTAATATCCTTCTACATCTCATGTCGTCTCTATTTGGCTCAATTCGTCTCCTTTAGGCTCAATTTGTCTCATTTGGGCTCTCTCTAGCTCTTCAGTTCCTTATAGCTCTTAATATCCTTCTACAACTCATGTCGTCTCTATTTGGCTCCATTCGGCTCCTTTAGGCTCAATTTTGCTCCATTAGGCTCCTTTTGTCTCCTTTTGGCTCTCTCTAGCTCTTCAGTTCCTTATAGCTCTTAATATCCTTCTACGGCTCTATTTGGCTCCATTTGGCTCCTTTAGGCTCAATTTGGCTCCATTCGGCTCCTTTTGTCTCCTTTTGGCTCTCTCTAGCTCTTCAGTTCCTTATAGCTCTTAATATCCTTCTACACTCTCTCTATTTCGTCTCTATTTGGCTCCATTTGGCTCCTTTTGTCTCCTTTGGGCTCTCTCTAGCTCTTCGGTTCCTTGTATCTCTTAATATCCTTAACGCACTCTGCCTTGGCCCTAGCTATGCTAGTCACACCAAACGCGCCAAAACATGCCAACCATGCTAGCCGCACCTCCGTGCCAATGGCAAATTATGCCAGCCCAAGCTAGCCGCACCTATGTGCCAATGGAAAATCATGCCAGCCACACCAAATGCGCCAAAGCATACCAACCATGCTAGCCGCGCCTTGCTAAAAGCACTCTGTCTTGGCACTAGCTATGCTAGTCACACCAAACACGCCAAAGCATGCCAACAATGCTAGCCGCACCTCCGTGCCAATGGCAAATCATGTCAGCCACACCTAGCCCAAGCTAGCCGCACCTCTGTGCCAATGGAAAATCATGCCAGCCACACCAAACGCGCTAAAGCATACCAACCATGATAGCCGCACCTCCGTGCCAATGGCAATCATGCCAGCCACACCTAGCTCAAGCTAGCCGCGCCATGCCAAACACACACTGGCCTTTGGCCCTAGCTACGCTGGTCACGCAACGCCAAGCCAAACACCCTTACCTTGGCCCTAGCCACGCCATGCCAAAGTAGCGCCTGAACCTAGGCTTGCAAACCGTGCAACCTAGGCCAAATTGGCCACACATGCCATTGGCACATGCCAACACGCATCCCTAGTAGGTTTTCTTACCAAGCCGTGGCCCTAATAGGCCAAGCATGCCATTGGCCCAACACGCATCGCTGGTAGTTTTTCTTACTAAGCCCCGTGGCCTCAATGGTCGAGCATGCCATTGGCACATGCCAACACGCCGCCGGGTAGCTTTTTCTTACTAAAACCGTGGACCTAATTGCCGAGCATGCCATTGGCACATGCCAACACGCATCGTCGTACCTTTTCTTACTGTTGTGGCCCTAATGGCTAAGCATGCCATTGGCACATGCCAACACGCTGCTGGTAGCTTTCTCTACTAAGTCGTGGCTCTAATAGGCTAAGCATGCCATCACATGCCAACACGCACGCCGGGGTAACTTTTCTTAACAGGCTGTGGCCCTAATGGCCGAGCATGCCATTGGCACATGCCAACACACTCGCAGGTAGCTTTTCTTACCAAACCGTTGCCCTAATGGCCAAGCATGCCATTGGCACATGCTTAACACGCTACGGTAGCTTTTCTTACTGCCGTGGCCCTAATGGCTACATGTCATGGCACATGCCAACACACATCGCTCGGTAGCTTTTCTTACCAAGTCGATGCCCCTAATGGCCAAGCATGCCATTGGCACATGCCAACACGCTCGCTGGTAACTTTTCTTACCAAGCCGTGGTCCTAATGGCCACGCATGCCATTGGCACATGCCAACACACATCGCTGGTAGCTTTTCTTACCAGGCCATGATCCAAGTTGGCCACGCATGCCCTTGGAACATGCCAAACACGCACGCCGGTAGCCCAACTTCCAGGCCGTGCAACCTAGACCAACTTGGCCGTATGCGCCATTGGCACATGCCAAAACCCACGCTGGTAGCCTAACTTGCAAACCATGCAACCTACCGCCAAGGCATTCCGCACATGCCACACACGCCACTAGAAGCTCTATGCATTGCCACTTACACTCAACGTACAACGTACCACCAAGGCATTCCTCACATGCCATTGGCACATGCCACACACGCCACTAGCAGCTCTGGCACTGCCACTTGCGCTCGAGGTGCAAACCGCAACAAAGGCATTCCGCACATGTCATTGGCACATGCCACACGCTCTCCCTAGAGCGCCACTCTGCACTCAAGGTGCAACCAACACTCGAGACATCAACACAAATCGGGGATGCTTTCTGTGTCTTGTTTAGCGGCCAGCCTTGCATCGTACACTACGCCGACATTAAGAAAGCGTGAATAGGAATAAAGCGGTCAAATAAATGAGGAAATATTTGGTTAAAACGTTTTCACTAAAAAACACCTTGCGGTTACCACCTCCCCTCCAATTATTTCACCCTTTACTCTCTTTCCTTCATGAGGCTGTGGCAAGTTTCAATCTCGACTTGTATAAATAGGTCTTACCTATTTCCACCGCACAACAAGTCTCGGTCGTGAGAAAATACAACACTTAAAAGGCAACTTTGCAAGCTTCCAAAAGCTTTCATCTCTTGCAAGCTTCCTAAGCTTTCACTTTCTCGATACAAGTCGAGACACTACTCTCCTGCACTATTCTCGGTCTCAACACCTTTCTTTGCTTCCTCCCAAATCAACCCTTCTCCTCCCCAAATCAACCATTCTACTCCACTTTGTGACCGAAGCAAGTCTGGAACGACCATTTCTTGGTTTAGGCCGGAGTTGTACAGATTGATCTCTCGAATCTATAAAATGCTCACGTGCAAGACATTTGTTTAGGGTTTAAACCGGGGCCACTTACCTACCGAATTTACCAAAATCCATGGAAACGATTTTTACCCATAAACACCTTTTACAACTCATTTCGTCTCTTTTTGGCTCCATTCGGCTCAATTTGGCTCCATTCGGCTCCTTTTGTCTCCTTTGGCTCTCTCTAGCACTTCATTTCCTTATAGATCTTAATATCCTTCTACATACATTTCGTCTTTATTTGGCTCCATTCGGCTCAATTTGGCTCCAGTCGGATCCTTTTGTCTCATTTGGCTCTCTCTAGCTTTTTAGTTCCTTATAGCTCTTAATATCCTTCTACAACTCATTAAGTCTTTATGTGGTTCCATTCGGCTCCTTTAGGCTAAATTTGGCTCCATTCGGCTCCTTTTGTCTCATTTGGCTCTCTCTAGCTCTTCAATTCCTTATAGATCTTAATATCCTTCTACACACATTTCATCTTTATTTGGCTCCATTCGGCTCCTTTAGGCTCAATTTGGCTCCATTCGACTTCTTTGTCTCCTTTTGGATCTCTATAGCTCTTCAGTTCCTTATATCTCTTAATATCCTTCTACAACTCATTTCGTCTTTATTTGGCTCCATTCGGCTCCTTTAGGCTCATTTTGGCTCCATTCGGCTCCTTTTGTCTCCTTTTGGGTCTCTCTAACTCTTCAATTCCTTAGAGCTTTTAATATCCTTCTACCTCTCATTTCGTCTTTATTGGGCTCCATTGGGCTCCTTTAGGCTCAATTCGGCTTCATTCTTCTCCTGTTGTCTCCTTTTGGCTCTCTTTAGCTCTTCAGTTCCTTATAGCTCTTAATATCCTTATATAGCTCCTTTCGTCTCTATTTGGCTCCAATGGCTCCTTTAGGTTCAATTTGGCTCCATTCGGCTCCTTTTGTCTCCTTTTGGATCTCTCCAGCTCTTCAGTTCCTTATAGCTCTTAATATCCTTCTATAGCTCCTTTCGTCTCTATTAGGCTCCATTGGCTCCTTTAGGTTCAATTTGGCTCCATTCGGCTCCTTTTGTCTCCTTTTGGATCTCCCAAGCTCTTCAGTTCCTTTTAGCTCTAAATATCCTTCTACAACTCATTTCGTCTCTATTTGGCTCCATTCGGCTCCTTTAGGCTCAATTTGGCTCCATTCGGCTCATTTTGTCTCATTTTGGCTCTCCCTAACTCTTCAATTCCTTATAACTTTTAATATCCTTCTACCTCTCATTTCGTCTTTATTTGGCCCCATTCGCCTCCTGTTGTCTCCTTTTGGCTCTCTCTAGCTCTTTAGTTCCTTATAGCTTTTAATATCCTTTTATAGCTTATTTCGTCTCTATTTGGCACCATTGGCTCCTTTAGGTTCAATTTGGCTCCATTCGGCTCATTTTGTCTCCTTTTGGATCTCTAGATCTTCAGTTCCTTATAGCTCTTAATATCCTTCTACATCTCATTTCGTCTCTATTTGGCTCTATTCGGCTTCTTTAGGCTCAATTTGGCTCCATTCGGCTCCTTTTGTCTCCTTTTGGCTCTCATTAGCTCTTCAGTTCCTTGTATCTCTTAATATCCTTTTACAGCTCATTTCGTCTCTATTTGGCTCCATTCGGCTCCTTTAGGATCAATTTGGCTCATTTCGGCTCTCTCTAGCTCTTCAGTTCCTTATAGCTCTTAATATCCTTCTACAACTCATTTCGTCTCTATTTGGCTCCATTCGGCTCCTTTAGGCTCAATTTGGCTCCATTCGGCTCATTTTGTCTCCTTTTGGCTCTCTCTAGCTCTTGAGTTCCTTGTAGCTCTTAATATCCTTATACAACTCATTTTGTCTCTATTTGGCTTCATTCGGCTCCTTTAGGCTCTATTTGGCTCCATTCGGCTCCTTTTGTATCCTTTTGGCTCTCTCTATATCTTCAGTTCCTTATAACTCTTAATATCCTTATACATCTCTTTTTGTCTCTATTTGGCTCAATTCGGCTCCTTTTGTCTCCTTTTGGCTTTCTCTAGCTCTTGAGTTCCTTATAGCTCTTAATATCCTTCTACATCTCATTTCGTCTCTATTTGGCTCGATTCGGCTCCTTTAGGCTCACTTTGGCGCGGAAATAACACAACTACGCAATATAGAAGCAATCACACAACACTGGCAATTACCTGAAAAAACCCCTCCAAGGTGAAGGGTAAAAAACCACGGGCAAATCTTCCACTATAACAACAATGGGTTACACAAAATTCTCCAAATTTGGCGATAACAACAACTTCAAGGTTCATATAGCACTTGGATACCTATTTGCCTAATTACACTCACCCCTAAGGATGGATCAACAATTCATTCACCAATAAGATAAGATTCACTACAATTTTACAATAGCAAGAGTAAGATTACTTACTACTAGAGTTTGAGCAACCCTGGATTTATCCCCCTTTGAAGAGATGTGGAAATTGATCAATCAATCTTCACCACAACAACCAATAGATCCTTAGCTAAGAACCCTTTCTTCTTCTCTTCAAGATAACTTCAATCTCACCAAAAATGGTGGCTTAAACTTTCCTCTCTAGCTCACTCTCTCTACTGCCTCTTTTTTTTTTTTTTCTTTCTCACGACCAAAGAAAAAATAAGAACGGTTTTTTGGGGACCAGCCTTTTTTTGAGGGGACCATTGTTTTATTTTGGGTAAGACATTAGAAGTAATTCTAGGTCACCCCTTATCTAAATATTTATATTAATACCAAAACTACCATCTGATTATATTTGGTTAATGATTAGTTAGTCTAGATTAGTGAAATTATTTTGAATAAAGATTTGAGATTTAAAAAATCAGATTTTAAAAAAGAAGTAGAATTATTGGGAGAGAGAAGTTTGAGAAGTTGAAGAACAAAACCATGGAAAATAAAATTTTTTTGAGTTCACTAATCTAGACTACTCATGTGATGATTCAATTGATGATAGCTCATCTGAATCTACATCTCCTTCATCTCCTAGAGTATATGTCAATCTTCACAATGATCCGGATATGGATAATTTCTTAGATGGTGAATGTATTCTTCCCCAAAGCCAATTTAAAGATGGTGAAAACGATGGATTTTACCAACCACAACCGGAGGAAGAATATTGGGGTACCTGTATGCTCAAAAACTTAGGTAATGTTGGTTGATTTGTCTAAAACTACTCTAAAAATTCAAATTTTTAGAGTAGATCTGTAGCTTGTTCGGTTACCTTGTGTGAAGAACATGTAACCGAACTCATCTGAAAGTGTAGTTCGGTTACTTTTTATAAACACGCAGGTTACCGAACTCTCCATTAATGGAGGTTTTTTGAAGTTCGGTTAACGTAGTAGTTACCGAACTCTATAAATAGGATTACAGTGGTATGTTCGGTTTGGCCAAAATGTAACCGAACATTAGGTCTATGAGTTCGGTTAGTTTGCAACCAATAGCTAACCGAACTTACGTAAATAATATTTCACATTAGTGTACAAAGTCTGTTGGTTCGCAAACTTGATACCAACCCTTAATATAACCGAACTTACGTACAATAAAATTTTGATTTAGTGTACGTAAAGTTCGGTTAGTTGTGAACTTGTCTGTCAAACCGAACTCTGAGTTCGGTTTTCCAGAAAAATAATCATATAACCGAACTTAGAGTCCATAAGTTCGGTTGGTTCGCAAACTTCATACAAACCCACTACCTAACCGAACTTACGTACAATAAAATATTGAATTAGTGTACGTTAAGTTCGGTTAGCCCTCATCTTGCTTGGCAAACCGAACTATGAGTTCGGTTATACCGATAAAATTATCATATAACCGAACTTTAGGGTCCATGAGTTCGGTTGGTTCGCAAACTTCATACCAACCCACTACCTAACCGAAATTACGTACAATAAACTTATGATGTAGTGTACGTAAAGTTCGGTTAGTTGTCAACTTGCTTGACCAACCGAACTCTGAGTTCGGTTAGCCCGATAAAATAATATTGTAACCGAACTTATTTCTGATTGCAATTGATGTTGTTCCTTTTCTTGTAGATTGAATGTCAACCTATACCAATGGATAATCAACCTTCTCCGGTTGGCATGCTGTTTGAAGATACATCTAATCACTATGTCAATGATTTGGTTTTTGATGAAACTATTGATGCGAAGAATTGGGCTAGAGAACATGCCAAGAAAGCCATGTGCGTATTAGTTTTGAATGGAAAAGAAAGCCAAACTCGTTTTGAAATGGTTTGTGAGAGAAGTGGAGATCCCAATGTTAGTCACAAGAAGGGTTATGTGTATAAAGGAAAGACGACGAGGAAGAACACAAAGGCGTGCTCAAAGAAAACTAAATGTCCGTTCAAGCTAGTATTTAGTAAGTGCAAAAAAAAGAATGGATGGGTTCTATCTATGGATAAGGTGGTAGGCCATCATAACCACCCTCGTCCGGATGATCTTGAAGGACATGCAATGGCCGCTCGGCTCACTCCACAAGAAATGGAGAAAATAGCTAAATTTAGGAGAATGGGAATTTCACCAGTTAACATGCTTCGCTTACTAAAGGATGATAACAAGGATAATGTATCATCTTTCACCAGTGAGACATCAAGACTTAAGTTCGGTTAGGAAATGAAATTAGAGGACATTGCCGAACTAAAACTAAAGCTACATAACATTTAATATCCAAAACGCGTTATGAAAAAGTCTTTAAGGAGGCGGAAATGATATTCATATTTGAAATCCTTTCTCTTCCATCTTCGCCATTCGTTTTTTGATGTTAAAATGATTTCGGAGAATCCTTCACCCCTCAGTCGATACCGCCTTACAATACGAAATAAAGCCATAAATTCCACAACTCTAGCTCTAATCTTGTCGAATCGAAGGAACAATGCTATTCGATCACGGTTATGAGGGTTTGTTGTGTCGGAGCAGAATTTCTCATGAATTTTCCCCCAATAACTTTGACTCATAATACCATTCATTCTTCGTTCTTCACCCCTCTTTGGATAGTATAGTATGTAGTTTCTGCAAAGAGATAGATCTTCATCTAGAGTAAATTTAGAAGTAGTGGCTGCCATTATTAGAAGAATTTGAGACAAAATGTTATCTATGAGACACATATTTATACCACTGGGGTGTATAACGGCTATAAAAATAGCCGTTTCTTGACATTAGTGTCATTCAAATTTCAAACTACATAGTTCGGTTACATACCAAATGCATCGAGAAAACCGAACTCAAAGGTTCGGTTGGTTCTGAGAAATCATAGGTAACCGAACAGGTAAAACCACCAAATTTACATTGTAAGGTTCGGTTACCAACATTTTACCAGGCAACCGAACTAATCACTGTAACTTTTGTTTGATCTAGCTGGTGTGAGTTCGGTTACATTACGAAATCAGATATGGAACCGAACTTTTGGATCACCGAGCTTGATCTTTTTCAACTTCTTCTTGTACGTGCGGTCTGCCTCGAACTCATTATACTCATCACCTTCTTCGAGGCTCTTTGTTAGCTCGTCTAAACTCACATTGTGCCTTTTTATCGCTCC
The DNA here is from genome assembly GCA_023531295.1 of Papaver armeniacum. NCBI lineage: Eukaryota > Viridiplantae > Streptophyta > Magnoliopsida > Ranunculales > Papaveraceae > Papaver > Papaver armeniacum. The sequence continues at coordinate 168,737 of JAJJWW010012512.1, forward strand.
ATCCTAGACACCTTTCGCATAGCTTTTCAAGAAGTTCAAAACTCATCGAAGGATCGTAGCCATCTCGAACACTTGTTCCTGTTATTGGTAGGGCTGTGATTCTAAAACAATCATCCGGAGTAATTGCCATCTCACCAAAAGGTAGATGAAAGGTATCCGTCTCTGGATAAGACCTCTCGGCAAATGCAGTAACAGTGACAGCATCAAATTTTGGTGCGCATGTTGTATCCCGTTCCATAGTACACAATCAAATACCGCCAAGCGCACCTCATCACACTCATTTTCTATATTCCATATCTTGTTCTTTTGACGTTTCAAAACACGAACAGCATTAGTATGATCCTACAAAAGCAACAAACTATCTTATATACTAATATATAGAAAAGAACAATATATGTCAAAATATAAGTTCAAATAAAAGAAGATGACTGAGAAATCTTGATGGTTAAGATTGAACCATACCTTTGCCGCAAAGATCTTGGCAGCCCATGAGTTTTTGTAGCCCATCAATAACTCCCCTCCATCTCTCGGAGTACCATAAGTTGGATTCTTTGGAGACAAACACAAATTGTCATCGGGAATGTAAGAATATCTAGCACAAGGCTTGTTAGGCGTCTTTCTAGGTTTCTTTTGCACTGTTTCTACTTGTGCCTCTTCCTCATCAACTTCCTCTTCATCCAACTCCTCCTCTGATTCAACATCATCCTTATCTCCATCTTCCTCATCTTTGTCATCCTCATTTGGTTCACCACCCTCATTTCCCCCTCCTTCAGCTGGTTCACCATCATTGGCACCCTCATTTCCTCCTCTTTCAGCTGGTTCACCTTCTCCACCTTGATGTTGTTCTTCATTGCCCATCGCTTCCACGATCTCTTCATTGCCCATCGCTTCCACAATCTCTTCATTAACTTGTTGGATTACGTTGTCAACATTATCTCTATTAACACCATCTTGGATCACAACATCCGGGAATGACCCACCTCTATACTTAGCATTTTTTGGTTCCACGGTGACCGGCATCACAATGTACTTTGCCTCGAGGGGTGGGAGTTCTTAGATCTTCCAGCAAAGGTTTGTTTGGTTTTTTGCCTCTTCCACTAATCAAGAAAACAAAAGATATTAGCTTAAACAAAATAAGCCAACTCTAATTTTGGGGACCATAGTATAGTTCGGTTAACAAATATTTTTTTGAGAACAAAACCGAACTCAACATTGGTAAATGTTAATGAAGAGTTCGGGTTTGTCATCATTTTTTTGTAACTAACCGAACTCAACATATTTGCAAATTCATCAAGAGTTCGGTTTGTCAAGTTTTTTTCTAAAAGTTCGGTTACATTATTTTTTTATCGGTAAAGTTCGGTTACTTTCTAAGGTTAGATTTTTATGCGAACAAACCGAACTCAATATGACATTGGTTACATAAAACTCATATTAGCAAAAAAAAGCGGAGTTGATTTACATGTAAAAAAAAATTGTTTTAACCGATCTTTAAGTTTGGTTAGAAATTTTTTTTTTTGCTTCTTTGCGATCTAACCGAACTTCAAGTTCGGTTACCTAGTTTTGATACCTAGAGAACCGAACTGTTCTTCGTGTTCTTCCTTTCAGGAAGTTCGGTTAACAAAATTGGGTTTTTTTGAAACTCGACCTAACCGAACTATGCACTGTAACTGCCATTTGAACCCTATTTTGATGATTTCTATTCATTTAAACGAATCAAAATCAAATTAAAAGCAATGGGTTTGTTGCAAAATACCGCGAATCGGTCCCATGGCGTAATCGGGGCTTCGGCAACCGCCTATTATACCGGATTATGGCTTCACTTGGTTGTTCAACTTCTTTTGAATCAAAATCGCTCGGATGATTTGCTAGATGTCCCAATCGAGGACCTTCTCCTTGAAGTCTTTTGGTTTGCTTTCAAGAACCATTGTTATAGTCGATTGATTAATCGACGATGAAATTTTTTGAATCGACGATTAATCGATGGAGTCGATGAAGACGATGTTGTATTTGGGGAAGAAGAGAAGCTTTAATAGGGAGCAGCTTTGATAGAAACTGTTTTTTGGTTTTGGTTTTTTAGGTTTAGGTTTTGTTTTAGATTATTAGGTTAGGGATAATTTTAATTAGGGTAAGGGACAAATTGGTAATCTTATGATTTTTAGGACATCCCTTAACATTGTAGGGTAGGGGGCCTTATAAAACAATGGTCCCCTCAAAAAAAGGCTGGTCCCCAAAAAACGGTTCAAAAATAAATAAAGATAAACAAGTCTCCTGATGCCTTTTGGTTCTTTTAACCAAACAAGGCATGGGCTGCTTAGCTCCCCCATTGGATAAGGGGACACCTAGACTATTGAGCCATAAGGCAGTGACCAGGCCCAACAAAACCTTCTTATGAAACACTTGCAAAGGGGAGGTCAGTGGTCAGTATAGCTTCAGAAAAAATCCCCCGAGAGCTCTCAGCCTGACCCCATAGTTTAACTTAGCCATGGACAGTGTCAGTGTGCAAGATAAAGATTGGTTAACTATAGTTGTAATTCACTATTTCAGTCTTAATTTCATGGGTCGGTTCTTGTGCAGTCACAATCAAATTGAGCCGTAAATGAATGGATTTAATGCAACACACTGCTATAAAGTTGTAAGCTTCTTGTTGTAAGCTTCTTCAACGACCAAGTTTGACCAGGACTTTCCTAATTTGATTTGGGATTGTGCGTCAAACCTACCCACATTTTCGCCTAAACTTCAAACAACTTAATCTGGTGATTAATAAAGAACTAAAAACCCTACCTAGGTCGACCGTCGTGCAATATATCTGGAGAAGAAAAGGAGAAAAAGAAAAGCGATAATGGCAAGCCTTCCTGGAGATATTATCACCGATATACTTTTGATGTTGCCAGCCAAATCGATCTGTCGGTTCAGGTGTGTATGCAAAGTCTGGTATGAATTGTTTAAGAACCCTAAGTTTATGAAGACGCACCTTCATCATGCTATTGAAAAGAAAAAGTTTAGTCTACTACTTGATTCATATAAGAATTGTTATTACTCTGATAAGGATGGTTATTATACAATCGATTTTGATGTAGCATCCTCATCTTACCATATGGCTGTTCAAACTGATTTCCCATGTGATATGTTCGTACAAGATTCTCAACTACTTGATTATTCATGCGATGGCCTAATCGTCTTATCCACTGTTAACCCTAATGGGGACGACACACTCTATATGATCTGCTTGTTGAATCCGTCAACTGGAGAATACAAGAAAATATCGATATCAACATCAATTCGTAACAAAGCCTATAAAGGTTTTTCTGGATATGGGGTATGTTACGATTGGAAAATTGATGACTACAAGCTGTTCTTAATAGTGGCTGAACTTTATGATGATGATGATGAGGATGTTTGTTCTGAAGTTTTTGTTCGCAGATTAGGCTCAAATTGGTGGAATAGCATTGGACACATACCTTATAATAAATGTCATCATGAGGCTCCTTTGAGGCCTTTGAATGGAATTATCCATTGGATAGGAATAGCGAAAGTTATAGTTACGTTTGATATAGTTGAAGAGAGAATCAAAGAAATCCAAATGCCCAGTTGCTGTCTAGACGATCAACTGTACTCGATTAATGACATGGAAGTGCATGTTCTTGGAGAGGACCTTTACCTATTAGTTAATGCTGCATTTCGTAAGACCAACAGTATCGATCTATGGGTGATGAAAGATTATGGAGTTATAGATTCTTGGACAAAAGTTTTCAGTCTTTCGGAAGATATAACAAATTTTTTTAAAGTATGGCACTTGCAATATGTAAATAAGAATGGCCAGATACTATTGCAAGTTTCTTTATGTGAAGGTACTGGCGGTGGCGGGGATGTTTTATTTTCATATGACCCAAACAGTGGAAGCCTTATGCCTTTGGATATACCCTGCATACCGAAACGTTTTTATGTAACGCCTTTTGTTGGAAGTCTAGTTTCACTGAATTCCGGCAAATTCATACAAACTACAAGAAGATCTAAGGTGGACACCAGGCACGGAGCTTAGTTCTTTCCACTGGCCCTTTGTGTAATAAATGCAACTCCAACAATTGCCAAGTTGATATGCATGTATGTTTTATCCAATTCAGAAGTGTTTATTTCCCTTACGTTAGTTACAGACTTACAGTTGCGTTTGAATATGTTTGCATTTACTGAATGTCACTGTGGCCTGTGGCATTGTGCATGATATCCGCTCATAAACTTTTTTGATTTCCTCTAGATTTGTGTCGATGCTGAACCAATTTCTTTTGGTACATTGTTTAATTATGCACTTCTATGATCATTTGCTTTATTCTTAGTGTTGATTGTGACTAGCCTACCTGGTATCTCACATACTAGCATATCTTCATCTTGAATAACAATAACACTACCACTACTGCTAGCTAGTAATTGTGGCAAACAAATGGAAATAGTTCTGTTTTTGCTAAATTTTTAGTAAGATCCTGAGATGTTAGCTCATTGTTCTCTCTTGCTTACACACATCCGGATATAGACCGCAAGCCATCATGAGTTGCTTCAACAATGAAAAGACACAAGTCATGCTACGATTATAAAAGCGCGAAGCCAACGACATTTCGATCGGGTAGTCTGCTTTCTTGTGCAGAGATGATGCTAAGTTGGGGTGTTGTTAAGCTGCTTAATTGAGTGTTTTATAAGCTGTGCACGTCGAAGTTGAGTGAAGATCTTCACTTGCACACCTGGTTTTGATTTTGATTGATAAAAAATTATTGTTTATGTGAGTTCGTCAGCCAACAATGACTTCTCAGTATACCTTTTGAAGAAATCTTTTGAGAGCTCTTAGCTACGAACAGTTTGCAAGAAAAAGATTGGTTAGCTTTAGTTGCAGTCTTCAGTGACGCGTGTGTCTACCAAGATTATTTAATTAGTTCTGGAATGATCTGGTTGCTTCTTGATACTAATTTTTAGGAGCCTGAAATGGCAGTCACTGTAACTTGTTATATCCGTAAGTAATAAGTTACTGCTGGGTTAGCGGATGCCTTACGGATCATTATTTCAGTCTCAAATTTCAGTGTGGCTTTTTAATAAATCTTGCTCTTTCTGAGTCCAAAAAAAATAAAAATATTCAGTGTATCCCATAAACTCGTTCTGTCATTGCGAAACATGCTTATATGAATTGTCATAGGATATTATTTGGAATTTCTAGGATATTATATGAATTGTCATAGGATATTATTTGGAATTTCTAGGATATTAATTGTATTTTCTTTTAGTGCATCCTTGGAATTTCTAGGATATTATTTGGGTTTAAAGAGATACTGCACGCTGTTTTTTCACATGACTGACTAGGTTAAACCAGTTTCGAAGCCAGAAGAATTTGTTAGGAAAGGAAGTGGCGTTAATACAAGTTGCGTGGAGAAGAGTTCAAATCAGCAGCAATTTTATTTCTTTTGTTGCTCTTTTCACCGTCATTTTTTTTTTAATGTTTCTGATTTTTGTGGAGCCCATCATGGAACTTAGATCCTCCACTGCATTAGTGGTTGCTGTGTCCTATGTGTGTAGAAGTGACTGTAATAGTGCCCGAACTGCAAAATAATTTTATTTTGTGATGTTGCATCCCTACCATGAATTGAAGAGGTTTACTTGTGAGCTCTTAATTAAAAACCATGCATCCTGATACTACCAGAACTGTAAAATGAGCTGAACCACATTACTTTTTTTTAGCTTGGGCAGTTACATGAAATGCAACATTGGTCTAATACTCAGCCGGCCATGTCTATGAATGATGATACCGGTATCTGTAGCTTGTGAATGTTAGGTCATGAATTCAGTGGAGGAGCTCTATGAGGCAATAAGGATCCATGATCACTGCATCTATGATCGCTGAAATGATTTTGAGTGCTATCAAATCCTAGACCGTAAAATCTATCAAATCCGAGTACTAAACAAAACCAGGATCAAGCAAAAAGCTTACTCATAATATGTCTTCCAATGGTGATTGTCTCCTTCTTCTTTTCATTCAACAAAATAGCGTCATGTATAGTAAGTGGTGGTTTTATATGGGAATGTGGTGGAGGAACAACCCCTTCGAATCCAATGAGAACAGCCTTCAAGCAGAATAGTTCCAGAATGAACAGCCTCATAGTCCTGTTGTAAAACGAACACTTGTATCAGTTGAGTTTTCACTTCACGAACGTTAACATTCACATTTATGCAGATCAGAAAGCAATATTTCAAGACCAGATTGTGATAATTCAAGAAAGACGCAATGTCATCAAATTCTGCCTTCAAGCCATGTTTAAATGTCCCAAAGCAAATGGTAATTTCTTTATCAAGTCATCTTGTTACTCGTTAGCCATATCAAGAAAAGAAGAATTCGTTTTCTTCTTCGTCTTCTTGTCCAAATAAAACCAAAATTTTGAGTAACCTAAAAGAATAATGAAACAAAGTAATTTTTCTTTACATTGACATCCTCCAAATTGGGTTGCATGAATAAGACCCTAAATATTAAATGAAGTTGCCTGGAAATAGAAGTATTTAGGAAAAGTATCAATCTTACATTCCCTTGGTGCTCGATAACAAAACGCTGTGGTGCTCTAATTTAGACACCTTCAAGCTAGTCCAGTTAATGGATTAGGTGTTCATGAGACACTAAATTAGTTGTATTCATTTAGAAATTTTATTTTAATTCATTAACCAAGAGGAAAATTATTTCCAGCGTCGGTTTCACAGTATATAAATACCAAAAATAAGGGTCCTTAAAAATTTCGAATCCTATATTTATTTCGAGGCTACGGCCTACGGATCGTCTGTTACATGAAATTCATCATTCCTCTATTCCAGCCAATCCCCTATAGCCAAGTGTCTCCTACTATAACTCATGGGATTTCAAAATTTAGACGTGGTATACTTGACTAAATTAACGGATTTTCTAAAGAGAAAAATTAGGAAATATTTGATGTACCTTATATCTCTTCGGTCGTCCATAGAATACTCCTTACTCCTTATCTAGCAACTATACTCCCTAATCCCAATCCAGTTCAATCTGAATTTTCATGAGAGCTTAAGACGGAAGAATTCAATAGTTTCTGCGAGCATTGTATTAAGTTTATCAGTTCGACAAACTTACACACACGTACAGATCATTGTACATCAGGTTTAGTTTACCTATTCTTATGTTGTAACATATGTTAGTCCTCCTATTATTTAGTTCTGAAGGTTAAGTCTCTCTATTCTCACGACTTACCTATTCTTTTGCTATTCTTTTGCTTTTCTGGTACCATACCAATACCGTGTAATCTCTGTAATCTATAAATACCTTAATGCAAATCATCTCTACACAGTTGTGAGAGAACCATAAATCCATATTACTTTATGGTATACTAGAGATAAGTTAGTGTTGATGGTGGTTTTTAGACAAAGGGTAAAATCGTAAAACCCCGAATAACCTAATGTCACCGATGACACATTTATTAGAACATTTAATGCATGTAGTCAGTAATTAATAGGGGTATTTTTTCAAATTAGGGTTACAACGAACAAAACCCTAATTCCCCTATGTGCCAATGGCAAATCATGCCAGCCACACCTAGCCCAAGCTAGTCGCGCCATGCCGAATGCACTCTGCCTTGGCCCTAGCTACGCTAATCACACCACGCCAAGCCAAACACACTTACCTTGGCCCTAGCCGCACCTCTGTGCCAATGGCAACTCATGCCAGCCACACCAAAACGCGCCAAAGCATGCCAAACATGTTAGCCGCACCTCCGTGCCAATGGCAAATCATGCCAACCATACCAAAACGTGCCAAAGCATGCCAACCATGTTAGCCGCACCTCCGTGCCAATGGAAAATCATTCTAGCCACACCTAGCCCAAGCTAGCCGCACCTCTGTGCTAATGGCAAATCATGCCGGCCACACCAAACGCGCCAAAGCATGCCAACCATGTTAGTCGCGCCTACGTGCCAATGGAAAATCATGCCAGCCACACCAAGCCCAAGCTAGCCGCACCTCTGTGCCAATGGCAAATCATGCCAGCCACACCAAACGCGCCAAAGCATGCCAACCATGTTAGCCGCGCCTCCGTGCCAATGGCAAATCATGCCAGCCACACCTAGCCCAAGCTAGCCGCACCTTTGTGCCAAAGGCAAAACATGCCAACCACACCAAACGCGCCAAATCATGCCAACCATGCTAGCCGCACCTCCGTGCCAATGGCAAATCACGCCAGCCACATTTAGCCCGAGCTAGCCGCGCCATGCCAAACGCATTCTGCCTTGGCCCTAGCTACGCTAGCCACGCCATGCCAAAATGGCGCCCGCGCCTAGGCTTGCAAATCATGCAACCTAGGCCAAATTGGCCACGCATGCCATTGGCACATGCCAACACGCATCGCTGGTAGCTTTTCCTACTGTGGCGCAAACCCAAGTTAGCCACGCATGCCATTGGCACATGCCAACACGCTCATTGGTAGCTTTTCCTACCAGGGCGCAACCCAAGTTGGCCACGCATGCCATTGGCATATGCCAACACGCTCGCTGGTAGCTTTTCCTACCAAGACGCGGCCCAAATTGGCCACGCATGCCATTGGCACATGCCAACACGCTCGTTGGTAGCTTTTCCTACCAGGGCGCAACCCAAGTTGGCCACGCATGCCATTAGCACATGCCAACACGCTCGCTGGTAGCTTTTCCTACCAAGACGCGACCCAAATTGGCCACGCATGCCATTGGCACATGCCAACACGCTCGCTGGTAGCTTTTCTTTCCAGTCCATGGCCCTAATGGCCGAGCATGCCATTGGCACATGCCAACACGCATCGCTGGTAGCTTTTCCTACCCGGGCGCAGCCCAAGTTGGCCACGCATGCCATTGGCACATGCCAACACGCTCGCTGGTAGCTTTTCCTACCAAGACGCGACCCAAATTGGCCACGCATGCCATTGGCACATGCCAACATGCTCGCTGGTAGCTTTTCTTACCAGGCCATGGCCCTAATGGCCGAGCATGCCATTGACACATGCCAACACGCATCGCTGGTAGCTTTTCCTACTAGGGCGCGACCCAAATTGGCCACGCATGCCATTGGCACATGCCAACACGCTCGCTGGTAGCTTTTCTTACCAAGCCATGGCCCTAATGGCCGAGCATGCCATTGGCACATGCCAACACGCATCGCTGGTAGCTTTTCCTTCCAGGGCGCAACCCAAGTTGGCCACGCATGTCATTGGCACATGCCAACACGCTCGCTGGTAGCTTTTCCTACCAAGACGCGATCCAAATTGTCCACGCATGCCATTGGCACATGCCAACACGCTCGCTGGTAGCTTTTCTTACCATGCCATGGCCCTAATGGCCGAGCATGCCATTGGCACATGACAACACGCATCGCTGGTAGCTTTTCTTACCAGGCCACGACCCTAATGGCCGAACACGCCATTGGCACTTGCCACACACGTCACTAGCAGGCATTGCCACTTACACTCAACGTACAACCTACCACCAAGACATTCCGCACGTGCCATTGGCACATGCCACACACGCCACTAGTAGCTCCGCATTGCCACTTGCACTCAAGGTGCAACCCGCAACAAAGGCATTCCGCACATGCCAATGGCACATGCCACACGCGCCACTAGCAAGCGCCACTTTCACTCAAGGTGCAACCAACACTCGAGATATCAACACAAACCTGGGGGATGCTTTCCGGGGTTTTGGTTTGGCGGTCACACCATGCGGCTGTACAATATGCTCACATTAAGAAAGCATGAAAAGGAATAAAGCGGTCAAATAAATGAGGAAATAATGGTGAAAACGTTTTCACCCATAAACACCATGCGGTTACCACCTCCTCCCATTATTTCACCCTTTACTCTCTTCCTTCATGATCCAGGTACGTTTCAATCTCGACTTGTATAAATAGGTCTTACCTATTTCACCGTGACAACAAGTCTCGGTCGGGAGAAAAATACAACACTCTCAGAAAAGGCAACTTTGCAAGCTCTCCAAAAAGTTTTCATCTCTTGCAAGCTTCCTAAGCTTTCACTTTATGATACAAGTCGAGACACTACTCTCCCACTATTCGGTCTCAACACCTTTCTTTGCTTCCTCCCCAAATCAACCCTTCTCCTCCACTTTGTGACCGAAGCAAGTCCGGAACGACCATTTCTTGGTTTAGGCCGGGCTTGTACAGATTGATCTCTCGAATCTATAAAGTGCTCACGTGCAGCACATTTGTTAAGGGTTTAAACCAGTTTCTCCCTCACCTACCGAATTTACTAAAATCGGCGGAAACGATTTTTACCCATAAACAGTTAGTTTTTTTTTTTTTTTCTAAACCTTCATATCCATGACAATCGAAGGAGATCAATCAAACCCTTCAATGTCTCACATTATCTCTGATAAGGATACTGGTTTATCCCCTACCAGTCCTTATTATGTACACCCAGCAGATAATCCCACCTCTGTGATTTTTACTCCCCTCCTGACAAGTGAAAACTATTGCACTTGGGGCAGAGGGATGACAAAAGCTTTGAGTGCTAAAGGCAAGACAGGCTACATAGATGGAACAATCAAGAAACCAACATATCCTACTGATCTTCAGCATTGGACTCGATGTGACGATTTGGTAGGGAGTTGGATCTCAAACTCAGTCGATCCAGGAATTCGATCAACAACAATGAACTTTCCGTCTGCTCGTGAACAATGGCTGGAGATTAAATCCCGATTTTCCCATAATAATGCATCTAAGCTTTATGCGATCAAGCAATCCATTGCAACTTTGAAGCAAGAGAACCTGAATGTTGCGATGTATTATACGCATCTGAAATCTCTTTGGGATCAACTGGATACTTTCAGGCCAATTGAACCCTGTATTTTGCGGAGCGGGTAAAAATTTTGTGGATCATCATAACCAAGATAGAGCAATGGATTTTTTGCAGGGTTTACATGAACGGTTCTCTTCCCTGCGAAGTCAGATTCTCCTAATGGATCCTGTACCTTCAACCGCCAAAATCTACAATCATGTAAGGTAGGAGGAGGAACAACAAGGTATAAACTCTTCAACTGATATTGAGTCTGCCACTTTGAATGTTTCTCATAGACCTCCAAGGCCGTTTGCTCTTGCTGGAACCAATGGTGCAAATACGGGAAACAAACGTCCCAGACCATTTTGTGAACACTGCAATAAGCATGGTCACACCAAATCAACTTGCTGGAAACTCAATGGATACCCCAAGGATGCACCACGATTCCATGACATGAATTCTCACTCGGTTGCTGCTACATATATTGCGCCTACTGCTGCACATGTTGCGCCTGCTGCTACACCTGCTGCACCTTCCATTTCCGCTGCACAATATGCTCATCTATTGTCCCTGCTTGAACCAGCCTATGGAGGCCATGACGTAGCCCCATATGCAAACTTTGCAGGTAAGATTTTGTCATGTTCAACTAATATATGGATTGTTGATAGTGGTGCTACACACCACATTTGTTCCTCACTTTCTTTATTTTCTTCTTATTCATTGGTCTCTAAACAAATTTCAGTCCAACTTCCAGATGGATCTAATACATCTGTGACACATATTGGACAAGTTGTGTTATCATCTTCTATAACACTTCATAGTGTTTTTCATATTCCCAGTTTCAAGTTTAACTTGATCTCAGTCAGTCAATTGACTTCCACAACAAATTGTTGTGTCTCATTCTCACGAGAGTCTTGTATATTCCAGGACCATCGCACGAACAAGGAGATTGGATGGAGTGACTGTGTTGCCGGTCTCTATCATTTTCGTTTTCAACCACTTGTTTTATCTTTCAATGCAAATAAGCCTGTGGATACATGGCCTTTCCGCCTAGGCCATCCAAATTTGGATTGTTTTAAGTTTTTGTCTAGCAAATTTGCTTATATTCGTTCTACTTTTTCGCACTTATGTGATGTATGCCCAAGGGCAAAACAATCTCGTTTGAAATATAATAAAAGTACATCTTTTTCTACTCATGCTTTTCAACTAGTACATGTTGATATTTGGGGTCCCTTTTCGACTCCATCACATACTGGTGCCAAGTATTTTCTCACTATTGTGGATGATTACTCTAGATGTACTTGGGTTTTCTTAATGAAAGTAAAATCAGAAACTCTCAAGTTTCTTAAATATTTTTTTAACTTTATCCTCAATCAGTTTGGTCATAAACTGTCATCAATCTCATCTGGGGTTTCTCAACCTATTCTTTCTCAATTACAGACTTTTCGGTCTGATAATGGGTCTGAATTTAAGTCTAATGAACTCCAGGCGTGGTTTTATCAACATGGTATCCTTCATTAGACCAGTTGTGCTTATACACCGCAACAAAACGGTGTTGTTGAAAGAAAACATCGACACCTACTCAATGTAGCGAGATCATTACGGTTTCAATCTGGTCTACCTATCCATTTTTGGGGTGAATGCATTCTTGCTGCTACTTACCTCATAAACAAACTCCCTACTCCAGTTTTAGCTCGGAAATCTCCTCATGAGGTTTTGTTAAATAAACCTCCAGACTATTCCTCTCTTAGGGTATTTGGCTGTCTTTGCTTCGGCAGAAACACCAAAATCCTACACAAATTCGATCAAAGAGCCAAGCCAGGTGTCTTTGTTGGCTACCCTCATGGTCAAAAAGGGTATATGATTTATGACATTCAATCCAAATTCATCTACACCTCTCGTGATGTAGTTTTTTATGAAAATACGTTTCCTTTTCATGATATGCCGTCTTCTCTCGTGTCTCTTCAATACCGCATGTCTCAAAGAATCTGAGTTTGCTTCATATGATCGTATTTTTTATCCACTTCCTTCACAGGCTAATCCATCAGCATTACCTGATGCTTTACATCCTTCGCCTGCGATCTCTAATACTGATTTCAGCTTAGCTTTCACTCTAGTTCCTGTCCCTATATCACAACAATCTGAGTCCCTGTCCCCTACTCAATCTGTGATTCTGCCGCAACCTTAGTCAATATCTCATACTTCACCATCCAATTTAGCTCCTCAATCTATGGTTCCATCCTCCGTAACCATTCAGCATCCACCTGAATATATGGTTCCCTTATCCGTAACCATTCCTCATCCGCCTGATTCTGCTATCCCTGTCATAGAATCCAGGCCAACTCGTGTGCGCAACCCACCTGCATATTTGAAAGACTTTCATTGTTCAGCTGCAGAATGCACGAACACTTCTGCGTATCCCTGACAGATTATCTTTCTTTTGATAAATTTAAACCTTCTCATAAGGCTTTTCTTTCAGCTGTTTTACTTGCAGAAGAATCTAAGACTTTCTCTCAGGCCATGAAATGCCCAAAATGGCGAGCTGCTATGGCAAAAAAGATATTAGCTTTACAAGCAAACAACACCTGGATCATGGTGGATTTACCTCCGGGAAAGACAACAATTGGCTGCAAATGGGTTTTCAAAATCAAGTTCAACTCTGATGGTTCTATCGAACGCTACAAAGCTCGACTCGTCGCCAAGGGTTATACACAGCAGGAAGGCATAGATTATTATGACACCTTTGCACCGGTAGCTAAGCTAGTCATTGTCCGTGTATTGTTGTATGTTGCTGGCATCAAAGGCTGGTCTTTACACCAATTGGACGTCAATAATGCATTTCTTCAAGGAGACCTCGATGAAGAAATCTACATGAAGATACCTCCAGGATTGGCACGCAAAGGTGAGTCTCAAGTTTTTAAACTTAAGAAATCTCTATATGGCCTTAAAAAAGCCTCTCGACAATGGTTTGCTAAACTTTGTTCAGTTTTACTTGCCTTTTCAGAAATCCCTTTGTGATAACTCTCTTTTCACATATCATCGAGGTACAACTTCGATATTTGTTCTCGTATATGTCGATGACATTATTATAACTGGCACAGACGATAGTTTCATCAATTCTCTCAAACTACGTCTTGCATCTCATTTTTCCATAAAGGATCTTGGTCGCTTACAATACTTTTTGGGCATCGATGTTTCTCGATCTTCTAAAGGTATTTTCCTTTGCCAACGAAAGTATGTTCTTGATATCCTTAAGGATTCTGGCCTCACGGGGGCTCGTGTGTCTTCCTTTCTAATGGACACTCATCTTAAGTTACTTCCTACTGATGGTAAGGAGTTACCTGACCCAAGTTGTTTTCGACGACTTATTGGTCGCTTATTGTATCTCACAGTCACTCGCCCAGACATAACTTACTCAGTAAATTATTTGAGTCAGTTTATGCAGAGGCCTCGCACATCTCATCTTGATGCTGCTCATCATATCCTGCGTTATCTCAAGGGTACTATAGGTCATGGAATCTTCTTATCTTCCACTAGTTCCCTGCGTTTGCATGGATACACTGATTCCGATTGGGCAGGTTGCCCACTTACTCGTCGTTCCACTACTGGTTATTTAGTCAAAATAGGAGATAGTCTTATTTCCTGGAAATCCAAGAAACAACCTACTGTGGGTCGTTCCTCTGCTGAAGCAGAATATCGTGCTCTAGCAAATTTAACGGCTGAATTACAATGCTTATGTTACCTTTTCAATGACATGCACATTCCATGTTCTCTCCCTATCACCGTTTCTTGTGATAGTCAAGTTGCAATTCACATTGCTCAGAATCCAGTTTTTCATGAACGTACTAAACACATTGAGATAGATTGTTATTTTGTTCGTGAAAAGTTACTCAATGGGTTGATCCTGCCAAAGCACCTTCAGTCTAGTGATCAACTTGCGGATATTTTTACTAAGCCATTGGGAGCTCCACAGTTTGGTCGTCTGGTTAGCAAGTTGGGCGTTCGTTCTGGCTCTACCGCTCCAACTTGAGGGGGGTATTAAGTTTATCAGTTCCTGACAAACTTACACACATGTACAGGTCATTGTACATCATTTTAGTTTACCTATTCTTATGTTGTAACATATGTTAGTCCTCCTATTATTTAGTTCTGAAGGTTAAGTCTCTATATTCTCACGGCTTACCTATTCTTTTGCTATTCTTTTGCTTCTCTGGTACCATACCAACAATACCGTGTAATCTCTGTAATCTATAAATACCTTAATGCAAATCATCTCTACACAGTTGTGAGAGAACCATAAATCCATATTACTTTACATTGCTTGTCTACAGTTCAACACCATGGAGTTTTTTTTTCTTTTTTTTTTTTTCAGACATTTGGAAATGCAACCAATTAAGATATTTTCCCAACTAGTCTAGACAATTGATAAATCATGATATGCCTATTAAGTACATTTCCAACTTAACTTTATTTGCTTCTTCTGCGACAACGTGCAAGCCCTCCCACTTAATTTATCTTGGAACCTAGTTTGGAAAATCAATTGAATTTTCAATATCCATGACAAGGATCTGTAAGAGTTTTATGGATAATGAGATTTTAAATTGTGTTGGTTTCTGTTACGTAAAGTTTGTCTAAGTGGTTACCATTGACAGCAGCAAAGTACTTGATCAGACTTATTTTACTCCAACAGTGCCTGCGAGCAGTTCAAGACCAGTTACATTTTGTAGGAAATACCATATGGTCCTAGGAATAATATATTAGAGAGTCTAGTCCAGTTGACTCAGTCATGTGTCTGTTTGGTCCTATTTGGGAAAATATATTATAGTTTGGTCCTAGAAATTATAATTTGGTCCTAGGGTGATGTCATGAATGATGTAATTTTCATTGTGTGGTGGCATAAATACCCTTTTGGGACCACATATATAGACAAAAATCCTAGAAAATATCTTTATTTTCAGATTTACTTTCTCTCTCCACATGTTTTCAGATCTAGTTTCTTTTCTCAATTTCTTTTTTCTTTTTCTTTCTGCTACTGTTTTTGTTGTTGTTGTTGAAGAAGAAGAAGAAGAAAATGATGACGACGATTTTTCATGGATCTGTTGTTGTTTTTGATGTCGTTATTGATGAAGTAGTAGAAGAAGAAGAAAACGATTGCGACGATTTTCATGGATCTGCTATTGTTTTTGATGTTTGTTGTTGATGATGATGAAAAAGAAAACGATGATGACGATTTCATGGATCTGTTGTTGTTTTAGATGTTGTTTTGTTGATGATGAAGATGAACTCGTGTTTGAAGACGATGATGTTTTGCTTCTACTGCAACTTGAAGACGACGAAGATGATGTTGTTGCTGGTGTTTGAAGACGACTATGTTGCTGCTGGTATTTGAAGACATCGAAGAAGATGAAAATGATGATGTTGTTCATTTTTAGGGTTTTTTTAGGTTTTTATATGGACTTCATTCCTGGGAATGAAGTCTGTTTTTTTAGGTTTTTATATGGACTTCATTCCTGGGATGAAGTCTGTTTTTTTAGGGTTTTATATGGACTTCATTCCTGGGAATGAAGTCTGTTTTTTTAGGTTTTTATATGGACTTCATTTCCTGGGAATGAAGTCTGTTTTTTAAATGGACTTCATTCCTGGGAATGAAGTCTGTTTTTTTAGGTTTTTATATGAACTTCATTCCTGGGAATGAAGTTTATTTTTTAGGAGACAATAAGTAAAAATTAACACGGAAGGGTATTATTGTCATTTTTATACTTTTAAATAATTATGGACCAAACAGTAAAGACGTTTTACCAAAGGAACAAACAGACATGGACCCACCTAAAAAAGGACCAAACGATATTTTCCCTTACATTTTCCCATAGGAGAACTTGCTAAAGAATGTGTGAATGCATGCAAGCACGCAGTAGACAATATCTTCCCTGCAACTTTTGCACATAAACTGCAGCGATTCTTTTAGGATCAAAATGTCATAGTAGTTAATTTTAGACAGGCATTTCATAGATTTCCTTTTCCTATTTTACATAATTTAACAGAAGTCTTTATCAATTTGTTCTACATAAACAGAACAATATGCAAAAAGTTAAGGAAATAAAATTGTAGAAAAGATATGTTACCGGCTGATGCTCCATGAACAAAAACGAAACACAACTCAAAAACGAAAAGGAACTAATTGGTGGGTTGTGAACAAGAAGATGACATTAAGGAGTATATGCTAACGATGGACAGTAGAGACATAAGGTAAGTCAAATATTTCCTAGTTTTTCTCTCAGAAAATCTGATAATTTAGCAAAGTATTCACGTCTAAATTTGGGAAATGTGGTAGTTATAATAGGACACACTTGGCTATAACGGATTGGTTGGAATAGAGGAACAGAGGAATTTGGGAGTCCGAATTTGTGCACACTCCTTAACGAGTGTATATTTCACATTTTAATCTCTACCCTTGATTTAATTTATGGAGTTATGTAACGAGGGTCATGATTCTAAACATGGATGGTAATGGGGTCATCCGTTAAATAATTAACCAATCAGAAGAGTATGTGAAATGTACACTAGTTAAAGTAGTGTGAACAGATTTGGACTCGGAATTTGGTAACAGACGATCCGGAGCCATATTTCGATCCGGTCAATAATTTGACTCCTGAAGACATAGATCAAAAATCTTAATCAATATATATGCCACCCATTCCCTTTCCATATAAACTACTCCCTCCGTTCCGATTTACTTGACATTGTAGAGTTTTTCACGGAGATTAAGAAATATCAGAGAGAGTAAAATCTTTCCAATAATACCCATATTAATTCCTATTTAAAGAGTTAAATAGCCTAGTTTTGTGTTTCTAGATTCTAGGAAAGTTATCAATCCCGTAACAATTTACTTGGGATGTACTATCAAATATTCCAAGATTGAGTATATATCCTCCATGGGGTATATTTAAATATTAAAGTAATTTTTTGTGTTGATTACGATGAGTATTAATTCTCTGGTATGATTCCAAAGTAGGGGTAAATTAGTGAGAATTGGGGAAAAATACTAAAAGTATCATCTAATTTGGAACACAAAAGAAACCCTAAAAAAGCAAGTAAAATGGAACGGAGGGAGTATATTTGTTGTTTAAGAAAGGGGATTCCTTGTTGGAGTTGTTTTCTTTTTTCGATCAAAATTCAGAAAGATGCAAAAGTATATATACTTACTTTTCATCATATAAAAACCCAACAGTACCACACACGAAAGGAATATATAATCAAGCCAAGTAGGGAACGAGAACAAGAAGAAGAAGATCCGAAGATGAACGAGAACAAAACCATGATCGAGAACCCATCAATGCCCCATCTGCCAGAAGAAATTATCATTGACATCCATTCGAGGTTACCTCCTATATCTCTCTTAAAATTCAGGTGTGTATCAAAATCTTGGAGCGTCCTATTTGATAACCCTAAACTTATCGACATGGTAAAATTTAGCTTGAGTATCATGATTGTATATAGGAGCAACATGTACTCTATAGACAGCAAATCATTACTTGATATTGAGAAGATTCATCGCCCAGACGACGTTGAGGATGATTACTCTAGGATTGGTTTATTTGATGGTATTGACGTTTTTAATAATAAGAACTACTCTAGAACTAATTTTGTGGGTTGTTGTAATGGCTTGTTTTGCCTACACATTAACGATCGGAAGCATGATTTTAGTTTGAATTTTAGGATATGGAACCCATCTACTGGGGACTGCAAAGTAATACCAACTCCACCAGATGATCAAATTAAAGGTTATAATTATGTACTTGACCGCTCAACATTGGTAGGATATGGGTTTGGTTATGACTCAAAGAGTGATGATTTCAAGTTTGTATGTTTGATAAACAATTTCGAAGTGAACCAATTCAAAGCTTATATCTATTCAGTTAGATCGGCTTCATGGAAAAAATTCAAACGAACTCAAAATATCCCTGGGCGACTATCTTCGGTATCACCCAAGTACGGGGTGTTTTGTAATGGAGCATTCCATTGGCAGTCTTTCTCTTTGTCTGGTGATGAAATAATTGCTTTACATATGGCAGATGAGCAAGTCAGTGGAATCTCACAACCAAAAACAAATTCCGCTGCCAATACACATATTGATGTGTTGGATGGGTGTCTTTCCATGCTTTATAGTGTAGATCTTGGTTTTGAAGTATGGTTGATGAAGGATTACGGAAAGAAAGAGTCATGGACTAAACTTTACAGCATTTCAAAACTGACATCACTTGAAATGGCAAGGTCTGGGTGTTTAAGAAGGATCATGTGTTTAAAAAGTGGAGAGATTCTATTAGAGGTGCGTTATAACAAACACGGGCGTTATCAAAAGGCTTTGGTTTTATATGATCCGAAGAACGAAATGTCTACGACTTTGATAGAAGATGAGGATGAGTTCTTTGATGATACACTATCATTCCATAGTTGTGTGAAGAACTAGGTTTCAGTTTAATACTGGCTAATTATGATGGATCTTAGTTTTCCCAAAACTGATCACCAGACATATATCATATTCGTTAATTTTCTGTATTGATGAACATTAATTGTTATGAACTTTATTTTCGTTATCATTGGTCTTTTCTTGTCATGATCCAACTTATAGCTGACATTTTTGTTTCTGGTTGAATCACCAGAGATATGTTACTCTTGCAATTCTAAACTACGGCGGATTTAAAGCTAATATTTTGGAGATATGTTACTCTTGCAATTCTTAGAAATAAATATTAATTACAAGAAAGAAAGAAATAAACATTACAAATAATTCTGGAGATAATGAGAAGACCTTGTCCCAGACCATTAGGGTTGATAAAAAGAAGACTAATAATGATTGATCCCAAAAATGACTGAGCACCATGGTCAAGTTGGAAATGCCTACTAACAGACCTAGCTACAAGAATGATACCCGTTTCTCGGTTATTTTGGAGGTTAAGTAATAAGTATCTAAGCAAATACAAGCTGGACGAACAAGTCTCTGTCGCATCCTTGTGATTTTATATCCGTTTATGTGCATCTCTATAGTATATCGGATTTGTCGATCTAAACCCTATCGAACTTTTCAATCGAACCGAGAACCATATACAACCGAACCTAGAACCAGAAAAAATGAAGTTTATATATAGGAATTTTCTGTGGCGAAATTTGGTATGCCAATATAAAAAAACTGAGTTTATATATATGGCTTCGGTAAATTGATTAGTGATGCACTTAGTTTTGAGTTTGGCCATCTACTTAGTTGTCAGTATTGATACCGAACAACTGTATTTGTCATGTTGACACTGTTGAGCATACTGATGAGTTGGGGTTTTGATTTTGGAATGACATTAGTGGCGTGTGTCCACTTCGTCGGTTACCCCAAGTAAATAATTTTGGATAAGCTGTGGCAATGCTTCGGGAAGCCAGTGAAGAATGATTTAGGAGGGCTTGTACGCTCTGCACTTGAAAGTAGAGCGAAGTACTGTGTCATATTTGGTTTTGGGTGATGACAGAGTTTGTGCTTGTGCGGGAGTGTAAGTGAACAGTATGAGGTCAGTATACCTTCTAAAGAAATCCGCAGAGAGCTCTCGAAACCTGCGTCCTGCATTAACTTAGCTAGCGAAGGTGTGCAAGAAAAACACTGGTTAGCGTTGGCTGTTGTCCACAGTCATGCGCGACTACTTGTGTTGACCGAGATGTGTTCATTGATAGATAGTAAGCTTGAGGAGCCTGAAATGACATCCAGCTTAACTTGCCATAAGTTTAATGTTGGATGCCATCTGTACCATTATAGTCATTTTAACAATCGTATTAATCTATAAAATTGAGTTTCTCAATTTCAGTCTGTCTCAATGTAGCTCATTCAAGGGCAGAAACATGCCTATGTGAATTGTTATAGGTCTTATGCACATCTAATTCGTTTCTCCATTCTGCTCTATTTACACATGACATGTTTGTTTTGAACACTCGCTTACAGAATCGTCTGAATTTGATAGTTTCTATTTCACCAACTGGGTGGACTTTCGGCAAAGGAAAGGAGAAATCTCCAGGAAGCGGAAGTTTAAGCAAAGGAATGACAATAGATAAGTTGGCAAAAATAGCAAAGGAAATTTCGTTGAGATTAACTTCCAGACGGTAACTTTCTCAAGAATTTATTCAAGTTATTTTACTTTCTTATGCTGCCGTCTTTGGGTTTTCTGGGTAAACATCTGGGTTTAAGGAGATTTGGAATACTGCGATTATTTTTGTGTATGACCGACTAGGCTGAACCAGTCTTTTTTTTATTTTTAGATACGAAAAGGAACTTTTATTAGTGAGTTGCAGTTTGGTCTCCTAAAAGGAGATTACAAATGATTAAATCAAAATTACTAGGCTGGATTGCAGAGATTTGTGTTTCTCTTGCAGACCTTCCTAAGGCGTCAGCGACTTGGTTATCGTTTCTACTAACATAATCAAAATTACATAAAATAAAATTAGATCGAAGATGTTTGATCTCCTTTATTAGATTTCTGTTCTCCCATTGGATGACCAGTGAATGACCATTAATGGATTGTATAATGAGCTTTGCGTCCGTTTCAATCTGAATTCTAGAGTAGTTTAAGCTTTGCGCCCATTGTAGTGCTTCACGTACGGCCATACACTCGACAGCTTTTGGATTCAATGCTCCACTTCTATAGGTTCTTTTCGTTCCAAGGCATTCTCCTGTGTAATCCCGCAACACAATGTCAATTCCATATTGATTAGTATCAGCATCATAAGAGCCGTATATATTAAATTTAACATTAGATTCTAAAGGAGGTTTCCACTTTGACACATTAGAACACAAAGAAGCTGCATTATGAGATTCATGCAAATGAGATGCAAGGTGATAATGTATTCTATGTATGGAGTTAATAGGTTTTAAGGAGACTCCCTCGAAAACCACATCACAACGATCCTTCCAAATTATCCAAGCACCGATCATAAGAGAATATAGTCATTTGCCAGGCACATTCATACAGGCAATTGGATTGTGACCTTTGTTATTGTGATAACCCCAAAAAAACTTTCTCTCAATGGTGGTGAGCTGTTGAAAAAGGTTATCCGGCAGCTTGAAAGTGCCCGTCTAGTAAATAGGTACAGCATTGAGTACGTGTTTTATCATTGTACCTCTGCCTGCTTGAGAAAGAGAAGTGGATGACCATGCATTGTACCTGTTTTCAAAGTTATCTTTAATACTCTTGAAAGCTTCTTGCTTTGAATAACCAATGGTAAGTGGAGACCCTAGGTACTTTTCTTTTGAGTTCATACTCTTGACACCTAGGATTTGCTTAATTGATTCTGCAACCTCTGGCTTGGTTTTCTTGCTGAAGTAAACAGAACCTTTCTCAAAGTTGATAACCTGACCTGATTGAGAACTGAAAGTGTGAAGTAATTCCAATAAGTTGGTAACTGAAGTAACATTTGCTTGAGTAAAGATCAAGCAATCATCTGCAAAAATTAGATGATTAATGGTTGGTGATAAAGCAACCACTTTAATACCTTTTATTTGTTGTCTTGTTGAGCTGGTGTGAGTTGTCTTGAAAGAAACTCCATAACTAAAATGAATAAATAAGGTGATAGAGGGTCACCTTGCCTAATTCCTCTTGTAGGTGTGAAAGAATCACAGGGAGAGCCATTGAGCATGACTGAAAGTTGTGTTATACTGATGCATTGTTGGATGAGATCACAGAATTCATTGTTAAACCCAAATGAAGCTAGAACTTTAAGCAAGAAGGACCATTCTAAGCTGTCAAATTCTTTTGACATGTCAATCATAAGTGCCAGCCAGCCATTTTCACCTCTTTTTTTCTTCATTTAGTGGATAATTTCTTGTGCAACTACAGTGTTGTCACTGATTAACCTGCCTGAAACATATGCAGCTTGATAAGGGGAGATGAGCTTCTTCATTAAGGGTTTCATTTTGTTGACTAACACCTTTGATATAATCTTGTAGGAAGTATTACATAGGCCAATTGGCCTATAATCAGCTGCACATGTACATTTCTTCTTCTTTGGAATTAAGGAGATATAGGTCTGATTAATTTGTTTGAGGATATGCCTTGTTGTAAAAATCTCTTAACCATATTGCAGACATCTTCCTCAACTGTGGCCCATTGACTCTTGTAGAAACCAGTTTGAAATCCCCCTGGACCAGGTGAGCTCCAATTTTCCATACTCTTGAGTGTAGCAAAAATTTCTTCATTGCTTGGGATTCTGATGAGAGATTCATTATCTTCCACTGAAATGATTGAAGGAATATTATTGTACAAGTTAACATCTATCACTGGATTACTTGATGTACTGATACTCTTGAAATGATGTGTCAGATGCTGAGAAATATCTTCTCTAGTTTGTAACCAGATATTATTGTGATCCTGAATTGCATCAATTTTATTTCTTGTTCTTCTTTTGTTCACCTTAGTATGAAAGTATTTGCTATTAGAGTCCATATCTTTGAGGAAGTGATCTCTATCTTTTTGCTGATAGAATTCAGACTTGATTTTGTGCCAATTATTGAGTTCGTTGCTAACTTTGATGATATTGCCTTCAGTGCTTGTAGTTTGAGGTAGTTCTTGAAGATGCTTGAGTTCCAGTTGGAGATTGTCCACCTTCTAATTGATGTTACAAAAATGTTCTTTTTTCCACAAAGAGAGATCCTTTCTAGTATAAGACAGTCTTTACACTAATTGATAGCCAGGTGAACCAGAGACACTAGATTTCCAAGCATTAGAGATAATAGTAGAACATGCATTATCATTTATATAACCAAGTTAAGAAGAACTTAAAAGGTTTCCAACAATTGGGTATAGTGGTATTAGTATCAAGCAGTATAGGACAGTGGTCACTACCTACCTGAGAAAGATAATGAAGTCTAGAATTAGAGAAATATAGATTCCAGTTGCCATTTCCTAGAGCCATATCTTTTCTTGACTTGATATTACTAGTGCCCATGTTATTGTTACTCCAAGTGAAGCTTTTGCCAATAAAACCTATGTCTTCTAAGCCACTGCTAGCTACTATATTGTTGACTAAACCATCAGAGGAACTAGAGGCACCAGAGTCATTATCAGCTAAATGAAAATTAAGATCCCCTATAACTACCCAAGGGTTGCCATTATTCTCACTAATCTGTTTGATATAACTCCATTGATCTTTTTTCTTAGTGTAGCTAGATTAACCATACATGCAAGTTAAAAGAAATTTCGGTTTACTAGGATCTGATTGGACTATGGCACTAAATATATTAAGATGGGAATCAACTATGTCCCAAGTGAAGCCATTTTTCCAAAGATTAACTAGACCTCCAGAAAGACCTTCAGGTTCAATATAGTCCCAATTAGGATATTGGTACTGTTTTAAGTAAGGTTGACATTTTATTTTACTAATTTTAGTTTCACAAAGAAAGATGATGTCTGGATTTTGAGCTCTAATGATGTCACTTAAATGATTTCTTGTAGAAAAATTTTTAAAACCTTGCACATTCCATGAGAGGATTTTCATATTTGCAAAAATGATAAGAATAAAATAGAGTTGAAAGTTTTTCCTAAAATTGAAAGTCCTAATATAAGTAATGCACTGATAAGGATTTAAAGGCAGGAGTAAAGAGAGGTAAACAAAATAACTGTAAATGAGCTGATTGACATTAAAGGGGAATATGAAAGAAAGAAAGAAGGTGTAGTTTTGTTATCTGCTTCTCCTTTTCTGCATTAACAGTATGGTTCTCCCTGGTAATGATTTTTGGAGCAGCTGAGGAATCTGTGTTAGGAACTACAATGGTACTGGTGGAGCTAGATGAATTTTCATTAGCAATATGAGCTTGATTTCCTTCTCCTCTTTGCCTCTTTCCAAGTCTGTTTTCCTCTTCATTGTTGCCTTTGTCTTCCTTATTGAGTATAAAATCTAAGTTGACTGCTACACCAGTTTTTGGGGGAACAAAAACAGCAGATTTTATAACTCATTTTCCACTTTTCTTAGAAATTGGAGCTATGCTTGCTGAAGTAATAGCTATACTTTTTCTTACATGACTGACATTCCCAAAGAAGTTGGGCTTCTCATGTGCTTTTTCCAAAAAGATTTTAGCTTCTTTACAGGCTACTTTTCAGTGCTTGATAACATAACATTCTTTGCAAATCCCACTTGGTTGTCTTTCATAAAAGAACCTTATCCATCTTGAAAGCCCAGCATTGGTAGCAGCCTTAACCCCCCTTCTGAAAGGTGTAGTTAGATCTATGTTGACACACACCTTGACTGGATCATTACTATTTAGCATAGCATCTTTTGGTTCAATAGCAATAACTTCACCCATTAGTTAACTTAGTTTGGTTACAGCTGCAACATTCATGTGCTCAGGCATCAGTGCTTCAAGAACAATCCAAAATTGCTGAAATCCTCGGTGTTTTTCCGTGTATATCATGCCTGTGATATAGTCGTGCACCACAAGCAGATTCATATTAATGTGACATGGCCTCTCATCAATAACCTTGTTCAACAAGTTCCGGTCATTAAACTTGAAGATCATAATGTTGGGATCTGTTTCTATGATTCTAACGTCTTCAACAGTCATGAATGGCCATGTAAAACCAATATGCTTAGCCACTGTGTCAGCTTTCATCCTTCCTTCAGAGATTATCTTTCCAATTGCACTATCTTCCCATTTAGTGTCTTCATCAGCTTTAGTGTTTGCTACTTGACTGAGATCTGCAATTTCAGAAATGTATCCCAGATCCAAAACAGCTTGCTTAAACTTATTGACCATTGTGTTGAGTTTTCATCCGCCATGTTAACAGTGAGAAAGGATTTGATATTGAATTTAGGAGACTGATTTGCAGTTGATATAGGAAAGGGTGAGATACTGGGATATTTTTGATCGTTAAGAAGCCGTATATTTAGGCTATTCTCATTGAAACAGAATTTGATTACGTTCCAATCAGTAAGGTAAGTATTGTAGCTGGCAATTGACCAGAGAAAAATCAGGCACCTAAAGATATGGTAGGTTTTTCTGAATTTGAAATTCAAAATTTTTGAATGGAGTAGGACGCGGGATTTACTAAAGTTTTGGCTCAGTGAGTTGTTGATGATACGTTTCGTTTTCATCCCTGCACCATTGAGTTCCACACAGATTCCATTAACTAAACGATAAACAGCTTGCTCGGCAAACGCCATAATCATAACACATAAGAAGGCAAACGCCATTGGAGAGAAATCAATTTGTAAACACATATTAGAGAAAAAAGAGAAGATTAGTGACTCATTTTAAGAAATTGAACAAAAATAACAAGAGAGTAAAAATGTACTCCCTCCGTTACTTTTTAATAGGCTGGTTTCTATAAATAAATGTTACAAAAAAATAGGCTGGTTTCCTAATTGGGAAAGTCAAATGTTACTTTAGTTTTTAGGGACCACTTTTCTCTTAACTTCTTTTGATGACAAGTGTCATGGGGACCATTTCACTTTACTTCTTTTGTTGACAAGTGTCATGGGGACCATTTCAATTCACT
Organism: Papaver armeniacum; assembly: GCA_023531295.1. Taxonomy (NCBI): domain Eukaryota; kingdom Viridiplantae; phylum Streptophyta; class Magnoliopsida; order Ranunculales; family Papaveraceae; genus Papaver; species Papaver armeniacum. Next base: position 195,051 of record JAJJWW010012512.1, read on the forward strand.
TCTTTTATTGACAAGTGTCATGAGGACCACTTTCAATGATTAGTTTTCTAAATTTCCTTAATTTTCTCAAAAAACCAAACTAGCCTATTAAAAAGTAACGAAGGGAGTATTAAAATGATCAGAAATCTAGAAGAAATTGAAATTAAAACACATTAATACTAAAAAGAAAGGATTAGCAGATGAAAGAATCACAAGACATGAGTGAAGAATAAAATTAAAGGCTTAAGATTGAGATTATGTTGGGAAGAAATGAGCACTGAGTTAGCTCAGTGGAGACACCGATCCTCGGAGAGGAAAGAGAAAGCGAGGTGAGTTTTTCATGAAGATGAAAGAAGGTTGCATTTACTAGTGTTTTTAACTAAAGACGTGACAAACGGGAGAAGAAAAAGAAACATTCTTTGCAGGCGAAACACTCTCACTAGATTAAAGCATTTACTAGTGGAGATACTGCAATGTGGTAGTGCTGTATGCTAGGCTGAACCAGTCTGGTCAGAGATTATGAAGCATTTTTTTCATGATGATCTTAAAATCTGCTAGTACATCATGTTACCATGTTGATTTTAAAAATGCTGGCAACGTGGTCGCGCGATCTCTCAATATAAGGATTCACCATGAAGATTGCAAACTGAGATACATTGTACTATGACACGACTTGATTTTCAATTTTTTTTTTAAATGTGTTTATTTAATGTTTTTCTGATTTTTTGAGTTTTATAAAAGGTTTGAAAGATTTTTTCTTTAAAAACTTTATAAAGATTTTTTTGAATTCTTGACAAGATTCTGTTATAAAGATTTTTCTGAATTCTTGACAAGATTCTTGTGGATCTCAGAAAACTTAAAAGATTTTAAATAAATTGATGCTATCTTTCCGCGCAGATTGCTTTTGATCTCCCTGTCACCTAATGTTAAGGAAATGGAGCAAGTGTCATTGCAGTACAGTAGTTATTGGAAATGATATCGGTGACCTGAATGCGAAACACACTTGCTTAATGAGGGATACAAAATACTAGCCTATTTGTTTTTGATGCATAGATATCGTGCATTCATTTTTTTTCTCTTTTTCTTATTTGTTTCCGGGGATGGTAATCAACTAATCATGGTATGCTTATAATTATAATGGATGAAATATGGGAAATATGGCAAGATTGATACTCTTCTTGTACATCGATGTTACCCATGTTGATGCTAAAAATGCTGGCAACGTGGTAACCATGAAGATTGCACCATTAGAGGCCAACTGAGATACATTGTATGAGACAATTTCAATTTTAATGATAAAAAAAAAGTGTTTATTTAATATTTTTCTGATTTTTTGAATTTTATAAAAGGTTTGAAAGATTTTTTTCAATTCTAAAAACTTTAAAAAGATTTTTCTGAATTCTTATCATGATGTTTGCGATTTAAACTAAAATGCCATTTTAGAAATTTTAAAATGAAATGATTCTTAAATATTTTTTTTGGTGATTCTTAATATTTTCCAGAGTAGTAGATGAGGTGATACTACATACTATCTTTCGCAGGGGATATTTTTGTTTTTGGTAATGATATCAATGAACTGAATTTGAAACAAAATCACCCGCTGAGGAAAGGGATACTAGTCTATTTATTTTTGATGAATAGGTATCGTGCGTTCATTTTTTTCCTCTTTTTTTGTATATGTTTCCAGGCAGGCCGGTTTTAGAGGGTGGCAACTTGTGATCCAACACAAGGCGGCCACCCAACCACCAACTTTTACCTTTTTGATGAAACATCATAGAATTTGATGAAACCAACTTTGAAATTTGGGGTTTTTGTATCAATTTTTAAAAATTTTGGGCTTTTGTATCAATGTTGTTTAAGATGGAGTTTTACTGGATCCCAACATTTGAATGGGGTTTTTATACCACAAGTTTCGTCACCTTGGATTTTTATGACTAGTTATGTTTACTTATTTATTTATTTTTAACAAAAAAGTTTACAACGTTGTTTTGTTACACTAATCTTTTGTGCTCGCTATCAGTAAACCACATGTGAATCCTTATATAATCGCCGAGATCATATTTGATGTGACAAATCTCACTATTTTACGAATTTTAGTACCAGCTTTTCTATAAAATCCTTCTTTCATGGTTCCACAAGTTTCTTTCGAACTCAGATCACGCGGATCATCTCCCAATGACTTGATTATTGCATTAAAGTGACATCGACTAGCCAATTTGCAAATAAAAATGATTGAATGATAAAAAAATTGTTGGTCTGTGTTTAGGGCAATACCACTAAAACTAACCAATGGGAAATTCTTTCACACCCATACTTATTTGATTTTTCTATATTAGATGTTCGCCCAATATGATTAGTCTCATTTTGATTCAATAAGAAAAACATAATAGTTCATACTTGCCGAGGAAAATTATATTAAAAGGGCGTTGCGAAAATTCTTGGCACAAGGTCATCTGAATGTCAGATGTTTCCCGGGAATAGTATGCTTATAATTATTATGGATGAAATATGGGAAATATGGCAAGATTGGTTCATTAGGATGTCAGGAGTCTCTGAACGTATTCTTTGGGTAGCAATCGCGATACACACGATAATTTATTTACGATTTTTCAATACCTTGTCACACAAGTTCACATCATATACAAGAAAAACGTAAACAGAAAGAAGAAGAAAAAAAGACACACTTCACACAAAACATACGCATGAGTATGCTACGTAGGAAGACAAGGTATGCATGTGTAGTGCTTATCACCAGTTCACCTTTACACAACAGCAAGAGCATACGTAGGAAGGGACCCGACACCACAAGCCGAACATAACATTCTTTGTACCCTCAGGGCATTCCCTTCGGCATGGCTTTATACACGCACCGCAAAATTTTGCATAATCAAATGTCTCAGTTTTTACATCAGATTTGATGGGATTCTTAACAATTCCACCAGCTCTCAGGCAAACATTTTCGTGATAATGAGTTGAGTCCAAGACTTGATCCGGCTCCGATGTGATGCTTTCTATACCACCTGGGTATGTTTTTCCACGTAACTCAATCTCTTTTAGGAGTTCTTCTTTTATTGAGGGAATTAATTGTATCAAGTCAGTCATAATACCTGATCTCAATTTTCCAGTGATCTCTTTTAAAACTTCTTCCTCTATAGAGCGAATTAATTGTATCAAGTCAGTAATAATACCTGATCTCGATATTCCAGTGATCTCTTTTAGGAGTTTTTCTTCTATAGAGTGAATTAACTCTCTCAAGTCAGTCAGATTACCAAACTCCAGGTTTCCGCTTAACTCCTTTAGGATCTGAATTAATTGCTTCAAGTGAGTTTCGCTTTCGTCCTCCTCTGTTTACAAAAAAAAAACAAAAAAAATTTTGAAGTTACGAAGCAAGACGATTTTAACAACGACACAGACCAGCCAACTTGGTAGTTCAGAATTTCGGGCAAAGAAGATGTAGTTTCGGGTCGGATTTTCTTATCCTAACCCATATACACTATCCATTTTAGTCTAGTTTCCTAAAGTAAATAAGGAATTCTAACCTATTCTAAATCTTTGCAGAGACGAAATCATGACATAGGAACGAATGTGTCGTAAAATGAGTATGGTTTTGGGGATATCACCGCAGTATAGTTGTAAAGTCGTTGCGTGATGATACGGTTGCTGGGTTCGAAACTCGTCGACATCAAATTCTTTACGGATCAAAAGAAAATAAATAACCCAATGTAACTGTAATACAGTGGCAAAATCATTGGATAATAAATTCAGTGACCTGAGATTGAGACTCGTCAGCACCAAATTCCTTACTGATCAAAAAAAAATAATTAGAAAATGAATACTGCTTCATTTTGTTTTGTTGGAATATGGACCTGCTCCAGAGTTGAATTAACATCATAACTAGTCTAAACGATTAGGCATAAGTTTCTTTTCGTAACGATTAACCTACAATCAAATGAGAAAATTAAAAAGAATGATAAATATAAATGTCTAGATTTTCGTATTACATACCAGCAGAGAAGGCAGGGAGAATAATGAGCATGACCAAAACAAAACCAACCATAGTTTTGGGAGCCATGAGAGATATTTAGGTATGATATCAATGGTTTAATGATGGATGAACAAATGCATTTCTATGCTTACATTTATAGTGTTTCCATTCCAATCAGCAAAGATGATTTTCTTGTTTATTTTTGCCAGATCGATATATTCTCTTCATTAATAACAATCGGGACAATAATACCAAAAAAGTCCACTTCTTAAAATCAGAATAAAAAAAGCAATCAGGTTTCCTCTCTCTCCAACTGCCTATTTTTATTTTTCTATTTATTTATTGAAAAAGGAATCCTATTATTGGCACAACGGGAAAAATATACATCTACAACTGGAATAATACAACTCTTTTCTAAAAGTCGTAGAACATTCCATGTTTTACAACTTTTTTCAAAGGAATCACTACTAACCTCCAAGACCAAAGGGTTGCGACAAAAAAACAAACCACAAACCTTTAAGCAAAACAGTTGTGATGACATTTAGCTTTAACAATCGTTTTCCGGATACGTAGTTCATAATCCTGTCACAACCAGTCGCAAGAGTCGTTGTAGATAAAAAAAATATGATAAAAAAATGGCGTTGAGAGGATTCAAACATGAACATACTCTGTGTTAGTTTAACCCATCAACTAGAGGTGTAAAACGTGTCGGCCCGGTACAGCCCGACACACGAAGTCGCGTGCTTCACGTGCCATGTGCCGTGTTGTGTTGTGCCAACGATTTAAACGTGTTGTGTCGTGCTGTGCTTTACTAGTCAAAAGCTAAGCACAACACAGCTCACGGGCACAACACACGAATAAACGTGCTGTGCCGTGTTGGCACACGTGTTATAAATAATTTGAAATCACTTAATGTATACATTAAGTCGGACATTATCACGAAAATTTAAATAGAGAACATATCATTTGAAATTATTTCAAATAAAATTAACAAGTTTATTCAATAAAAAGAAATAGCCCATCAAATATAAAATTGGATCATCGTCATGTAAATTAATGTTCTAGTCAAATATAGGTTATAACATTATAACAACGATATTGGAATATATTTTCCAAACATTTAGGTATTATATGTGTTGTTATAAAAATAAGCCAGCATTAAATGTCAAAAACTAGCTAGAATAGTGACTCTTTTGTGAAATATACACAAAATGTGATGTATTATGGTATACTTGTGCATGCTATGACGTGCTTTCTTAACGTGTTGTGCTGGGCTGGGCCACGTGCTTACCCGTGCCGCGTGCTGTGCCGTGCTACTGTGCCGATTCGGCTAAACTAGCACAGCCCATGAAGCTAACGTGCAGGGTCGTGCTGGGATAAATCAAGTGTTGGGCTGGGTTGGGCTCAGATTTTAACGTGATGTGCTGGGCTGTGCTCGTGCTGGTACAGCCCAATTTACACCTCTACCATCAACCATCCTTACACTTTACCAGTTTTGGTTTTATGCGCTTTTTTTTTATGAAAATGTATAACAATCTTTATAAGAGTTGTTGAAGTAAAAATATAGGAAAACAAAAGGTTTTCCCTATTTCCCATCCTCATTTTTCCTATTTCCCATCCACCTGAAATCCCATCCCTAATAATCCTATTGTACCGCCCACACAAATTTTCATTTATCCTAAATACTATCCATTTGACATTTTATTTACACCCAATAATAAAACTAAACATAAATTTACACATATAACTTCTTTTCCATCTACACCACCGATCACTACTACTTCTTCTTCTCGTCTCCACAACCCACCGCCACCTTCAATAAAAAAATAAAACATAAGTTGCATTTTTATAATGGGTTGTTGAACGTGAAGGTGCATTTTTGTGATGGGTTGTTGAACATTGAGTACCACCACTTCGTATTCTTGTTATTGAGCGAATTGAGTGTACTACTATGTTTACACCAACTTCAAAAGTCTCTGTATACGATGTATTGCAACTACTGCTCAAAGATCTCATATTAATCATAAGAAAAAGTGTTAGATATTAAGTTAGTTAAGGAACGTATGATAGCTAAATTATTAATTGAGATGAACAATGATCGTGGCTAGTGACGTGTTGTTTATATTACAAGTATGGATTAGAATTTTAACAAGGATTTGTATCAATTTTGATAAGAATTTCGATAAGAATCTGATCTAGGGTTTCCAACTTAAGAGTTTATTTCCAACTTAAGAGTTTATTATTTTATTAAAAAAGGGAGAGATCGGTGAAGAATGAGACGTATAAAAATGGTAAATTTGTGATCAAAGTAAATTTGACTTTTATAGGTTGTAGGAAAACAAAAATGAAAAGTAAATTGATTCTAGAAATTATAAAGGGGATGGGAAATAGGAAAAATAGGGTTGGGAAATAGGGAAAACCAAACAAAATATGATAATTAAAAAAAAATTGTTGAGGGGATTCGAACATGAACCTACTGTGTAAAAATATAGGATGTGGTAAAATGAGTTTGCGGGGATTTGATCCCGAGCCTCCTACGTGCAAGTCCACACCATCAACCATGCATAAAATATCACAACTCTGTCAGGTTTGTGGTTTTTATTTATACTAACCTCATGATAACCTTTGACAACCTTTATAAGAGTTGTAAAAACAAAATATGATGTTTAAAAATAAGGCTCAGTCACCTGAGCCGCAAACAGTGCAAAGCCTTCCCTATAAACAATCACATACATTCTACAATCATAATGCATCTCCTTTCATAACTATTAGTTCCCTGGCACTTCATTTCAGAGTCTAAGAATCCGATTTTTTCCAATCCACCAAAAAACATATAAAGAAGGGATTTTTTTTTTAAAACAATGACATCCCATAGCACCAAATGGTAACTAAACACAAAAAAATAAGATAATTACTGTGTATATCCAGTTCTCTGAATGTAAGCGACTGTACTATCACAAATTCCCTTCTTCTCTCCTGCTTTTTCCGGGCTTGAAACCGGCAATGAAATGATAAATCATTTTCACTGGCGAAGTTAAAAAAGGGTGTTCACTTGGAACTAAGATCAAACATCACAATCACAAGAATTGTGACAACAAGATCCACAATGACAGCAACAATGACGACGAAGATAGTAAAAAATGATTATAGAAAACACAATACACTACCATACCATAATTAATCAACACACCAACAGTTCAGGTGGAACCAAATTCGACAAGGGGAAAATGATGATACCAGAAATGGTTTTATCAAAACTACCAGAATTAATGCCTACGTGATTTCATCAAAAAAGACCAAAAAAATTAACACCATCACCACAGAGTTTACGCGACTCTTACTTTTTGGAGTCTATTTCACTATTATCTTTGACTTTTCATCTCTCCTTTCTTTTGTTTAGTTTTATTCTTCACCATTTTGTTATTTCAGAGGATTTAGATCAGAAAATAGAGACAATTTAGGTCAAAATTGGTTTCATTGGTTGAAGTAAGTAATCATTTTGTAGTACAGAATGTCGATACCAACAAATAGCTTTCGGTGATAGATCTAGATGAATAATCATATGTTTTGTTCATTTCTTTATTAGATTTACTTATACCACTTCTATTTTGTTAGTTTTAGATGTGTTTTAGTTGGTTTTTTCATATGATGCAGCAGTACGTATATCCCGTACTGACAGGAACCCAGTTTATTAAGAAGAAGAGGAAGAAGAAGAAGAAGATGCATCGTTATGATTTACGATGAGAAGATTTGTTTGTGTTTCCAGGTATGTTTCCTAATCATCTTCTTTGATTATTTTGTTCATTTTTCTTCTTTTGATTTGTTTTTCAATTTTATTATGAAGATCAAATCGATTTTCATGACGTTTTTAGGTTTTTAGGTTCGTTACAGTTTGTTACTCTATATGAATTGACAGTACATATACGATGTACCGATATAAAATACTTCTGATTATGTTTTATTCAGAGTTTTGTCATTGTTTTTGGGTTCGATCCATGAGTACATATGTGTAATACTGAACTATCTGCTTTGATTCAGTTATATTCATAGTTTTGTCATTGTTTTTGGTTTCAATCCATGAGTACGTATGTGTAATACTGAAATATCTGCTTTGATTTAGTTTCAGTCTTTTTTCATTATTTTTGGGTTCGATCCATGAGTGTATTTGTGTTGCACCGCGTTTTTAATTGATTTTTGGGTTCGATCCAGATAGATAGTCACGTTTTATGTTCATTTCATTAGTATATCTGATGTTTTAATTCCATTTTGTTGGTCTTTGGTTAGTTTTTAGTTTGCTTTTGTGTATTAATCATCAGTACATATATGATGTACTGGTGGTTTTTGATGAAAATAGTCCAGATCTAGTTATAAAATCATGTTTTACGTTTGTTTCGTTTGTAGGTCTGGTATTTTAGTTTCATTTTGTTGGCTTTTGGTTTGGTTTTGATTCGATTTTTGTATTAACCATCAGTACGTATATGACGTACTGATTTTCCTGTGTTTACTATGCTTCTATATGTTTGGTTTCAGTTTTTGCTTGTGTATTAAACATCAGTACGTATATGACATACTGTTTTTATGAATCTTGATCATTATTATTCGATTTTTTGGTTAGATTATGATGGTTTAAGCTTATTTGAACTCTCAATTTGATTTTCTTGTTATTTCGTTCTTTATTTTCTCAAAATCATACTTATTTGTTGTTTCAGGGGGTATTATCCATCAATACATATGTTGCATACTAATACAAACTACTTTTGATTCTATTTTATTCTTAGTTTTATCACTTGTTGTTGTTTGATCCATAAGTACATATTTGCGATACTGAAATAAGACTCTCTCAATTCTGTTATTTTTTGTCATGGAGTTGTTTTATATAGTGAATTAACAGTACTTACATTGAATACTGAAAAAATGCTTTTTGAATCTGTTTTATACATAGATTTTAGTCAGTTAATTCTTATGATTTTGGCAGTGCATATATGGAATACCGAAATAAAATTGAACCATCGTTAGGTAATATTAATTTTGATGTTTGTCATATTACTTGTACTGTTCATTTTTATCTGTTATTCATATATGGATTGTTGTTGTGTTTTAATTGTTACATTTTGGTCACATTTACAGGTTCAATAGGCCTACTGTTAAGACTATTGGCGCTTTGGGAGGAAGTGGTCCAATGCGAGTGGAGCACTAGAGAGATCTGGTTTTTTTTAGTATATGAATTTTTACATATATGTAGTGAAAAATTTCATTGTAAACCGTTTCTTTAAGTACATCATATATGTAGTGCTAAATTATTTTGGAAAAAGCAACTAAAGTAAGTGATGAACTTATGCAAATAATGAAATTTAACCTGCAATCAGTGTAACAGATATGTACCCAAATTTTGTAAGCAGTGTAGTAGATATGTACTCAAATTATGTAAGCAGTGTAGCACATATGTACTCAAATTTGTAAACAGTGTAGCAAATATGTACTCGATATAATGAGCATGTAGACACACACGTTTGGTAGCCGAGGGTATTATGGTCATTTCCATGTTTTAATTAATTTTGGACCTCCAGATAAAAGAAATTTCTGGTTGGACCCTACTATACATAACTATATGGGCTTAGGACCAAATAACAAATTTTCCTTATATGATATGTAGGATAACTGTCCTCCCTAGTCCTCACTCTGCTCCGCCCCTGATTCAGAGTGAAAATGGCTTTCTGACTACTTATAACCGATTCTAAAATTGTTATACAACATGATTACAAATTTTTCTGAAACCACCACGGGCCAAGTTTTCGATTCAGATATCATAGAAAAATGTAATAACCGCAACCATCATATTTCTGTTTTCCTTTGTAAGACAAGTCATTTTTAGCCTCACTTGAAGCTGTGAAGTAGGTTTAAACAAGAGATTACCACAACATCGGCTTTAGAGGTGATGCCAAGAATATTGATCAAATTAGCTAGTATAGTCATTATACTGTTTAAAAGGCTGCCTCGATCTTTCGCCTAAATGATTTTTAGTTCTGAAAAAAAAATAGAATATGAGTTGGAATTTTAATGGTTGGGATGATAAATTAGTCAGTAGAAGATTCAATGGCTGCATAATTTTCTTCCATTTGACATAACTTTGATTTAATTCTTCCTCTACATTAATATATCAAAAAATCAAATGTTTTTGGAAACCCAACAAATTCTAAACCGCAGATTTCAATACTTAATCAGAAATATGAGACTCCGGAATTACGCCTTGTGCCAACCTACGTTGTTTATTTGAATCTGACCAATGATTCAGATCTGACTCGACATCTAATTCTGCCTCGAGGTCGCACTCGCGCTTATACATCCTTCGAGTCGATTTTGCCTCTGGATCGGACTCTTCTCATACATTATTGGACTCATAGGTATTTAGAACTAAAAGAAAATTTACGATCAACCCGATTCTGGTGTAATTAGGGCTGTACATGGGCGGGTATTAGCTAAAACCAACCTCGCACCCAAAGATTGCGGGTTTTTATTTTCATAACCAACCCCGCACCCACAAACAGCGGGCGGGTTTTGTTACCCGCCCGCTACGGGTTGGGCAGGTTTGGGTTTAAACCCGCTTTATATTCAATAATCATTCACACACATATTTTAACAGCAAACAAAAACCCTAAAATCTAAGCATTCTTATCTTCTTTGCCCCTCCTCTCCAAATCTCTCCTTCCAGCCGTCATAAACCCTAAACTGTAAAAATCATCAAATCAGGGTAAGCTATAAAAAACTAGGATCAAGCAAAAATATCCTTCTCAAATATGTATCATCTTCTGTTAATTTCTGTCCTATTCTTCTTTGGATTCTTCAAAATGGCATTATGCACATTAGCAATAGCTGGTTTCTTATGTGAATGTGGTGTGGAAGAGGAACCCCTTTGAATCCAGTGAGCATAATGATTTCTCCTCTCATAAACACTATAGAAGTAGTTCTTGATTTGATTTATAATGGGATCTGTAGACATCTACTTTCTCACCATCCTATTGAAACCAGATTACAGTTATGAAATAAAAGGATACAATGGCAGATCTCTTGATGATCTTTCTGATTTAATCTCGTAAACCTTTCTTCATTAACATTCACCAAGCTTTATAAGCGAACAGAAGCAACTTGGTGAGTTTTCTGTTCTCCAGTCCAAAATCTTATAAACCTCCGTACTATTCTAATGGTTGTATAGAAGCTGAGAAATGGATTGGAAAAGGTTGTTCGGCGAACATTTCAAATCTTTGCAATTAAACTAATCCCCTTTGTTTGAATCTTATTTCGTTTTCGTGGAATACTGCAGCTATTTTTGTGTAAGACTGACTATAGCTAGGTCGAACCAGTTTGGTCAGGAATTGTGAAGAAAAAGTGTTGGTAATGCAGTAGTTCTCTTAATTAAATAAACCTGTTCATGGGAACGATTCAGAAAACCCTGGGATTTGTATCCGGAACAATTTGCTTGGGAAGGAAATGGTGTAACAAGTACAAGTCTCCGGGTGGAGAGTTATGGGTCTGGTAGCGCCAGCGCCAGCAATTTTAGTGTTTTTGATACTTTGTAGCTCATTTCGTTGTTATTTTTCCTTGCTATGTGCATTTAAACAATGATTTTACCTTACCTTTTAAAGATTGTATGAAAACTAATGGTTGGTTTTGTTGTAATGTGTTTAGAAGTGATTTTAAGAATATCGAAGCGTTTTCTATTGTTATGTTGCTTCCGTCCCATGAACCCACCTCTTCAGATCCATGCTGTCTGCCCATCTAAGCTATGCACTCCAAATCATGGTCCAGCATCTGCGATCTTTACCATCACCATGTTGCAACTGTAACAATAAAACAGTAAAAGAAGATGTGAAGATGTTAGAAATAAATTTTCTGAAAGGTAAATGCCCAGTCCGAAATATGCCCCACGACTTAGATACCCTTGAGTATAATGAATGAACCAAATCAAATTTTGAGGCAAAAGTTAGAAAAATGAAAGAAAAAGGAAAAAATCCGGCAACCAAGTGTGGCAAGACAAGCAAACGCCAGGAACATGAAAAAAAATAAAAACAATCTGATATCTGACTCGGGCGAGACTCTTATTGTCAGATGCTTACGAGTCAGAAATATTTTAAGATTTCATGGACGATGCCTAGAACTTTGTTACAACTGTTTGAAGCTTGGTCTACAAATGTGCTAAAAGGGAGGGGGAGGAGGTATGGAAGATTATTCACTACGCTATTTGTTGGATATTATGGAAGGAGCGAAAAGGGAGAGTTTTTGGTGGTCGCCATAAAAGTATTGAGGAGAATATTGATCTTGTTAAGCAACTTGTTGTCTTATGGTCTTGTGACACAGATTTTTCAAATTTATTCCTACTCGGCTCATTTGGAGCGATTGGGAAACTCTCATGAGAGAGTGATTAGTTTTGTAATATGTATTTCTATTTTTCTCTTTTAATATAACTTTATCTTCGGGAAAAAAAAGAGGCAAATATCTTAAAAATGAAAAAGGTGAAAACTTTAAGAAAAACAAGAAAAAGTATGAGCCGAGTCAGGTACAATATCTTATACGGGTCTTCAAGACAATCATGACCTTCTATGTGAGCAGATTGAACTGCCAATGCTAAACCATAAGGTGTACTTATGTTCAAAAAAAAAAAAAACTATAAGAAAACGAAGTTTTTTTTCTTTTAAAAAAAGGTGAGTAAATATCTAAACATTTAACCTTAAATATGATAATCCGGAGTGAGGCCTCTGGCTAATTACCTTGTCTGTTTGGACTTGACTAGAGATTTGAATCTGGGTGAACATCTAATTTTGGCCAGATCTGACTCGTCTCATACATTTAAATCAAACGGAATCACTGAATTAAATAGGCTTCACAACAATATGGTAGAGTGTATGGACAGAAAGGAATAATAGGCTTCGCAATAATATGAGCAGGTATTCAAAGCAGCTGATTATGGATATAAAAGCTATTTTGTTCAATTGGACGAGGAACACGGACATTTTTTTTTTGGAATTTCTTTATCCACAATTCTTTGTAATTTGGATGTTATTTTTGATACGTCCGTGTAATTCTTGAACCAAGTCACCTTTTTTTGGTGGCTTTGTATCTTTTTTATAAAATTTGTCTTTTTCCGTAAAAAAAAAACTATCTCTCTATATTCGTGCTATATAATTTGTTCTGAACCAACGGATTCAAATTTAATGAGTAACAATCAGATGAGTATGTTGAGTTTTTTTTTTTTTGTTTGGCTGATAGCTCATATAGGGCTATTGGTCTGAGCATCCGATTCACAACCGGTTGGTTGAGTAAGTTGACTAGTTGAGATATAAACGAAGACAAGCAACCCGAGTGATTGGGCTTATCACATATACCTTGAATATGAACCCCAAGAGGCCTTAGCCTTTTGTGACTGGCAAATACCAAACAAAAACCCTAAACATTTCTTCTTTCCCCATCTCCAAATCTCTCCAGCAAGAACGCCGCCGTAAACCCCTAATCTTTCAAATCCGATTCATATAGAAAACCAAATCAGGATCAAGCAAAACCTTATTCGCTTCTAATATATATCATCTTCTTCTTCTGGTAATAGTCTTCATCTTTTTGGTTCTACAGCATGTAGATCTGTAGTAGTAGCAGCTGGTTTCGTATGGGAATGTGGTGGAGGAACTATGGGAAATTCGTTAATGCAATTTGCAATTGGATCGGATACAACTATTTTGTTGGTAATCATTTCTTTTGATCTCAATACAACTTTCTTCAGTCGCATTCACTTTCATTAAGCATTAAGCAATATGTTCTTAGCATAGGAACTTCAAAATTGTATTCAAAGTGGGGTTGAAGAGTATTTTTAGGATAGCAAACCCTGGAACTTCAAAATTATAAATCATCCTTCAACAATTGAAGCTTATTAATTGTTCAAGGATAAGTTATAATTTTAAATTCTATATTTATCTTATTTTTACTAGGTCAAGGTGTCAGTCGGGAACTCATAAGACTAGTGATTTAAGATTTAAGATCCTCAGTTGGGTTCATTTTCCCTTCACATGACTATCTCATTGAAATGATTTCCAGAGCATTCCGATAGCTCTCCAAGGTAATTTAAATGTATATCCATCCTTGTTTTCATTCAATATAAACATATCGATTAAAACTGATGCACTTAGAATTCATCTTGGGGATCATGCTTAAACTAATTTGCTGGTTTCTTGCTCATTAGGTTACTGCCAGTTTATAATCTTATAACTGATTGTGGTTTAGAAGACATAGGCTATGTGGGCAAGAACTACACATGGACCAACAACAATCTAGGTACTGGAACCAAAAAATCTAGAATAGACATGGCCCTCGGAAATGCTAGTTGGTCCCTTAACTTCCCTAATAGTAAGCTTTATCATCTCAACCAAGTTGGTAGTGACCATAGTCCGATCATGTTAGTTACTAATACCACAAACTCCAACTGCTGGAAACCATTCAAATTTTTCTTAACTTGGCTTAATGATGCTACTTGTTCTGTTGTGATTGCTAATGCTTGGAAATCCAGTATACATGGTTCTTCTGCTTTCAGCTTGTCAACAAACTCCACATCACTAGGAACATGTTGTCTTTGTGGAATAAAGAGCATTTTGGAGACATAAATCAACAAGTTGACAAACTGCAAATGAAGTTATCTGAACTGCAAGCCAAGTCTCCAGATCCTATAATAACTCAAGAAGTAATCAATGTCAACAAAGAACTAAGCAAACGGCATAAGATCAAGAGTGATTTCTACCAGCAAAAATCAAGAGAGCACTTCATCAAAGACATGGATAATAACAGCAAGTATTTCCACACCAAAGTCAACAAAAAGAAAACTAGAAACAACATTTATTCTATTAAAGACTATGATAACTCTTGGCTGTTCACAAGAGAGAATATCTCAGCTCATCTGACTCAGCATTTCAAGACCATTAGCACTACTACTAATCCTTGTTTTGTAGAGAGCTTATACATTGTCATTCCTTCCATTATAACAGATGAAGACAATTATGCTTTAACAAGGATTCCTTCTTTTGATGAAATTCATAGAACTCTTAAAAGCATGGAAAATTGGAGTGCCCCTAGACCTGAAGGCTTCCAAGCAGGATTCTACAAGAGCCAATGGAGTATTGTTGGAGAGGATGTGTGCAAGATGGTTCAGAAATTCTTTGAAACCAAACATATATTGAAACAGATCAACAAAACATACATTTCTCTCATTCCTAAAAAAGAAGAAAGCTCTCTCAGGTAAGTGACTTCAGACCTATTGGTCTGTGTAACACATCTTACAAGATCATTTCCAAAGTTATAGTCAATGAATGAAGCCTATCATGGAAAAAATTGTTTCCCCTTTCCAGGCAGCTTATGTTTCTGGGAGACTTATAAGTGATACTACATCATTGCTCAAGAAATAATTCATTCTATGAAGAACAAAAGAGGTGAAACAGGTTGGCTTGCTTTGAAACTTGATATGTCAAAAGCTTTTGACAGGCTAGAATGGTCTTTCTTAATCAAGGTACTTCAATATTTTGGCTTTTCAAATGACTTCTGTGACTTGATTTATCAGTGCATTAGTACAACTTCTTTATCAGTTCTTCTTAATGGCTCTCCTTGTGAAGAATTCAACCCCACCAGAGGTATTAGACAAGGTGATCCTCTTTCACCTTATCTTTTCATTCTATCAATGGAATATTTATCCAGGCATCTGACAAATGTTCTTCATGATAATTCCATTAAAGGCATTAAAGTAGCTGCTATTTCTCCAGCTATTAATCATCTACTCTTTGCAGATGATTGCTTGATCTTTACTCAAGCAAATATTTCCTCAGTTAACAACTTGTTGGATTTACTTCATAATTTCAGTTCTCAGTCTGGTCAAACAATCAATTTTGAGAAGTCTGCAGTTCATTATAGCAAGAAGACTAAGCCAGAGGTTGGTGCTACTCTCACTCAAATTTTGGGAGTTAAAGTGATGAACTCAAAGGAAAAGTATCTTGGTTCACCATTAATTCTTGGTCATTCTAAACAAGAATCTTTTAAATCAATTAAGGAGAACTTTGAGACTAGATTTTCTTCTTGGTCTAGTATTTCACTTTCACAAGGTGGAGAGGCACTATGATCAAACATGTTCTAAACTCAGTCCCTATTTATCAAATGGGAACATTCAAGCTTCCTAACAATCTTATACAACAACTCACCACTATTGAAATAAAGTTCTTCTGGGGTTACAATAATAATAGAGGTTCTAATCCTATAGCATGGTCAAGTGTGTGCAAGTCCAAGGATCAAGGTGGCTTAGCTTTTAGAGATTTGGAAAAGCTGAATTTAGCAATGCTAACGAAACTTGCTTGGAGAATCTGTAGTGACTCAAGTAGTTTAATGTCACAGGTGCTTGGAAGTAAATACTTCAAACAAGGTGATCTTCTTCATCAAAATACTTCAGTCAAGAACTGCTCTTATACATGGAATGGGATTACTAAAGGTTTGGAAATTGTCAAACAAAATTACTTCATGGAAATAAATAATGGCAGAAAAACTAAAATATGGAAGGACAAGTGGATACCAGGAATGCAGCACCCACCAATTCCATTAAATGATCTTCACAGGTTTTATGAAGATGTTTCTGAGTTATATACACCTGATTCTAATCAATGGAATCAAAACACCTTAATGATTATTTGATGTTGTTATTTAAAATTCAGTCCTTATTTATTGATTGCAGTAAGGATGATGTGATGATTTGATGCCCTCAAAAGATGGTCAATTTTCAGTTAAAAGTACTTACCAATTACGACTCAAAGCAACAATGAAGTTCATGTCAATGGTGTAAGTATAAATCCTAATATCTCGAGGCATTGTGGAAGACTCCAAAGAGCTCGCCGTATCAAAATGTTCATCTGAAATGCATTAGAGGCATTAATAATACTAAAAAGAAGAAGAGCTCAGTTCAAGCAGTGAAACACATTGTGACATTTGTGGATATGGTGGGGAAGATATTGAACACATTATTTTGCATGCGAGGCATGCAAGGTCGATGTGTGGAGAAGTATCAATATTAACATAGATGTTGTCGAGAGAAAATTGTGATTCGGTTTACGAGTGGATCATTAGTTGGTTCACCTCTATGGATATTTCCGGAATCGAGATGGCTCATTACTTTAATGGTTGGTTCTTGGATGTTATGGAAAGATCGATGCGATGTTGTATTTCGGGGAGTAAATCTAAACCCTCACACTACTATGCATAAAATCCATTACCACATAGAGTCTCATGCATTGCATTAATCCTTCTCATTCTCGCAACATCGAACACTAGAAATATCATTTCTAACTGAAACCTCCTACCGAAGGTGTGGTTAAATTTAATGTTGATGGCTCATATATTCAAGGTTCTAATGCCTCGGCATCGGTATTGTGTTGCGTGATCACACGAGGTTCATGCATTGGCATCAAAGGAAGCAATGGAGATGGAGCTTTGAACCAGACGATGTAGAATGTATGGCAGTCAGGGAGGCACTCTCTTGGGCTAAGGAACTAAAGTATCAACGCATTCAAATAGAAGCAGATGTTCAGCTGGTCATTGAAACCATTAATGGGAATATCTTACTCATCCAATGGGAAAACAGAAACTTAGTAAAAGAGATTAATCACTTAATTTCTAGCTTTTTATCTTGTGAGTTTATTTTTGTAAGCCGCGATGATAATCAAGTAGCGGATGCTGTTGCAAAGAATGATAGGCAAACAGCATCTTCTGTATTATCTTTTGAAAACTTTGATCCAGGCATTTGTGATCTTCTGGCAAAAGATCACATACCTGGCTAATAATCAATAAATTTCTCTTTATCCAAAAAAAAGGTTACTGCCAGTTTGGGAATTTAGTGGAGGAGCTCCTCCATATGGAGGCACTAAGAGTCTATGGTATTCTTACATTTAGTTTAAGCATATTGTGCAGCTATACTCACAATCCAAACCTTTATATATTTTTTTCTTTGATCCGTCTATTAAATGTTTTGGTGCTCTATTTTTTAGATTGTTCGTCTACTCATTGTCACTGTTGTATTTCGAATCTTCTTCACTTTCACAATCTTCCGCATGATTTTCTTCTTCGTCTTCGTTAGATATAACTTCCTTTTCATCTTTTATAATGGTGACAAGTGCAGTGACTCTGAATGAATTTTGTGTCTCGAATGGACCAATATTGGCAACCACATCTTCTAAAACTTGATTTATAATTTTATCTTGGGCAATCTCTGGAACACCCAAGCAAGCTAATAGCCTTAGCTTCGACGACATTTATAATACTTATGCCGTGCATAATTTGTATCTCCAATTGTTTTGATCGACTATTTTCATCAACACCTCTTAATTAGTTTTCTTTTGTGCTTGCTTGGGTGTTCCAGAGATTGCCCGAGATAAAATTATAGATCAGGTTCTAGAAGATGTTGTTGCCAATATTGGTACATTTGAGACACAAGACTCATTCAGAGTCACTGCACTTGTCGCCATTATACAAGATTAAAATGAAGTTATACCTGACGAAGACGAAGAAGATTATCATACAGATGATTGTGATAGTGAAGAAGATTCGGAATACATCAGTGACAACGAGTTAGACGGCAATCTAAAAAACGGCACACCAAAACATCTAATAGACGGATTAAAAAGAGAAGTATATAAAGGTGGGGATGGTGAGTATAGCTGCACTATGATTTTTCCTCTCAACAAGGAGAGATTCCTTTCGACAGCTAAATATGGTATGCAACATTTAGTTTATATGGTATTGTTACATTGTTTTGAGTTATACCATCTACTTAGTTCTCATTGTTGATTGTGAACTCTTCACAAATATGAGATTGAGAAGAAGATAATTCTTTATTATGATAATCATATCAGTTCTGGTTACACAGCTCATGAATATATAGAGCTAAAAATATATTGTGATAAAGCAAAGATCCTATATACTAGGAAACAATATTTATCCTTAAATAAGGATATATGTTAACACTCCCCCTCAAGTTGGTGCATAGATATCACACATGCCCAACTTGTCCAGAAAAACCAAGTATTTTTTGCTTGACACTCCATGTGTGAGAATATCCGCAAGTTGTTCTTGGATCGAACCGGTGGTGACTCAATAATGTTGTTGTCCGGCTTCTCTTTGATGAAGAACTGTCAACCTCAACATGTTTAGTACGATCGTCTTTGAACAGGATTATGAGCAATATCACGCGCAGCTTTGTTATCACAATAAAGACTAATAGGATCCTTGAGAGGAGCCCCAAATCCTTAAGGAGAAGCCTTAACCACAAGGTTTCACAAATGCCATCTCGCCATACCTCGAATTCAGCCTCTCGCACTTGATCGTGTAACAATATTTTTTCTTACTTCTCCAAGTAACTAAGTTACCTCCCACAAAGGTAAAGTAGCCTGCAATAGAACGTCGCCATCGATTTCTCCCGCATAATCGGAATCAGATATGCCACAACCTTTCTATGATCTTCATTTTTAGAGAATAAAATTCCTTTTCCAGGAGCAGGACTTCAAATACCTCAAAATACGTGAAACGCATTCATGTGTTGTTCACCTGGATTGTGCATGAATTGGCTAACAACACTGAGTGCATAAGCAAGATCGGCCTTGTGTGAGATAGATACATCAATCTCCCCACAAGTCTTTGATATCTTCTTTTATCAGTAGGAACTTGATCGAGTTCAATACACGCATTTACCTTTTCTTCTAAAGGTGTATGGATGGGTTGACATGCCGACATGCCCACTTCTTTTAGCGAGATCAAGAACATATTTCCTTTGTGATAAGAAAATTCCTTCTTTGGATCGAGAAACTTCAATCCCAAGGAAGTATTTCAATGAACCAAGATCTTTCATTTGAAATTCCTTTGATAAGTATCTTTGCAAAGATTTCCTTTCCTCTGGATCATTTCTGCTACCACCATATCATCTACATATATGATAAGAGCAGTAATTTTATCCTTCCTTTTCTTTATGAACAAAGTATGATCGTAATTACTCCGACGATATCCAAAGTTTCTCATAGATTTGGTGAATCTTCCAAACCAGTGCCCCAGGAGATTGTTTTAGTCCATATAATGACTTGTTTAGCTTACATAACTTCTTACCATGAGATCCCCGAACCGAAATACCAGGTGGGAGATCCATGTAAACTTCTTGATTAATTCACCATGCAAGAAGGCATTCTTTACATCAAACTGCTGTAAAGGCCAATCCAAGTTTGCAAAGAAGCGATAACAAGACTCGTACAGTGTTGATTTTCGCTACTGGAGCAAAAGTTTCCGTATAGTCGATACCGTAAGTTTGGTTGTAACCTTTAGCAACTAATCTTGCTTTATAACGTTCAATCTCACCATTTTCCTTGTATTTAATGGTGAAAATCCAACGACACCCCACAATTTTTCTTCCTTTTGGACAATCAACATAATCCCAAGTATCATTCAAACAGGGGACCTCAATTCTTCTTCTATGGCTGCTCTCCATTTTGGATCAGCTAATGCTTCCTGCACATTGTTAGGAATAAAAGCATTAGATAGTTGATTCACGAATGCCTTATTAGCTTTAGACAAACGATGGTGAGAGACATAATGACTCATAGGGTACTTAACCTTACTAGAGATTTCAGGTTCATATCTAGGTTTAGGAATACCTCTATTTATACGTTGCGGAAGTTGTTTCCTTGATTCTTCAAGAACATCCGTAGCAGACGATTGGTTTGGTGTTTCATCTTCTTGAGGTAACGTAGACTCGGGATGTCTTCTATCATAACCTCATCTTGAATCTCGACAAAGACGATCCAATACTGTACTTTTGTTTCTTCTCTTGAAGAAACTTCATCAAAATTTTCTTGAGGTATATCATCAGAATTGACAATAAAGAGACATCGATTTGATATATCTTCATCATAGTTAAGAGTCCGAATTTCCTTATGGTACTCCCCCGAAGTTCGGACTCACATGAAAAATACATAGTATCTTCATGAAATACAACATCCATAGTAACAAACATTCTTTGGTTGGAGGATGATAGCAACGATATCCCTTTTTAGTTGTTGCATATCCCACAAATACACACTTCCAAGAGCTCTAGGAGCCAACTTATCACGTTGATTCTTGTGCGAGATGAACATAAGCTACACAACCAAACACATGAGGCGGAAGATTAGGAGCAGTTGGAGACACTGTTTGCTTTACCAAGAGCTTGATGGGGTGTTTGAAACACAATGGTACTTTGGATGGCACTCGATTTATAAGATATCTGCAGAAGTAAGTGCCTCTCCCCAATACATCAATGGCATATGTGCTTCTATTAATGAAGCACGGACCACTTCCAATAAGTGACGATTCTTTCTCTCGCTACTCCATTCTGTGAGGAGTATTAGAGCAAGTAGTTTGATGAATAACTCCGTGTCCTCTAAATAATGTTGAAGGTCGAATCCATATATTCACCACCGTTATCACTACGAAGAACTTGAATCTGTTTGTTGTCTTGAGTGCTAATCATCTTATGGAACTTTTGAAACAAGTTGGTAACTTCACTTTTGCTTTTCATGAGACACACCCACGTCATTCTAGTGCAATCATCAATAAAAGTAACAAACCATTTTGAACCACCGAGAGTAGTAGTTTTAGATGGCCCCCAAACATCGAGTGTATGATCATAAAAGGAACTGGACTCTTATTGAATGATAATGGAAAAGAAGCACGATGGCTTTTTGCAAGTTCACATACTTCACAATGAAAACTAGAAATATCAAGTTTTGTAAACAAACTAGGAAATAATTTTTTAAATAACCAAACGACGCATGTCCCAATCGTCGATGCCATAACAAAATTTGAGATTTTTGTCTCTCCCCCTCGGAACCATCGACAAGAAGAGCTTGACGCAGTTTTATCCGAACTACTTGACACCAAATCCAGATAATATAGCTTCCCACGCTTAACACCATAACTAATCGTTTGCTTTGTTGTGATGTCCTTAAAAACACAACTTGATCAGGCCAAAATATTACCACACAATGTAAAGTATTAGTTATTTGGGAAATCGACAGAGATTACAGTCTAATGTAGGAACTACTAAGACAGAATCTAAGTCTAAACTTTCGGTGAGAGATATTGACCCTTCACTTTGCAATTTGAGCATGTGAGCCATTTGCGGTAGAGACTTTTTTTGTAAGGATGGTTTAAGGGAAGAGACTTGTTTAGAATCGCATGTCATATGGTCTGTAGCACTTTTGGAATCAACTATCCATGAATTATTGAAACAAGTGAAGAAACATTTAAAAACTTACCATCGTTACTCCGTCTTGCTCTTGGGGCGGATATTACCATGGAATCCTTTCCTTTCTTTGTTGAAGCCATTGGAGCACCAGAATTCTTCTTTGTCTCCTTCTTCCTCTCCATATGTTGATCCCACCAACTGGATATCCAACCAACTCGAAACACATGTCATTGTATGTCCAGATTGATTACAATGTGTACACTTAAGTGATGACTTGTCCACCTCGGTCTTTGAGTATCTATGAAAAGACCCCTTTTGGTTGTACTGGGTTTCGAGTGGCCATAGCAGCAGGTTCAACTTCTTCGGTTCTTTTATCATCGTTGTACGTCGAATGATTCACGACGAACAAGTGAATAACATGATTCCAATTCGGGAATAGGATCCTTTCTCAAGATTTCATCACGGATCTGCTCAAAACTTTCATCTAATCCAGAAGGAATATATGCACCCTTAGTATTTGTATTGATTTTCGATAGGCTTCAACATCATTAGGATTCTCCATAACCACCTTGTCACGATGATCCAACTCTCCAAAGATTTCAGTTAGTTCTCCATAATAAGTTGAGAGAGCTCTGCCATTTTGATTTGCCGAAAACGCTCGTCGGTTTAGAGTAAACACCTGCATCTCATCATCTCCATCTCATCATCTCCATCATAAAAGGCTTTAGATAATGCATCCCAGATCTCTCTAGCGGTAGGTAACCGAATATATCTCTTCATGATTTCAGGTGACATAGACATCAACAACCATCTCTTGACCTTTTGATTATCCGTGTGCCACTTTTCATATTTTGGATCTTCCTCGTAGGTTTTCTTGTTCTTCCCATAATAAAAGAAGTTTTTTCTTTTTCGGCAATATGCATCTCCATGATTTGTGACCACAAGTCATAGTTTGTTTCATCAAGAACAATCCCAGGCTTGAATGATGCACCTTAAGATTGAACGATAATAGGAGCAGATTTGTTTTCCATCTGCCCTTTTTGTTTAGATTTATTTTGGTATAATTCTGAATCACTACCCATGATTCAATAACCCTAGCTCATAGATACCATCTTCACAAATATGAGATTGAGAAGAAGATAATTTTTTATTATGATAATCATATCAATGAAGTTACACAGCTCATGAATATATAGAGCTAAAAATATATTGTGATAAAGCAAAGATCCTATATACTAGGAAACAATATTTATCCTTAAATAAGGATATATGTTAACATGAACAACTGTATTTGTCGACTTTGTTGTGCAAAGATCTCTGCTGAGCTGGGGTGTTATTCTGAGTTTTGTATTGACATGGGTGGTATATCTACTTCGTAGGTTATCCGAAGTAAATCACTTTGGATCAGCAAGCATATGTGCCAATTGGTTAGGGATGCCAGCGAAGGAGTGTTTATTTGTATAAAGTCATCTGAGTGTTTTGAAATAGGTTTATAAGCTCTGTTCCTAGAAATCAAGCAAAGATCTTTATCGCTGAATCTTGTTCTGAGTGATCACAGAATTTGTGCACCTACGTACGGGGTTGTCAGTGAACAGTAGAAGGTGAATATAGCTTCTGAAGAAATCCCTTGAGAGATTGTACTCATAGTGATGTGCAGCTACTTATTATGTGTTTACCAAGACGAGTTCATTCATAAATAGTTCCGGAATGATCTGTTCGCTTCTTGATAGGGAGCTTGAGCAGCCTAAAAATGGAATTCAGTGTAACTTGTTATAGCCATAAGTTAATGCCGGATTACATATCTCGCTGAGTTTAAAATCCAGAAAATTGTGCTTGTACTTGCATCCTCTTCTTATTTGATATTACCGGTTATTTTGTTCTTATGAACTTATTCAAATCATGGTATTTTTTTTTACTGCATCTTTGGATTGTACTACATATCTTGTACTGCACATCTTTTGACTGATAAGGAGTTCATCTCAGAAGCAATTTTACTGTTTTCTTGTATAAAACGTGCTTTTTGCTCTGCATTATCCAAAAGTCAGACACACATAGATCTCTCTTGTTTCCTTGCTCCATTAGATGATGGAGCCAAGATTCTTTGGCTCAGCATCTTATATTTCGCTTGGCAAATATTGCAACATCAATCGAAAGCCGCATCGGTCAGACATATCACCCTGGCAAAATCACGGCCAGATTGTTCCTTTCATGTCATGTCACCTCTGATATCCGATACAAGATAATACTCCCTCCGTCCCACTATTAAGTGACCTAGTTTAAGTTTGCACAATTTTTAAGACAGGCAAGGAAAATAGTATTTTTAAGCATTTTTTACAATTATATTCTTATGAATAATAAGTAGTGAAATTTAAAAATAATTTATCTCTCTACTCCACAGATGTTCGCAAACTTCATACCATTGAAAAGCATTTTAAAACCCTTACGTAACAAATATAAACATGCTATCAAATTATCCATATTTCTTATAATTTTTATAATTAACTAAAAGGCTAATTTTAGAAATACCTCCTTGTTTAGTGATATAGATCACTTATTAGTGGGACAAAATGTAAAATCAAATAGGTCACTTAATAGTGGGACGGGGGAGTATGATTTATTCTATCTGACCTAGTCAAATTCTTGGATTCCTCTACTAGCTGTAGAAAATTTCAGTCCCAAAAACGAAATCAAACGCCCATAGAGAAAAAGAATACAAATGAGATGGACTGCATCCCGGTCCCTGGCTTCATTTCTTAGAAAATTTTTAATAAGAAATAAACTTCAAAAGAAATAAAAAATAAAGAGAAATTAAGTTTAGAATCTTCAATCAATTAAAGTTAATTAATTAAAAAAACACAGATTAGAAAATTAAATTATGATTAAATAAAAACATATAGTTAATTAGTTAAACTTGATTTAAGAATAAGTTAGATATGCTTTTTCCTTAAACAATTAGTTATTCTTAGTTAATTATTGTACTAACAAAGTATAGCAAATGGTTTTGGTGATTAGTGATTGCGCCAAGCTTCCACTAACTTCATTAATTATAGTAAGGTGCTTGATTAATCAAAATGAATGGTAGATTCTTTTTCCAGTGTATTATGAATTTGTCCTATTTTTCGTAGTGAAAATAACAGTCCAACTAACTGCTTAGACAATTTTTCCATTTTTTCTTGTTGAGACACCATGCATTTTAGACAAGGTAGAAAAATAATTAGATTATTATTTAGATGTATCATGTAATGAATAGCAAAAATAATTACATCATATGATCGGACATTCGTTGACAAGGTAGAAGCTCGATAATTTGCATGAATAAAACATAAGATTAGAAGATTGATGTTCATTAAACATCATATAAGATTATTAGTGGACATAAAAGACATAAAACCAGAAGCTGCGGTTAAAAAATCCGTGGATGATAAAAGAAAAAAGCATCTTACCTTTTTTGTTAAATCAAAAGAGAAAGAAGGAATTGAATTTGTGTAATGAGGTACGTTTTGAGTTTTAGAGAACCCTTTCATTCAAGTAAAATTGAAACATCTCTCTGTAGCAACATGCGCTATTAGTTAGTTACGAAATAATTTGGATGAGTTTTATCGGAATTTTTATACCAATACATATTTATCGTAAAAATTTGTTTATATACTTGGTACACTTTCAACCACTTAATTTATATCAACTAAAATCTTGTAAAATCAGCAAGAATTATAATAAAAAAAAATAATAATAGAAAACTGATATTGAAATAGTAAACGATTCTAATTTTATAATTTTAGAGGTCTTAATTCACTTTTGTTCAGGGGGACAGATGAAAGTCATGTTCAGGGGGACAGATGAAAGTCATGTTCTAAAATTGGTTAGGTGGCCGAAATATTCGTGTATTTAATGAATTTTAGGGTTGCCAACTCATTGTAATATTCGTTAAATTATAATATATGAATTCGTGTATAATAAACATGCTAGGGATGGGGTGGTTGACAGTTTTATAAGGGTATCTAACCATTTTGAATCAATTTACCATCTTCAGAGCATATTGCTTATTGGATTCTTAAATTTGCTTGCAATCTGAAGTTTTCATACACATTTTATTCCAGGAAAACTTTCATATACACAATTTATTCTTGGAAAACTATTAGTAATTAAGGGAAGAATACGGAATTCTAGTTTCCCTTACCAATTTTCCAACTATCTCCTATAAACGTGTCCCCCTATGTATTAAAATTTCCAAATTACCGAACCTATATAGGAAGCATAACAAAATCTAGGGGGGACAACTGTCCCCACTAGACTGTTAGTAGCTCCGTCCCTGATTCTTTGAGTACATAAATATAATTATTCTCTTAGTCAGCAAATTCCAGATGTCCGTTAAGATATTAGAACTGACGTGTACAATGTTAGCTGGGAATCTTCATCCATTATACGATGATGTACTCAATAGAAATTGATAATTAATTGGGTCCATTGAATTCTTCCCAATGGTGAATTATTCAATTCAACCATAAAAAGATTTGCTAATAAAAAATATATAGCTCAACCATTGTTGAGTTTCAATATTCCAACTTATTCATAAAATGTCCTAAAACAAAAACTTGAAGTGCTGAATATTAGATTGTAGATATCACTAATCCGCAACTATTTTCCAGTACCGGTGATGGTATTATCAAACATCAATAATTTAGTTGCTATTTGATCTTTTCAAATATAACTAGAGGTCCATATTATGATATGCAGTCCCATACATATTGACATATTCTCTCTTATCAATCACTTTTTTTTTATTTAATAAATATATAAAAGTTATATTTAGATTTGTTTTATGATTCTCTTATGATCATGAAAAAAGATGATGGAGCTCCCAATTATGAAAGTCAATTTTCAAAAATGACTACTTATTTGGTGGCAAAGGAACATAAGTGTCATTCAATCATAACGTCATAGACAACAAGGACCTTTTGTTTGCATGGTGAACAAAGTATGTTTTTGTGTTTTGGAAAAACATTAAAAGAAAAGAAAAGAAAGGCATGATTACGATATCAAAGAAGTATCACAAATAAAGTGTTAGGCACCAATTTTTTCTCACCTAAGAAAAAAATAGGTAGCATTTTTATCAACAGTGTTGTGTTGGGATTTGGTGGATTTCCATCTACATTGCCTAAAATTCTAAAATGCTAACGCATGTAGTGTACAAAAAATATATTACCTAGCTAAGATCTCAATTACCCACGCAAGTTGTAAATCTAAGAGCAGTGATCTCCCGCACCGTTTTGCGGGAGAGCTAAATGAGCAAGCACACTATTGGCCGTTAGATCAACTCACCAACCGTTGGATTGCCTCTACCTTTACTTTTCCAGCTGTATACATAAACCTGGCCTGATCCATTGCACGTGCCAAAACCCTGCTGCACCTATAATGGTGTAGCACTAAACTCTTAACTCTACAACACTAACTCAAGCTCAACTTCCAACTAAAATACATAAATTGAATCATTCAAAGAAACTTCAAATTCCAATTATAATGCAAACTAAGTTTACCTGCCAATGCAGTAGTAGGAGGTTTTCAGAGAGACTATCCAATTCTGATTCTATACATCAATCTTAAACAACTTCTACTCTCCCAACTCAAGCTACAATAATACTCTACACCACCAGTTACATCTTCACAAGCAATACTCATTTAATCCATACCACGGACTGTTTTAAATCCAATTACTTTAACCATTAGTAATCCATAATACCAGAACCACCACAAGACATTCAGTTCAACCTCTGTGAGTCACAGTAATTGTGACTTTGTTGTCACACCAACAACTTCAATTCAACAGAACCATTACCTTTCCTCTACAACAAACCTTTCCTTGTATTCAACAACATCACAGCAGCTACCACATCAACCCTGTATAACAGAGCAAATGCTTCAATACCAGCACCAATATAATTTCGCATCTCAGCTTCAACACTCATACTTAAAGCTGATCAAAACTCAACTGTAACACATATCTCTTTCTTTAATCTCAATTCCAGGATAACATGATTCAATCAAGTTTCATTATTGATTTTATCTCTAACTCCAGTTCCATACACACCCACACCTCAATAACTCTGCACCTCCACCATTCATTAATGTCCCCTACAACTTCAACATCATAGACAACACCAATACCACTGACAGTTCAACTTAACTCCACACCAAAATAATATGCATCCACACCGAAGTCAGTCGCACCCCAAGCCAATTTTCAGTCTTGTATAAAGCAATGCTGCTAACCAATTCCTAGCCAAAAATTCTTCGCACTCGCCCAACAGGTCTCCAACCATGCTTTGCCACCCGGCCTCCATCCACGCTGTGACCATCAAGCCGAGTCCTCGCCATGCGGTCAATCATTCCGCCAAACAAATGTCCACCAATCTTGCCCGGCCATCATTTATGCAGAATTTATCATGGAAGCATAAATGAGCAGTTTCATACATAAATCACCATGAAGGCATGCAACATTGATTCCAGCAGTTTCATACATAAATCATCATAAAGGCATGCAACATTGATTCCAGCAGTTTCATACATAAATCACCATGAAGGCATGCAGCATTGATTCCAGCAGTTTCATGCAGAAATCATAATGGAGGCATGAATGAGAGTTAATGTTATTTATGTTTACATTGAAATTAGATATTCAACTGTATAAATAGGGGCAGAAATTATATGAAAAGAAAAAATGGCCAAGAGGAGAGGAGAGAAAAACATATTTTGTAATAGAAAAATCAATAAAACATTTCTCCCCAAGGGGATTCATCCGTGGACGTAGGCAAGCCATGCCGAACCACGTAAAACCTGCGTTCATCTTTGTCTCTTTATTTGCTTTCCAATCCGTCTTCAAACCCCAATACTCACACCAAAACTATCCATTCATCGTGTTTCGTGCCCAAAAGTAATTTTGGGTACAAACATTGGCGCGACTAAGGGGAGATATACGAGAAAAGAAATCGTGCTTTCCCATTGAGAAAAGTTGTAGAAAATGCTTCAAAAATCGTGTCCGTGAAAAGGCGATCCGAGCATTTTGGAAAATCATGCTTGATCCGAGTTGATCGCAACCGCCGCAGACTAGTTTGGTCATAAATGATCATGATCCGGCCGATCGCAATTCTTCTTCAACCGTATAATCGCACATACTACAGATCCGGTTGATCGCAAATCGCCGCAACCAAGATTCGCCGTTTCAGATTTGCTGAATCTATTAGCTGCGGATATCGCTGAAAATCGCATCACTATAAAATCTGATGATAGTGTTGCTGGAACGCTCGTTTCGCGGCAGAAGATGTTGTGAAATACCATCAAAACTGTTGTAGGATATTCGATCCACAACATGGTCGGGATCCATTTGATTTCTATCATCGCTGCCCGTCCCGGAAATGACTCTTCGGGCAGATCGATTAATCACAATTACTATAGCCCAAAGATCGCGATCGGAAGCCACCAAAGCCGACTTACTGCGAAAATCACCAAGGTTGTTGTCAGGATGTCCGATCCGCAGCATGATTCAAGTCCCATGTCCGAAAAAATTACTTCCCAAATAACGTAGTGTCTACGTGTTCGAGTTTGTAATCGTCAAAATCTCTACTGTCTTGATCGCTAGGTTATCAAGTCGCCTACATCTCAAGGTGCTTGAATACCCCAGGGAAAACCTCCAGAAAAAGCATCTCAAAAATTCCAGAAAGGGCCACAAAAGTGCAGCAAAACCATGGTGAAAGGTCCAGCGAGAAACAAAAGAGTCCACGGAACTGAGTTACAAAGGAAATGAAGAAAACAGTAAAATCTGTTACAAAAGTTCAAAAAGCAATGGTGATCCAGCGAAACCGTTGCTAAAAGTTCTCATAAAAAAAAAAAAAAAAAATGCGGCGGCCAACACGAGCGGCGGCGACAGCAGCGGCGGCACGGCGGCAACATGCCTCAGATATGTTCACCCTCTTCAGGGGTTTCGTTCACCCACTTTACTTTTCACTCACCCACGTCAAAGGTGTCCATCACCCACTTCCATCAACAAGAAAAGGTTCGATTCTTCTTGTTACATCAAATTTCGATGTTCGGTGTATGTAAACCGTTGATGCTCATTGGTACATCAAACTACGATGATCCGCGATACATCAAAGTTTAATTTTAAACAACAGTTTGATGCAATGGTGGTACATCAACCTTCGATGCGCTGGACACACAGACCGTTGATGCTCCCTGGTATATAAATTTTCGATGATCTGTACAACATCAAAATCAAAAAAAAAAAAAAAAAAAAAAAAAATCAGTAAAACCGGCGGCCCAAGCCGGCGGCCATCACGAGCGGCGGAGAACGAGCGGCAGCGGCGGCGGCGAACGGCGGCAGCGGCGGCGGAGAACGGCGGCGGCGAACGGCTGCAGCGGTGGCGGCAGACACGATCGGCAATCGGCGATTAATTGCCGATTAATCGGCTGCTGCAAATAATCGGCGATTAATTGGAGGGTTTGATTCGTTGCGGCGCGATACAACTTAATTCCGTAGCCCTGTTCCAATGGAACACGGTGCAACTTAATCCCGTAGCCCTCGGATTATTCCGCCCAGTTTCTCTTGCCTTGCGGATATCTACACCCCACTAGGGCTTGATCTAAAAATTTGTTTCGTTGATATCTTCTTCGTCTCACGTCCGAATTGGATGATTTTTGGCTTGTTGCGATCGCATTTCAATATCCTACGACATGAAGGTAAAATTTTGCAATTGGAGAATAATATTTTTTGGGGACAATCACGTCATCAACATGTTAGAGCAAGGCGCTGACCAACCAATTTTGTTTCCTCAATAACTTCTTCTTCGTGCATCCAAACTGAGTGATTGTCGGCCCGATAAGATCGTATGTCAATTACCATGATCGTCAAGGCAACATTCCAATTTTCGGAGAAAGTTAAAATTTTTAGAAATGTAAAATGACAAAGCACTGAAAACGGTCACATCCAATCACCAACGAAAATATGCATAGTCATTGATCGGCTGCTGCAGTCCTTTTCCACATAATTATTACTGATAGTTCATTGAACTATTGTAATCGATTTCCACAAAGAACAACTGTTGGCCTCGTTGATCGAACAACCACAAGTCCTTTTTAATTCCTACTGATCCGTGGGTCGAACTGTTGTAGTCCGATTTTCCCGAAAAAATTGTTTCAATACAGTTTCCC
Source organism: Papaver armeniacum (assembly GCA_023531295.1). Taxonomy (NCBI): domain Eukaryota; kingdom Viridiplantae; phylum Streptophyta; class Magnoliopsida; order Ranunculales; family Papaveraceae; genus Papaver; species Papaver armeniacum. The sequence continues at coordinate 226,484 of JAJJWW010012512.1, forward strand.
TCTCAACCGATTCAGTCCAGTTTTGCGCATAACTGTTGCAGTGCAGCTGATCACATTTCTTTGAAATACGATTCCTTGGCAACTGTCTTCGATCCAGCTTGGGCTTAATTGGTGCATTCCAGTCCCACAGACAAATCAATTACTAAGTCGAGACGAGACGCTAAGGAAACTATAATTAATCATCGTCGCTGGAAAACACAGACATAGCCAGTGGGCATCCTAATCACTTCGTAAGCGAAGTCACGGTAACATTTTCAATAAGGTAAGTATACAATTTACATATTTTTGCATCTTTTCATATATTCATGCATACTTTTGTTCAATAAGACACCTTTAATGTGGCAAGCATCTTCTCACGAGGGGATGCACACATTTCAATTCTCGCGCGCAGACGGAATAGTGGGATTGGCCCCCCGCGCGAATTCCAGATAGCAGACATATTCAAAATTCCATGCGCGAGCAAAATGCAGCAAGGCGGTGCACCCTTGTGCAAGCATTGAGCAGCATGAAAATTACTATCTTCCGGGGCAGTTGCATATCACTTCAACATGACTGACCATCACTTGGGGGCGAGATATGTAACACCTCATGGTCTTAAATTACTCTTTTGGGGCAAGTTGTGTAACACTTCATACGCTTGGAGGCAATTTACATAGCACCTAATTGCAATGCGGAATTAAGCTTCTGAAAATCGAAATTTCAGGTAACCCAAACTTGTTAATCCTCCAACGAGTTGTGGGATTAAGAGGGGGCGAACATACACCCTAATATTTTTACGCAATTATTACAACCAATAATTTTTAACTACCATAGATACGCTATTATACTCGAGTTCAAAAGCAACTGCTACACTCAGTTGGATGCAAGCGATGCGATCCCGGCTTTGCTTACAAGTCTCGTATCCGCTGGACGCAACTGATGCAGTCTGGTGGCACTCGGTTGGACGAAACTGATGCTGTCTAGTTTTATTCGTAACTGTTACACTTATGTTTATCGAACTGTTTAAGTCAAGTCCCTCAACAGCTGCTGCAGTCCAGCCAATCAGCACTTCGCCGCAGCGTAGCTTTGTTCGTTCTGCTGCATTCCACCGATCACAGTGATGCGATCTAGCTTATGCTCATAGATTCGCAGATCCACTGACCGCATGACCGTAGAATCTTGCTCAAATCGTTGTGCATTCATGCCCGATCGCAGAGGTGCAGTTCAATTTTGCTCGTTGCTTTCTTCTTCCCAACCGATCGCGGTGATGCAGTCTAGCTATGTTCGCAGTTCCTACTGTCATCCGACCTCGACCGCATGTTCCGCAATCTTGCTCGTTGTTGCCGCACTCCACCGATCGAAGCCGTTGCGCATAATTTTACTCGTTTACTGCCGCCAGCCAGCCTGATTGAAGCCGTTGCAAACCATTTTTGCTCAATGTCAGCATTACCCGCTTTTGCTCATTACCGTAGAAGGCGCTTTTTGTGGCCATCGCAGACAAGCCCAACGCAACTACCACGATTCAATTTTACATCAGGAGCATCACGTTTCCGTTACAGAGCAGTTCAGATTTCGGTCCTGATTTTGCATACAATAATGATTCATGCTCAACTATTTCCCGCCGACCTCCCAGTCACAATAGCTACACTTGGGGGCGTCTTGATTGTGATTTCCGCAAACAACAAGGGAAGTTCGCCGATCACCTCAACATCAATAGTCCGCACTTGGGGGCGAGTTTTATCACTGACTAAGGAACACGAAATTTTTCTTAACCCCCAACAAGTTGGAGGTTAAGAGGGGGCGATGTTTGTACCATAAGTAAAAATACCACTTAATGGGCCAAATTGATACTTGAATCATCTTTCGGTCGTTATCCAAGCCCGCTAACCAGTCAACCAAGGCAGCCCACCAGTCTGCACATACCGGTCAATGGTCAAAGCCGATCAACTATCAAAGTCAACGTACGGTCAAGGTCAACGGTCAAAGTCAATGGCCGGTCAACAGTCAAAGTCAACCGTCAGTCAACTACCGAAGTCATTCGCACCCCAAGCCAATTTTCAGTCTTGTAGCCAGCAATGCTGCTAACCAATTCCTAGCCAAAAATTCTTCCGCATCGCCAACTTGCTCCAACCATGCCGCCCCGACCTCCATCCACGTTCGCCCATCATGTTCTGCCAACCATCGTTTTGGTCCTCGCCCATGCAAGTCAATCTGTTCCGCCAGCAAATGTCCACCAATACCGCCAGCCATCATTTATGCAGAATTTATCATGGAAGCATAAATGAGCAGTTTCATACATAAATCACCATGAAGGCATGCAACATTGATTCCAGCAGTTTCATACATAAATCATCATAAAGGCATGCAACATTGATTCCAGCAGTTTCATACATAAATCACCATGAAGGCATGCAGCATTGATTCCAGCAGTTTCATGCAGAAATCATAATGGAGGCATGAATGAGAGTTAATGTTATTTATGTTTACATTGAAATTAGATATTCAACTGTATATATAGGGGCAGAAATTATATGAAAAGAAAAAATTGCCAAGAGGAGAGGAGAGAAAAACATATTTTGTAATAGAAAAATCAATAAAACATTTCTCCCCAAGGGGATTCATCCGTGGACGTAGGCAAGCCATGCCGAACCACGTAAAACCTGCGTTCATCTTTGTCTCTTTATTTGCTTTCCAATCCGTCTTCAAACCCCAATACTCACCAAAACTATCCATTTATCGTGTTTCGTGCCCAAAAGTAATTTTGGGTACAAACATGTATATTATTCTGTTTGCTACCCCTGTCTTGAAGTACTGGATTCGCCGTTGGCTTGCTCCCATCCCATGAACCACCTCTTCAGATCCATGCTCTCTGTCCATCTATGTTATGCACTCCAAATCATGGTCCCGCATCTCCGATCTTTACCATCACGATACACCATTTTTTTGTCCCCCAACAACTGTCCACTATGCCTTCTTGAACCCCAAGTTTGTCCACATCCTCATCGCAATTTTTCTAACCAACATTTCTGGCTTCCTTGCTCCATCCACACCCTCCCTACCTCCCTTTCTATCAGGCTGAACTATCTTTTGGATGTTCCTCTGATATAATTGGATTTTTCTTTTGCCATCGGCTATCACATAAACGTAAATATCATGCCACCCCTGTGGGAAGATTCAATAAGCATTGCCGCTTCGAAATGCCTAAAAGGCTCTTTTCTCCATTTGGTATATGCGTCCTGAGCTTGAAACCTATTCCCTCTGTATCTTGCAAGAAACTCGTTGTATTTACGACATAACTTTATAAGTGCAATTGTTCGATTTTGTACATAGAGATCATCGTAGTCCATTCGGCCTTTCTTACCTTCAAAGTAGTTATTCTTGTAAGGACCAGTCCTAACAAGACCCCAAAAAAGATTCGAAGGGCGGTGATCTTCCTGGAAATCCGATACTATGTAGTAATTTTTAATCCACTCGGTTTCTTCCTCGACAGCCGCTTTCATCTTAGATTGTTTTTGGCGTTTAAGGATTTCTTTAGTTTCTTTGCGATAATGTTCAAGCATTGTTTCCACTTCTTCTTCTCTTTTTCTCTTTAGTATCTATTCTTCCATTGCGACAATTGACTTGGTGGTTTCTCCCTTCTTTTTAAGTTTTTCTAGTATAAGGGAAACTGAGTTGGTGGTTGATTATTGATTTCCCAACGGAGTGGATAGTTTGTTCTTCTTGAGTTTTTCTTTTTCCATGGAAATGATGGAATCGGTAGTTGATGATGGATTTTCCATTGGAGGTATCAAGTGCAATGGGTGAATCCATTGCATTATATAGATGATTGCACAACGGCTATTTAGTGCCGGCATTGTTAGTGACCTACAATCAATGCCGGCACTCTAAAGCCGGTTTATGGTTCAAAAAAATAGCCGTTGTGCACTGATTTTTGAACATTCCGGCATTGGTATAAACTTAACCTAAATGCCTAAGCACTCTGCACTCGGCATAGATTAATATACTACATACTAAGCCGGAATCATTAGGCAATTGAAATATGTTTACATACTAAGCCGGAACTATAATTTATTTCGAACGTTATCCTTGTCGACGGAACAACGAATGCACTTAACACGTGCATCAAGCCTTTAAACTACTTGGTGGCCCAAGTGGACGAGTTATAGTCTCGTGAGGGCTTACATAGAGGTATACCCACAAAACCTTACGAAATACGTAATGGATACCCTAAAAACCTCAAAGAAATTACACTAAACTATCAATCTTCTTAAGAAGAATCCGCTTCCGATTCACCCAACTGGTGGTACTCGGTGACTTTGGTTACAATATGGTTCACGTTGGCTTCAAACATGAATGGTTCTCCCTTTTCTTGTAAGTATCGCGTTTTCACCGCTTCATTCTACAAAACAACACACAAACTTTGTTTGTTACATAAAATTTGATAAAGAGTAGATTGTGTCAAACTAATCATAAGGATACTTACGAGTTGTTGAGGGGACAATCTATTGCGGCTGGCGTGCTCGATCCGGTGTTTCATTTTTAGATACTCAACCACAGCGTCTAGGATGATGTCGTGTCATTGCTCGATTTGTTGAGCAGTTCTTCCTTTCGGGTTACCATAATCGTGAACAAATTTGTTAAAAATCTTCAACTACATGGAATCCCGCGTGCTGCTATCTATAGTTGATGGACGAGTTTCAGCGTACCATGCTTGGGTGATTGCTAAATCTTCCTCCGAGTCAAACGATGCCATTGGTTGTATGGTGGATTAGGTACTATACTAAGCTATTTATTGATAATTATTCGGGGTTTAGGGTTTCAAAGTTAAGAGGCTCAAGGAGATATATAAGAACGCGAGTTTTTTGCTATTTGGGTCCAAGAATTAGCTCTCTTTATATAGAGAAAACTTCAACGACTAGTTTTTTGGAAAATCCCCACAACCGGCATTGTCGTGAATCGTGAAATAGAATGCGGCAAACACCGCCGCACGGTTTATGATAAGCTTACAATGCCGGTACTAGGAAATTTTTAACAGAGATTGAGACAAATATGAAACCAATACCGGCATGGTTTCAAAACACTTTGAAACGCAGGTAAATGCAATCAGCATTCAATCTATAATAACGTCTATCTAGGTAGTTGATGAATTAAAAAAAAAATGGCTAGTTTTTTGAAAAATAAGACCGTTGGAGATTCATCTCTATATAATACCCCCATTCCTTTGGAAAATTATACACAAACCAGCAACCAAATAACAAAAATCATTCTCTCAAGAAAGCAAGCACGGTTAAAGCTTCACAAAGGATGGGGATTCATTATCTTCCTCTATTTGCAAAGTAAGTACATTTACTAACAATATGATCTTCACTACTATGACCCACGACTAATATAATCTTCTCTTACAGAGTCATCATTGCAAGTGTTAAATTTGCAAGTCACCTTCTCATCTAGCCATGGACTGTCCTTTTATTTATTCAAAGTGTAGAAGCTGTGATGGGACACGCCGGTTTTGGATTGCAAAAACTGATGATGCTGAAAATGGAAGAATGTTTCTAAGGTGTTTGAATCACCCAAAGTGCGATGAGTTTCAATGGTTTGACAAAGCTGTTCAACTAGCAGAGTCAAGAGAAAACCACAAGGGCCATTGCAAGCCAATCGATGGGTTTGATGGGTGTTATATGAAGGGAAAGGAATATGTTGAAAGAGAAGAAGAACCAATGAAGTTGATCCTTGACACCCCCCTCCCGGACGATGTCTTCGAAGAGGTTCGAGAAAGGCTCAAAGGTTCTGTAATTGTTGAAAAGGGATGGAAATAGATTATCCTTAACCAAATGTAATCCATGCCATATTGTTTAGCATGTTTTAATTAAAAGTTTCAAATCCAATGTAATATATTAATTAGGAATAAAATAGAAGAGCATTCGAAATGGATTTTTATTCAAAACTAGCAGAGTATCGGCATGGAAGTATTCAATTTTACAGTGCCGGTTTTATGAGAACTATGAAAATTTTCAAATTATCAGAAAACCGGCATAGATGTTAGAAAATACTACATCGTGGGTACCTTCGAATATCTATACAGGAACATGGAATTTTTAATCTTCTTGTCCCGGTATGGTTTTATAAATAATTTCAGCGCCGGTTATTAGAACCGGCATTGATGTCCCGGTATGGTTTTAAATATTAAACAATGCCGGTCTCGAAATCCGGCTTTGTAAGCCTAATTTATCTATGCCGGAAAAAGTCACAAATAAATCTTGCAAGGTATCCTAAACCAAAAGATAAACATATTCAACATAAACGAATCACTATAAATCAAAACATGCTCAACATAAACCAACCAACTGGATTTTGCTATCAAATGTTCTTAATCCAGGTATCCTAAACCAAAAGCAAACCAAACAACTAAAGAGTTTAACACGAGGTACAAACGAAAAACAAGTTGAATTGTTCAAGACGTGACAACCACCTTCCAAAAAAAAGAAACACAACTAAAGAGTTAAATCACTGGGTCTTTTGCTTCTTTTGGGACGGTTTGTACTTAGTTTCCCCGAACAAAGCTTTTGCACTAGGGTCGGTTTCTTAAATTCTATCAAGCTTTTCCTCGAATTCCTTCATTTCTTCAAGGGACAGCACCTATCCTTCCTGGTACTTGCAACCCAACATCTTCTTTAACTTGCCAAGCCTACGCCGCTAGTTTAATATAACAAACACATAATTAGTATACAAATATGATTATGTGTATATTAAACGACGAAGCAATTAACAATACTTACAAGCAATCCAACGGTGTTATTAAGTTGGGTCATCGTAGGTGGTGCCTGTGCGGGAGTTGGAACCGGAGGGTTTTTCTGGGGAGGAACTTGGACGTCATCCGGGCGGACGACATAAGGATGTGACCATTCCAGGTACTCTTCCATGTAATCGGCATCAACTTTATCACCGTTTTCAGCAATCTCCAACTTTTCCCACTGACTAATATCTACCAAACGACGTGGTTCCCTATCCCTCCAATCCGTTGGGTCCGGTTTCGAACATACTCTACATGCAACCGATTTGGAGTTGAATAACACCGAGAAAGGTCGAGATCAAAACATTGAAAAGAGGCCGTCTGGAAAAGTGCTAATTGCTTATATCCAAGTTGACGCATCACACGCGTAGGATTAGCCATAACGTATCCTTTTGGGTGGAACAACGGCCCATGGTAAAATGCAACGTTACAAACCTCAAAACCTGCCGGTTTCCTCTAGCCTCCTTGTAAGGGTCAAACACAACATCTTTGGTACTTCATTGCGTCCAAAGCCAATATCATATCGATCAGTCGACCCATGTTACCGGGCTTTGGAGTACCGTTGAACTCGTATCTCTTAGCTAGAGGCGTATCGGGTTACGGAAGATCTATGATCTTCAAGGAGGGGTAGGCCTTGAACAAGGTTGGGAAGTGTTCATAAGCCCACACCTATTCCAATGTGAAGCAATAAGTTTTGTTTCTAAGTACATATGAACAATATACATAATAACATAAGTTTAAGAACAAATTTACCTGCAGTAGAGTGAAATTCCCGACAAATTGGTTGGTTTTAGCCTTAGAGGCCCTTCTCATCTCCATCATTAAATGTGCCATTACCACGGTGCCCCAAGAATATCCATAGACACCTTCCAACGGATCAAAGTATCGAAGGTAGTTCGCACTAACCATGTTGCCATTGGTGTCGTGGAATACCCTAGTGCCCAAGATGTACAATGTGCAAGCGGAAAGATAACGAATTTGTTTAGGGTCCCATCCATCCTCCAAACTTCTTTTATTTGTCTTTTCAAAATTCTTCTTAAGAAGCGTCAACTTGATTGTCTTTGTCTTCCCAGACGTGGATTTATAAAAGCTCTCCACAGAAGTTTTGTAGTCCCAACCAAATAGCTTGTTAGTCAGACCGTGCAACTTCGACCATTCTAGGTCTAGAGACTCAACTCCTTCTGCAATTGATTTGCCGATAAAATTCAAGCCTAGAATGTTCTGAGCATCTTCAGGGATGAAGATCATCTCCCCAAAAGGGAAGTGCATGGTATCGGTTTCACCATGATACCTTTTGACGAAGCAATTGACAGTAACAGAATCAGGCTTCACATAATTTTCAACCAAAGCATATAGACCAGAATCCTTTACTATTGTTTGGACCTCTTCACATTCCTCGGACAAGTCCCAACCATCCGCGGATTGGTTTCGGCAAACACGCACAGCCTTCTTATGATCCTACAATTAGGAGAGACAATACAATTAAGAGATTTTACATAAATACACAACAATACATATGTACAAGATAGAAAATGCTTACATAGGTTTGATAGATAGTACGAGCCCACGAGTGCTTGTATCCAAATAGTGTTTCGGTTCCGGAGCTTCGCCCCAAATTCTACCACGATCAAGGTCAGGAATCATGTCATCAATGTGAGGAAGGTGAGAACCCTTAACTTTCACTTTGACGTTGCTCTTCCCCTTCTTGCCATTGTCTTGTGTTGGTTGTTGACTTGGGCCACCAACTTCTCTTTGGCTTGCTAATTGACTTTCCTCTTCATCTGGTTCATCTTGATCATCCCGCTCACGGTTTGCAAGTCGACTACGGTCACTACCACTCTCCCAAATTATCCCTCTTGTACCAGCCCCCAAACGTATCTTACGACCTTCATCTTTCCTCGAGGAGGCAGGACCGAGGAGTATCAAGACTATCCTTCCTTCTTCTCTTAGTGACAACATCTTTGTTTTTTTCTTTTGTTGGCTTCCTTTGCTTTTGACCTATATCGTAAGCACACGGAAAGCAATGAATATAAGACAACTCAACTTCATTTTAGAACCGCATTGAATACCTTAAACTAAACCACGCCGGTACAATGTTCCGGCAGCATACACATTGACTATCGACAAGGCTTCGGGGTACAAACTACCGACATACAAATGCAACCTAAAATCTATGCCGGTATTGTTGACAATGTTCCTGTATGTTTTAAGTCCACTACCGGCATTCGCGAATTATTAAAAAACAATGCCGGTACCCATAACCGGCATGTAATGAAACCAAAATCTATGCCTAGATCGGTGACAAATTCAGAAACTCTCCCGTATGTTTTAAGAGTACTACCGCATGCTCGAAATATTAGAAACGAATGCGGGGTACTCCACATCCAACATGGAATGAATCCAAAAACAATGCCTCTGCATCGGTGGCAAATTCATAAACTCTCCGTATGTTTTTAGTCCACTACCAGACACACGAATTATTATCAAACTCTCGGCGGGTACTACAAAAACCGGCAGACCGTATTCATCCTAGATTGAATGCCGGTAGTGAAAATTCGTGTCCGGTTTATTCGGGGGTTGTAAACCAAGACCGTATTCATCATAGATTGAATGCCGGAACTCAAAACCGGCATTGTATTCATACGAATTTCAATGCCGGTACTCTCTGAAACTCAACTGTTTGAGTTAGGTTTCGCGATTCTAACCTGAACCCATTTCCATAGATCGATTTAAACACTTACAAAGTAGTTTTAAATGACTTACCTTCTCACAAAAGCCATATATTTGTGTAGTTGATCGTCAGAGAACGCTGCTTCTTCGTGTTCTTGCTCTTGAGCAATCTTAGCAAGTCTTTCCGCCTGTTTTTGTTGAGCAATCGATGATGTTGAGTTCGATTGGGCATTTGGTTTCTTTCGTGGAGGCATTGTTTATGATTCGGGTTGGTTAATCGACAAAGAAATTTTTGAATCGACGAAGAACGATGAAGAACGATGGAATTTTTTTTTTCCAGAACCTAACCAGAGGACTGTGCCGGTACTGAAAGAGAAATGGGGGATATATGTTTTGTTTTTTTGATTTTAATGTTTTAGTAGAAAGGGTATTATGGTATTTTCATAATGTTTTTTAATTAACCAAAGGGTATTTTAGTATTTTCATACCCAAAAATCACCCCTTAACACACACCATGGGTTGGGAGAAGTAATCAATATCCCCCAATTACTTTTTTTATCCCCCAATTGCGTGTTCATAAGTAAACGCCAGGAAAATGAAAAAATAAAAACAATCTGATATCTAACTTGGGCGAGACTCTTATTTTTGAGGTCAGATGCTTACTACTGGTCAGAAGTATGAGCCGATTCAAAGGAAAATCTAATGAAAAAGTTGAAAACTTCAAAAAAAAAAAACAAGAAAAATTTTGTGTTTTTATTTTTTACGATTCTGACTCAAAATAACTCGTACACTAGGAGGATCACGTATATTTAAAAAAAAAAAAAAAAAAAAAATCTAACATCTGACTCTGGCAAAATATGCCTACTCAAAAATCTATAAAAATAAACAAAGTTTCTTTTTTTTTTTTTCTTTTCAATGGTGGGTAAAGATCTGAACATTTAACCTTAAATATGATATTCCTGAGTGAGTCCTCTGGCTAATTACCTTTGTCTCTTTGGACCTAACTAGAGATTTGAATTTTGGTGAACATCTAATTCTGACCAAGTTCGACTCGTTTTATACATTTGATTCAATGAAAATCACTGAATTAAATATATCTCTATATTTCCGCTGAATAATTAGTTCTGAATAAAATGTAATACCAATCCAGATTCAAATATAATGAGATGGATTCAGACGAGTCAGTTGAGTTGAGTTGGAAACAAAAACAAACAACCTGACTGATTGGGCTCGTGGGCCTATAACATATAAGCCCACGAGCTTAGAATATGATCCCATGAGGCCATGACCTTAGGTCCTTAGCCTTATGTGACTGCTTAATACCGAACAGAAACCCTAAAAACCTAAACACTTCTTCTTTCCCCTCATCTCCAAATCTCTCCCTAAAGAACGCCGCCACAAACCCCAGACCATGTAATCTATCAAATCCGATTCATATAGAAAACCAAATCAGGATCAAGCAAAACCGGACTCGCTTCTCATATATATCATCTTCTTCTTCTGGTAATAGTCTTCATCTTTTTGGTTCTACAAATGGCAGCATCATGTAGATCTGTAGTAGTAGCAGCTGCAATTGGATTAATACAACTATTTTGTTGGTCTTCCCATGAGAGTCCGATCAGAGTTCTGAAAGAAAATATACGATCAACCTGATTCTGGTGTAATAAATGACTAATGATTAATGAGTCAAACTCAAAGGAGTCGATTGGGTTAAAAATAAAAACAAACGACCAGATTAAAGTTGTGGGCTCGTTTTCCTTGGGCTTATAACACACCTAGCCTATTTGTCCCATGAGTCCATGACCTTAACTTAGTATTTAACAGCAAACAAAAACCCTAAAACCTAAGCATTCTTATCTTCCTTGCCCCTCCTCTCCAAATCTCTCCTTCCAGCCGTCATAAACCCTAAACTGTAAAAATCATCAAATCAGGGTAAGCTATACAAAACTAGGATCAAGCAAAAATATCCTTCTCAGATATCTATCATCTTCTGTTAATTTCTGTCCTATTCTTCTTTGGATTCTTCAAAATGGCATTATGCACATTAGCTGGTTTCTTATGTGAATGTGGTGGAAGATGAACCCCGGTGAGCATAATGATTTCTCCTCTCATAAACACTATAGAAGTAGTTCTTGATTTCATTTATAATGGGATCTGTAGACATCTACTTTCTCACCATCCCATTGAAACCAGATTACAGTTATGAAAGAGAAGGATACAATGGCAGATCTCTTGATGATCTTTCTCATTTAATCTCGTAAACCTTTCTTCATTAACATTCACCAAGCTTTATAAGCGAACAGAAGGAACTTGGTGAGTTTTCTGTTCTCCAATCGAAAATCTTATAAACCTCCATACTATTCTAATGGTTGTATAGAAGCTGGGAAATCGATTGGAAAAGGTTGTTCGGCGAACATTTCAAATCTTTGCAATTAAACTAATCCCCTTTGTTTGAATCTTATTTTGTTGTCGTGGAATAATGCAGCTATTTTTGTGTACGACTGACTTGCTAGGTTGAACCAGTTTGTCAGGAATTGTGAAGAAATCAAGAAAAGGTGTTGGTAATGCAGTAGTTCTCTTAATTAAATAAACCTGTTCATGGGAAATATTGGGAAAAGTCTGGGATTTGTATCCGGAACAATTTGTTTGGGAAGGGGTCTGGTAGCGAGCCAGCGCCAGCAATTTTACGGTTTTTCATACTTTGTAGCTCATTTTGTTGTTATTTTTCCTTGGTCTGTGCATTTAAACAATGATTTTACCTTACCTTTTAAAGATTGTATGAAAACTAGTGGTTGGATTTGTTGTAATGTTCTTAGAAGTGATAATTAGAGTGTTAAATTTCTGAAGCGTTTTCTATTGGTATGTTGCTCCCAGTGGCGGATCTACCGTGAAGCAAAGGTGTGCAGTTGCGACCCCTTGCTTTCACAAATCTCCACTATAAAACCTGGTTATCCAAGCCCACAGAAAAGTTTGCGCCTCCTCCACGAATTCTTTTCTCTTCTTTGCTAAGTCCATACCGAGGGAAACCACGAAAAACTCGTCGCTTCCTAAAAGAAATTTCTATGAATCGATTAAGTAAGTCCGATAAATTCAATGAGTTTTGAGCTATTGTTGTTGATTGCTAGTGTTTTTCTTCCACAACATCAGGTACCATCTTTTGTCAATTTGATTTTGTAGTTTCTATCTAAATTAAGTCTAGGGTTCATGTCAAATTTTGAGGGTTTTAGTTTATCAGGTTCTGCATGGAAAATTGATAGACTGGGTATCCAACCTCATTTTTTTTTTCATGTTCCAGAGTTAGACGTGTCACCTGTATTTTGGATATAAGAACCAGAATCTTAAATTGACCATAACATGGTCGTCTACTTTTGCTGATGTTGATTATTGTAGCTGGATAAGTAAGCCAAGGTTGTCTATGAATATGCACTACCTTGGGGTTTAAGTTAGAGGTGACTGCACAATTAAGACATTGTGTACTTGTTATTAGAAAACAAGACAGAGATATTGCCATATTGGTTCCAGTGATGATCGAGTAGCAAGCCATAGTTCCCGGAAGATGTTGTCTTGAAGATTATCATTTTTATGACATACCTTTTGATGGAGCACATTATAATTGAAATCGGCATTCCCAATTAGTTTAGAAGAGTTGAATTAGTAGATAAGGTTATTGCCGATTTATCGGTTTCTCCAATCTATTATGTGCAATGGGAAAAAAAAATTGCTAAATTTTTTTGTTGGATTGTTTGTACCATAAGTAAAAATACCACTTAATGGGCCAAATTGATATTTGAATCATCTTTTGGTCGTTATCCAAGCCCGCTAACCAGTCAACCAAGGCAGCCCACCAGTCTGCACATACCGGTCAATGGTCAAAGCCGATCAACTATCAAAGTCAACGTACGGTCAAGGTCAACGGTCAAAGTCAATGGCCGGTCAACGGTCAAAGTCAAATAGTCATCAACTACCAAGTCGGTCGCACCCTAAGCCAATTTTCGGTCTTGTAGGCAGCAATGCTCGCTAACCAATTCCTAGCCAAAATTCTTCCGACCGCCAACCGGTCTCAACCATGCCGCGGCCCGACCTCCATCCACGCCCGAAATGCCCATCAAGCTGATCCGCTTATGCGTCAATTATTCCTTGCAAACAAATGTCCACCAATACTGCCAGCTATCATTTATGCAGAATTTATCATGGAAGCATAAATGAGCAGTTTCATACATAAATCACCATGAAGGCATGCAACATTGATTCCAGCAGTTTCATACATAAATCATCATAAAGGCATGCAACATTGATTCCAGCAGTTTCATACATAAATCACCATGAAGGCATGCAGCATTGATTCCAGCAGTTTCATGCAGAAATCATAATGGAGGCATGAATGAGAGTTAATGTTATTTATGTTTACATTGAAATTAGATATTCAACTGTATAAATAGGAGCATAAATTATATGAAAAGAGGAGCCAAGAGGAGAGGAGAGAAAAAACATATTTTGTAATAGAAAAATCAATAAAACATTTCTCCCCAAGGGGATTCATCCGTGGACGTAGGCAAGCCATGCCGAACCACGTAAAACCTGCGTTCATCTTTGTCTCTTTATTTGCTTTCCAATCCGTCTTCAAACCCCAATACTCACACCAAAACTATCCATTCATCGTGTTTCGTGCCCAAAAGTAATTTTGGGTACAAACATTGGCGCCGACTAAGGGGAGATATACGAGAAAAGAAATCATGCTTTCCCATTGAGAAAAGTTGTAGAAAATGCTTCAAAAATCGTGTCCGTGAAAAGGCAGTCTGAGCATTTTGGAAAATCACTCTGTGATCCGGTTGATCGCAGCTTCGCAGACTAGTTTGGTCATAATGATCATGATCCTGTGATCGCAATTTGCTGCTGACCGTATAATCGCACATACTACAGTCCAGTTGATCGCAACTGCTGCAACCAAGATTGTATGAAAACTAGTGGTTAGATTTGTTGTAATGTGTTTAGAAGTGATTATTAGAGTGTCAAATTTTCGAAGGGTTTTCTAACCACCTCTTCAGATCCATGCTCTCTGTCCATCTATGCTATGCACTCCAAATCATGGTCCTACTCCTCCTGCATCTTGATCTTTACCATCACCATACACCATTTTTTTGTCCCCAACAACTGTCCACTATGCCTTCTTGAACCCCAATTTTGTCCACATCCTCATCGCAATTTTTCTAACCAACATTTCTGGCTTCCTTGCTCCATTCACATCCTCCCTACCTCCCTTTCTATCAGGCTGAGCGATCTTTTGGATCTGCCTATGATATAATTGGATTTTTCCTTTGCCCTCCGCTATCACATAAACGTAAATGTCATGCCACCCCTGATGCCGTACAGAAAACTTTTGATCAGAAATATGCCCAACGAGTCAGATACCTAACTCAGATACCCTTGAGTATAATGAATGAACCAAATCAAATTTTGAGGCAACCAACTGTGGGAAGATAAGCAAACGCCAGGAAAATGAAAAACTAAAAACAATCTGATATCTAACTCAGGCGAGACTCTTATTTTTGAGGTCAGATGCTTACTACTGGTCAGAAGTATGAGCCGATTCAATGGCAAATCTAATGAAAAAATTGAAAAATTAAAAAAAAAAAAAAAAAAAAAAAAAAAACAAGAAAAATTTTGTGTGTTTTTTTTTACGATTCTGACTCAAAATAACTCGTACACTAGGAGGATTACGCAGATTGGAAGAAGAAGAAGAAGACAATCTAACATCTGACTCAAAAAAAAAACGGGAATATCGAGATCGGAAGACAATCTAACATCCGACTCTAGCAAAATATGCCTAATCAAAAATCTATCTTATTATCTAATATAAAGAAAAGAGCTCTTTTTGGTAGGAGACCCCCTAAATTACTTAGTTGTCCTCATTTTTTAAATATTTACATAAATACTATTTTTTTAAAAATAGATTAGATATTTTAAAAACTTAATATCTTTCAAAATATACAACGAATTTTTTTAAAATTTATATATTTGAAAAGCTTTTTCAATTATCTACGTAACGAGTACAAATAAGAATAGTAAATTTTTATTTTAGGAAAAAAATTTCATGACTTTCAGTATTAGTGGATGAGCAAAAATTCAAGCATGTGCATCGCACATGTGTCCTTACGATTCTGACTCAAAATAACTCGTACACTAGGAGGATCACGTAGATTGAAAAAAAAAAAAAAAAAAAATCTAACATCTGACTCTGGCAAAATATGCCTACTCAAAAATCTATAAAAATAAACAAAGTTTTTTTTTTTTTTTTCTTTTCAATGGTGGGTAAAGATCTGAACATTTAACCTTAAATATGATATTCCTGAGTGAGTCCTCTGGCTAATTACCTTTGTCTCTTTGGACCTAACTAGAGATTTGAATTTTGGTGAACATCTAATTCTGACCAAGTTCGACTCGTTTTATACATTTGATTCAATGGAAATCACTGAATTAAATATATCTCTATATTTCCGCTGAATAATTAGTTCTGAATCAAATGTAATACCAATCCAGATTCAAATATAATGAGATCGATTCAGACGAGTCAGTTGAGTTGAGTTGGAAACAAAAACAAACAACCTGACTGATTGGGCTCGTGGGCCTATAACATATAAGCCCACGAGCTTAGAATATGATCCCATGAGGCCATGACCTTAGGTCCTTAGCCTTATGTGACTGCTTAATACCAAACAGAAACCCTAAAAACCTAAACACTTCTTCTTTCCCCTCATCTCCAAATCTCTCCCTAAAGAACGCCGCCACAAACCCCAGACCATGTAATCTATCAAATCCGATTCATATAGAAAACCAAATCAGGATCAAGCAAACCTTACTCGCTTCTCATATATATCATCTTCTTCTTCTGGTAATAGTCTTCATCTTTTTTGGTTCTACAAATGGCAGCATCATGTAGATCTGTAGTAGTAGCAGCTAGTTTCGTATGGGAATGTGGTGGAGGAACTATCATTTGCATATGAGCGTTATGGTATTTCCTCTCAAAAGCATTATTGGAAAATTCGTTAATGCAATTTGCAATTCCATCAGATACAACTATTTTGTTGGTCTTCCCATGAGAACCCGATCAGAGTTTTGAAAGAGAATGTTACGAAGGCATATATCTTGGTAATCATTTCTTTTGTTCTCAATAAAACTTTCTTCAGTGGCATTCACTTTCATTAAGCAATCTGTTCTTAACTTTGGAGGGGAAAAAGTAGTACTTACCATGGATTCCATTCGAAAACAGTACTCAAATTAGGGAACAGATAGTTACTCGGATATGTGGTTAAATGAAGGGGTTGGTACCAAAATCGGTAGCAGAATGCAAATTCAAAGTGGGGTTGCGGAGTATTTTGAGAATAGCAAACAGGGGCGGAGCCAGGTTTTAGAAAATGGGTGGGCAAATTACCAATTCGCACATATTTTAGGGGGTGCAAATGGGCTAAAATGCCTAAAATTTAGCTTAAATGATCATTATTGGGCTTGGGAGCTGGTTGGGCTGGGTGGGCAATTGCACACCCACCCTTCCATGTGGCTCCGCCCCTGATAGCAAACCCCTGGAACATATTTATGCTAGGTCAAGGTGTCAGCTGGGAACATATAAGATCCACAGTTGGGTTCATTTTACCTTTCACATGACCATCTCATTGAAATGATTTCAAGAGGATTCTCATAGCTCCAAGGTAATTTAAATGTATATCCATCCTTGTTTTAATTCAACATAAACATATTGATCAAAATTGCCGCACTTGAATTCATGTTGGGGAGCATGCTTAAACTAATTTGGTGGTTCTTTTGCTCATTAGGTTACTGCCAGTTTGGGAATTTGGTGGAGGATCTCCTTTATATGGAGGCGCTAAGAGTGTATGGTATTGTTACATTTAGTTTATATGGCATTGTTATATTTTGTTTAATCATATTGTGCAGCCATACTCACCATCCCCACTTTATATTTTTTTTTTCTTTAATCCGTCTATTAAATGTTTTTGTGCGCCATTTTTTAAATTGCCGTCTAACTCATTGTCACTATTGTATTCCGAATCTTTTCTTCACTTCCACAATCATTCCTATAATTATCTTTTTCTTGTTCTTCACTTTTATCATCATCCGAAGTCTTCATAGATTTAACTTCATTTTCATCTTGTATAATGACAACAAGTGCAGACTCTGAAAGAATCTTGTGTCTCAAATGGACCAATATTGACAACCACATCTTCCAAAACTTGATCTATAATTTTATCTCGGGAAATCTCTGGAACACCCAAGAACGAAATCGAACTAATAACCTCAGCTTCTTCAACATCTATAATATTTATGTCGCGCATAATCGGTATCTCTTCGCTTGTTTTGATCGACTATTTTCATCAACACCTCTTACTTGTTCATCTGAATTCTCTTTTGGTATAAGCCTTGGATCGATAGGGGTGGTTTTTTTCGTTGTCTACATCAGTATCAAAGATTATGCTTAAACCCCTTACTATAATCTTTGATACTGATCTAATGCTTAAACCCATTAGATTATGCCTAAACCCAATTTTGCTAATGGGTTTAAGTGTAATCTTTGATGCTGATTTAGACAAGGAGAAAACCACCTGTATCAATCGAAAGCTTATACTAAAAGTCAACGTAGATGAAATAGTCGATCAAAACAAGTGGAGATACAAATTACCCGCCGCATAAGCATTTTTCGAAGCTCATGCTATTAGTTTGCTTTCGTGCCCGTGTATTCCAGAGATTGCCCAAGATAAAATTATAGATCAAGTTTTAGTAGATGTTTTTGCTAATATAGGTCCATTTGAGACACAAGAGTCACTGCAATTGTCCCCATTATATAAGATGAAAATGAAGTTATATGTAACGAAGAAGATAACCATATGGATGATGATGAAAGTTAAGAAGAAGATAATATAGGTCCATTTGACAACCACTCTGAAAGAATCTTGTGTCTCAAATCTTGTAAAATCTTGTGTCTCAAATCTTGTAATATAGGTCCAGATTTGGCGTCATACAGATGATTGTGATAGTGAAGAAGATTCGGAATACATCAGTGACAACGAGTTAGACGGAAATCTAAAAAATGGCGCACCAAACATCTAATAGATGGATTAAAAAAAGAAGTATATAGAGGTGGGATGGTGAGTATAGCTGCACAATGATTTTTCCTCTCAACAAGGAGAGATTCCTTTCGGCAGCTAAATTTGGTATGCTACATTTAGTTTATATGGTATTGTTACATTGTTTTGAATTATACCATCTACTTAGTTCTCATTGTTGATTGTGAACAACTGTATTTGTCGACTTTGTTGTGCAAAGATGCTGCTGAGCTGGGGTGTTACTGTTTTGTATTCACATGGGTGGTATATCTACTTCGTAGGTTATCCGAAGTAAATCACTTTGGATCAGCAGGCATATGTGCCAATTGGTTAAGGATGCCAGCGAAGGATGATTTAGGTGTTTATTTGTATAAAGTCATCGGAGTGTTTTGAAATAGGTTTATAAGCTCTGTTCCTAGAAATCAAGCAAAGATCTTTATTGTTGAATCTTGTTCTGAGTGATCACAGAATTTGTGCACCTACGTACGGGGTTGTCAGTGAACAGTAGAAGGTGAATATAGCTTCTGAAGAAATCCCTTGAGAGTCTCAGAATTTGCTTCTGAAGAAATCCCTTGAGAGTTTCAGTGAAAGATTGTACTCATAGTGATGTGCAGCTACTTATTATGTGTTTACCAAGACGAGTTCATTCATAAATAGTTCCGGAATGATCTGTTCGCTTCTTGATAGGGAGCTTGAGCAGCCTAAAAATGGAATTCAGTGTAACTTGTTATAGCCATAATAACTTAATGCCGGATTACATATCTCGCTGAGTTTAAAATCCAGAAAACTGAGCCTGTACTTGCATCCTCTTCTTATTTGATATTACCGGTTATTTTGTTCTTATGAACTTATTCAAGTCATGGTATTTTCTTTTACTGCATCTTTGGATTGTACTACATATCTTGTACTGCACATCTTTTGACTGATAAGGAGGAGTTCATCTCAGAAGCAATTTTACTGTTATCTTGTATAAAACGTGCTTTTTGCTCTGCATTATCCAAAAGTCAGACACATAGATCTCTCTTGTTTCCTTGCTCCATCAGATGATGAAGCCAAGATTCTTTGGCTCAGCATCTTATATTTCACTTGGCAAATATTGCAACATCAATCGCAAGCCGCATCGGTCAGACACTTCGACAGTATCACCCTGGCAAAATCACGGCCAGATTGTACCTTTCATGTCATGTCACCTCTGATATCCGATACAAGATAATATGATTTATTCTATCTGACGTCCCACCAAGTCAAATTCTTAGATTCCTTTACTAGCTGTAGAAAATTTCAGTCCCAAAAACGAAATCAAACGCCCATAGAGAAAAAAAAAAAAAGAATACAAATGAGATGGACTGCATCCCGGTCCCTGGCTTCATCTCTTAGCAAATTTTTAATAAGAAATAAACTTCAAAAAAATAAAAAATAAAAAGAAATTAAGTTTAGAATCTTCAATCAATTAAATTTGATTAATTAAAAAAACACAGATTAAAGTTGATCAAGTTAGTTAAACTTGATTTAAAAATAAGTTAGATACGCATTTTCCTAAAACAATTAGTTATTCTTAGTTAATTATTGTACTAACAAAGTAATGAACACAGATTAAGAAATAAACAAGTATAGCAAATGGTTTAGTTCTGTTTATGATACCACAGCTTTCATAAAGGGTTTTGGTGATTAGTGATTGCGCCAAGCTTCCACTAACTTCATTAATTATAGTAAGGTGCTTGATTAATCAAAATGAATGGTAGATTCTTTTTCCAGTGTATTATGAATTTGTCCCATTTTTCGTAGTGAAAATAACAGTCCAACTAACTGCTTAGACAATTTTTCCATTTTTTCTTGTTGAGAAACCATGCATTTTAGACAAGGTAGAAAATAATTAGATTATTAATAATTAGATGTTTCATGTCATGAATAGCAAAAATAATTACATCATATGATCGGCCATTCGTTGACTAGGTAGAAGCTCGATAATTTGCATGAATAAAACATAAGATTAGAAGATTGATGTTTATTAAACATCATATAAGATTATTAGTGGACATCTGTTAACAATTTAATTCTACAGTTGGCATGAAAAAGGCATAAAACCAGAAGTTGCCATTATAAAATCCGTGGATGATAAAAGAAAAAAGCATCTTAAAGGAAGTGAATTTGTGTAATGAGGTACGTTTTGAGTTTTAGAGAACCCTTTCATTCAAGTAAAAATTGAAACATCTCTCTGTAACAACATGCGCTATTAGTTCGTTCTGAAATAATTTGGATGAGTTTTATTAGAATTTCTATACCAATACATATTTATCGCAAAAAATTCTTTATATACTTGGTACACTTTCAACCACTTAATTTATATCAACTAAAATCTTGTAAAATCACCAAGAATTATAATAAAAAAATAATTCTTGAAAACTGATATTGAAATTGTAAACGATTCTAATTTTACAATTTTAGAGGTCTTTATTCTTTGAGTACATAAATATAATTATTCTCTTAGTCAGCAAATTCCATATCTCTGTTAAGATATTAGAACTGACGTGTGCAATGTTAGCTGGGAATCTTCATCCATTATACGATGATGTACTTAGTAGAAATTGATAATTAATTGGGTCCATTGAATTCTTCCCAATGGTGAATTATTCAATTCAACCATAAAAAGATTTGCTAATAAATATATATATATATATATATATATATATATATATATAGCTCAACCATCATTGAGTTTCAATATTCCAACTTATTCATAAAATGTCCTAAAACAAAAACTTCAAGTGCTGAATATTAGATTGTAGATATCACTAATCAACAACTATTTTCCAGTACCGGTGATGGTGTCATCAAACATCAATAATTTAGTTGCTATTTGATCTTTTCAAATATAACTAGAGGTCCATATTATGATATGCAGTCCCATACATATTGACATATTCTCTCTTATCAATCACTTTTTTTTTTTATTTAATAAATATATAAAAGTTATATTTAGATTTGTTTTATGATTCTTTTATGATCATGAAAAAAGATGATGGAGCTCGCGATTATGAAAGTCAATTTTCAAAAATGACTACTTATTTTGTGGCAAAGGAACATAAGTGTCATTCAATCATAACGTCATAGACAACAAGGACCTTTTGTTTGCATTGCCAAGAAAATATGTTTTTGTGTTTTGGAAAAAGATTAAAAGAAAAGGAAAAAGAAAGGCATGATTACGATATCAAAGAAGTATCACAAATAAAGTGTTACGCACCAATTTTTTTTCTCACCTAAGAAAAAAATAGGTAGCATTTTTATCAACAGTGTTGTGTTGGGATTTGGTGGATTTCCATCTACATTGCCTAAAATTCTAAAATGCTAGCGCATGTAGTGTACAAAAAATATAGGGTTAAGTGACAAAATGCCCCAATTTGGACTACCTAGTTGTGAAAATGCCCCGGACGTTAGGCAAAAGATCAAAATGCCCCAGTACGTTAGTTTTACCTATAATAGTCAAATTGGGGCATTTTGACAACCTTTGACTGGTCAACGATGTTGTGAAATGTCAATTTTGCCCTTCTTGTGAGATAGCCGCCCTACATGATGTCACACATGTGCTAATGACGTCATAACACGTGGGCAGTGCAAACAAATGACACGCGTGCAACCTAATCTGTCGACACGTGGAAAGTGTGTGACACCTGTACCACTCGTGTGGTACAAACGAGTGCATCTATTCTTATCTTTGCACTGCCCATGTTTGAGCCACAGAAATCCAAATCGAGATAGAGAGACAGAGAGACAGAGCGATAGAGATAGAGAGACAGAGAGCGATCGAGAGATAGAGAGAGATCGAGAGACGCTTGGATTGCGGATCGAGAAGATAGATGAGACGGAGAAGGAGATCGCGTTTCTTAACCCCGGTGAAGAATAGGTAACTTTTAACCCTAAATTTGTTTTTCGGTTTAGGGTTTTGAAACCAAACCATGTGAAATTGGTATCAACGATTAGGGTTTCGAGAGTAGAAATGATATTAAGGTTTGAGAATCTATAGGATGGGTTTCACTACGGTTGTTATTAGGGTTAGGAAATAAAATTAGGGTTTCAGTACGGTTAATTGTGTTTTTGAATAAACGAAATTAGGGATTATAAATTTGTGTTTTTGAATTGTGTCTCTATCTCTCTTTCTAATTAGGGTTTGAAAGAAACGAATTAGCGGATTCTAATTTGGGGGTTTTAATGAAAGAGTGGATATTTCAATTTATGGGATATTTCATTTTCTTTTTGTCTATGAATTCCATGTATTTTGGTATTATTACTGTAAAATCACTACAGTGGCATGGCTAATTCTGTGCATTCTTTGAATTCTCTAATTACAACTGCGGTGATTACTGTAAAACAATGGCTCAACCCTTTTACTGTCTTAGAATGAATTATATACACAAGCAGTGAGGGTATGCTATTATTGCTTTGGCATGTATCCTATTTAACTTAGTGGAAATTCAGATGCATTGGATACAAAATTGCTTCCATGATTGATGAATTAATGGGTATATATGAACTTTGTATATGAATTTTGAACTTGAGGATACTAGCTATGCTTCTATTTGGTCAAATTGATGATATGGTTATACACAAAGTTATGTGTTTATGCTTCTACTTGTTTTGGTTATACTTCTATCTATGCTTGGTATTGTCTGAGGCATATTTGAAGACTTTTTAGTGCTTACCAATTACTAAACTCTTCCACATATGCAATCTATTTATGCTTAATTTATATCTCCATGTCTCTGTGTTGTTGAATTTAGTGTTGTTGAATTTATATCTTCACTTGCAAAATCACTAACGTGGCAATAAATTTCTCTTCTATCTCTTCTTAAGTGTGTTGATTAACCCTTTTGTGTTGAAACATAATTGTGTCTCTTTCATTAAAACTGACTATTGTGTCATTTTTGTTAAATGTTTCAGAATGGGTAGTGAGGATAGGAATTTGGATTACGGATAGGGGCAGAGGTTTAAGGATTTTTATTGTTTTGGTTTTAAAGTTGGTACTAGTGGAGAAGCTTTCATGGCTATGCTAAAGAGCGAGGTTGGTAAATGAACAGGGTATGAATTCTGCATTAGAACTGTTTTTATTTGATGATGATGATGGGAATGCATATGATAAGTGTGAATCATAGGAGGTGTTTATTTCATTTTGGAATAAAGGGAAACCAGAAAAGACAATTTGGTAAGACTGTGGTTCACTGTAGTTATTCCTACAATTAAACATTGGGGATTTACTTGTGATTCTCGCTAGTGTAAGTGGGTAAGTGGTGTGACTGATTTTATGAGTCCAAAGAAGAAGAAAACTGTTAGTAAGAGGGTTGAGGTTAGGAGGAGTCAAGAATTAATAAGACTTGCTAGTCTTAGTGGGGTAAGTGATATGAGACCAACAAGACTTGATTTTGTGCATGAAGACCCAGGTTGTTTCTACACAAGCATCATTTGCAGAAAACCATGTGCATGAAGCACAAGTTAATCCTACACAAGCATCGTTGCGAGATAACCAAGATGATGACCAAGTGAATTTACCTAATCTACGGTCGGATGACTGTCATCCTAATGATAGGCCTGAGTTTGTTTTTGAGGAATATAATGAGGAATGGGTAGGTGAAGATGAAAGTGAAGAGGAAAGTGAAGAGGAAAGTGAAGATGAAGAAACACAAGAAAAATACAATTATGAAGATTGGGTTTCTATGTGTGCTATAGGTATAGATATTGGTAATGAGCCTGATGATTGTAATGAAGACTTCAATGTAGGTGGTTTTTATGAACAACAGAGTGCACCAGTGAATGCAACTTCAAATGAAGAAGTTCCCAGATATGAGTTCACTCAAGAGGAAGAAAAGAAGTGGCAAGAAGATTTTGGTGAGCATTTAAATGATTCACTTGGTCTAGAAATGATAAATGAAGATGTTCCTGTGGTTGTACCTGGTGAAATAAATAGTGGTATGGTTTTTGGAAACATTCAAGCTTACAAGGATCATTTAAGGGAATATGCAGTGTTGAAACATAGGGAGTTTAAGGTAAAGAAGGCAGATAGGACCCGACATTATTCTTATTGTACTTACAAAAATACCCAAAAATGTGCTTGGATGGTGAATGCAAGAAAGGTACCAGATAAAGACGATCCAACAGTCACAGTTAGAGAATGCAACACAGAACACACCTGTAAGAATCCGAATGAAGACTACAGCAGAAAATGCAATGCAAAATTTGTAGCCAAGTATTTGTTGAAGACGATGGATGTTGCTTCACCAGTGGACAAGGCAGCTGATATAGCTAAGAAGATCATTAGACCTCGGTTGCAAACTGACATACCAAAATGGGTTGCTAATAATGCAAGGGTATGATCTTGATGCTTGTTTTGGTTCATACATTTTGTTTATCGATAACTATAAAATATGTGTGAAATACTAATTTTTGATTTTTGTGTACACAGAAATTGATGCTAGCGGAGAGGAATGGAACATTTGAGAGTTCTTACACAAAAGCACCACAACTGGTCAAAG
Organism: Papaver armeniacum; assembly: GCA_023531295.1. NCBI lineage: Eukaryota > Viridiplantae > Streptophyta > Magnoliopsida > Ranunculales > Papaveraceae > Papaver > Papaver armeniacum. Next base: position 251,557 of record JAJJWW010012512.1, read on the forward strand.
CTGCTACTTCATTGAACCCAAACAACATTGGTCATTTCAGTTGGTCCAAAGAGGGTCCAGGATAACGATTTGAGAGTGTCATTGTGGCCTATGATGCACAGATAAAAGGTTTCCTTCATGGTTGTAGATTGGTTATTGGATTAGATGGAGATCACCTAAATGGTAAGCTAGGTGGTGTGATGCTTTCAGCAGTTGGTATAGATGGTCAGAATGGGGTATTTCCTATATGTGTGATGATTGGTATGAGTGAAACTGAAGAAAATTGGTTTATGATGTTAAAAGAATTGAGAAAAAGGATACCTGATATGCCTGGACTAACCTTTATTTCTGATAGAATGAAGGGCATTCTTGAATCAGTAAAAAGATTGTTTCCTTTGGCAAATCATAGATACTGCCTAAGGTAGATTTTGTTTTGACTGCAAGTTTTGTTTTAACAGATTTTTGAATCAGTAACAGATTTTTGGAATTGATTAATGTTTGCCCTTTTTTTTTCCAGGCATCTATACAAGAATTTCTTGACCAAGGGATTCAGAAATCCAAGACTGACACACCTTCTTTGGCAGGCTGCAAAGGCATACAAGTATCATCACTGGGAGGTACGAAATGTTTGGTTATAATGAATGTTCATTTTTTCAGTCAAGCCTTATTGCATCAAATGAATTAACTTAGACACCTATTTTCTAGGAGGCCATGCAAGAAATTGCAGAGATAAGTTCAGCTGCATATCAATACCTGATTGATGCAGAGCCTAAGTCTTGGGCAAGGTCATGGTTTCCTCATGATGTTGCTTGTGAGCACATCTACTCTAACTTTTCAGAAAGTTTTAATAACATGGCCCTGAAATTCAGAGACAAGCCTCTCACTCAATTGGTTGATATGTACACACATTTGGTGATGGTTCTCTTTTCAAATAGAAGAAAGCTTGCTGCAACTTGGCAATCTGGGTGACCTTGTTCTGGCTGGGAAAGATCTCATTCGGTGATGTGCGATCTTAGAGGTAACTATGAATGTGATCCTTCTATAGAGCGCAAAGTGTATGAGGTTACTAACAAAGCTACTAGCAAAGTGTTTGTTGTTCGGGTGGAAGAACAATCTTGTACATGTCGACAATGGCAATTGAGGCAGTTCCCCTGCATACATGGTGTAGTTGCATTGTTTAAATTGAATCCTGATTGGTCCAAGTGAGTACATTCACTACACCTAAATAGTTGAATGTGGTTATGCAATAAATGTATGATAAGTGATTGGATCAATTAAGTGTGCAGGTACTGCAGTAAATACTACACAGTAGACTACTATAGGACCACCTACTCATGGTCAATAACACCATTGGGAGACATTGATGAGTATCCCAATAAGGTTTGATAACCATACCTTTTTTCAAATGCTTTAACTTTTTGCATTGTCTGTTTTCAAGTATTTTTGTTTTGAGAATCTTTTCAATAATAATATTATCTAATTTTGTCCTTTTACTTTATTGTATTATTATTTTTTTATTATTCTCTAGATCTGTGCATTTAAAGTATATTAACCCTAACCTTATTTCTTTTGCAGACTGGTATCAAGATTATACATCCACACAGATTGAGAGATAAGGGAAGACCTTGTGTCAAAAGAAAGAAGTCCTGGTATGAGAAGAACAAGACGCGCAAAAGAGTAACAAAGTGCAGTGTATGTAAAGGTATTGATCATAACATCGTAACCCGCCAAGGTCCTCCAGTTGGATCCAACCCCAAGAAGAAAGGAGTGAGAATGGAGTGTTCTGTTAATGGGGATGATTTTTGTATTACTGCTGCACCAACAAAGAATTGAGGAAGGCCTTGTCTGCACCAAATACTGCATCAACATCTGCATCAAAGAAAGCAACATCATCTGCATCAAAGAAATCAATTGAGGTACCACCATTGTCAAAGGACAAAGCAGCTGCTACTACATCATCTACTTCTTCAGCTGGTTCCCATAAAAAGGGCAAGACAACTGCACCATCCTCCTCCACTGCACCCAAAAGGAAGGTAACACATCCATGTACTTCTTCTACACCTTCATCTGCCTGTTTTAACCAGACTTATCATGGTACTGTTAATATTTCTAGCCAGAAAATCAACATTTTTGATCCACCATCAAAAAGGATTAGAAAACCTAACTCTAAATATCAGTAATATCAGAAATGTTGGGTTCCTGTTTTCCCTTATTTCTTTTAGCATTTCTAGACTTATGAACTTGTAATGACAGAGATAGTACTACTCAGTTCTGTTTTATGAATGTTGACAATGTTTTGTTTATGGATCTATGGTTTTTAAAGTATGCTTTTTAAGGTACTCAGTTCTGCAAACTAACATTACATTGATAGATCCTTCCAATCTGTTAGATTGCTTTTGTTTACATGAGTTAACTTATAATTCTGCACTTTACCTTCACTTTGTCTTTAAACTGTGCACAAATTTGATCTTTAGAATTATAAAATTGCTTTTGTTTTTCCACAAAGATAGCATCAGAAACCCATTGGAAATCTTCACATTTTTGGCATTTTAGGTAGCCAATACCATAATTCCAAGATATTTGAGCTATGTTTAACATCCTCACCTTAGTTGAATTGCATTTGGGGTTGATACAACGAGTATGTGACCAAGGACAATCAGCAAATTGGTAATCACCAACACAAGCTTTACAACCTCCTTTGTACTGAGGTGCCGTGGTTTTAATAGCATCATCAAACCATTCGAAGTATGAACACATAGGATTAGATCAAGAGAAGAATTTCTTCCCTGAATTAGCACCTTCTTTGACCTTTAAAAGTTTCTGAATACCATTATAAGGAACTAATTTACACCTATTGTTGATCCAAGGACAATCAATTAATTGATGATTATTTTCGTTACACAAGATACTAACCCCTAACTATGTTGTTCTTTAAGAAATTCTTGAAATTGAACTTAACATTTTCATTTTCTCACTTGAGCTAGCAGCCATTATGAAGAAAAAAAGCCAACATACTAATTTAAGGTTGTGAAAATTCCCCATTTATATGAGGCAGGCGAGACCAGAAATTGACCGTTGTTACAACGGTCGGATGCCCCAACGGTCGAAATTTGTAGCCATTGATTTGACCTCACGTTACACGTGTCGCAATCTCTAATTATAGGACACAGTGGTCATTCTCTTAAAAAAAAAAAGAAACCATTTCGGTAAATATAAACAACCAAATCTCCAGCCGTCCAATTAATAGAATATCCACGTGTCGCAATCCTAGTTAATAGGACATGCTGGTCATTTTAGAAAAAGAAATGTCCATCTTAGTAAATAGAAGCACCTCATCTCTAGCCGTCCAATTATAGACTAGCCACGTGTCGCAATCTAGCCATGTGATCGAATTACAGAAGGGTATAAATGACATTTTTTGGCACGTGCGGGGCCACATGCTTACTGTTTTGACCACTTAACCATGTCAGAAGGAATACTTAACAGTTTGGGGCATTTTGATTCCGTTTTAGGGCATTTTGATCTTTTTCCTAACGTCAGGGGCATTTTCACAACTAGGTAGTCCAAATTGGGGCATTTTGCCACTTACCCCAAAAATATATTACCTAGCTAAGATCTCAATTACCCACGCAAGTTGTAAATCTAATAACATCAATCTCCGCCTATGGTGAGTTGGGCACCGTCAATTATGACGGTCACGATTTTATTTTTTTTGTCACTATGTCTCTTTTCCGAAGTTTACATTTTGTTTTTCTCTTCCATTTTATTTTCTTTTCATTCTTCTTCCTAGATTTGTTCTACTCCCTCCGTCCCAAATTAATTGAGCTAATTGATTTTAAATTTTGTCCCACAAATAATTGAGCTATGTCACTAGTTAAGGGGATAATTCTAAAACTATCCTTTTAAATGATTATTGTTATTATAAGAAATATGTATAATTTGATAGTCATGTTTATAATCGTTACGTATGTGTTTTTAAATGCTTTTCAACAGTATAAAGCTTACGAAAAACCGTGGTATAGTTTAAGAGATAAATCATTTCTAAGTTTTACTAGTTATCATCCATAAGGGTATAATTGTAAAAAATCCTTAATTTGGGACGGAGGGAGTATTTGTTAATTTGAATACAACCAAACAGAGCAGTTAATGGGGTGGTATAGTTTCAATTACCCACTGAAAAACAGGAATTTCGACGTGGCTGATTATTGTCAGAGTCTAAGAAACACGTGTCTATTTTAACTTGACCCATGTCTGCAGGTCTATTTTGTAGCGCCCCCAAAACTAGCAGCTGACTAATCTAAGAGATTAGCTAAATAATAAGGCACTAAAAATTTAAATCATAAACTTAAGCATTCAATTAAGAAATCTGTTACAAAACTTAACCCAAAACCTAGCCCCGCTCAGAAATATAAATATACAAGAACTCCTCTCAATTCATGCATATACAATAGTTATTTGGTTTACAAATAGAATATACAACATAATAAACATAGCAGAAGTTAACCAACTAACGAAGTCAATGCTTGAAGGTTTCTCTACGCAACTCTGATCTGTCTCTGAAACTGAAAGTGGGAATGGTGAGCACATCATCCCTAAAAGGGGTGCCCAGTAAGAATATAACATTTAACTTTTAAGTAATCATGCACAAGATTTGGAAAACAATACATGATTTCCCAAACATTAAGAAATGACCAAGTCACTGAATTAAACAAACATGTATATGGACAAAATCCTTCTTCAAAAAATGTATATATTGAGTGTCGACCAATTCCTTACACACCCTATTAGTTTACATTAGTGTCGACCAATTCCTTACACACCTATTAGGCATAAAAGCTCGAATTCATGTAGATATAAATGAAGGAGCGTATCCTATATACCACACGTGGAAATTCTCGTTTCGCATAACAATTCATATTGACAAAAAAACATAACATGTCCTTTCCAAACCATGGAAAGATTAACAGAATCAACAGAACAATCGAAATGCAAACTAAATAAAGCATGGAATGCACAAACTGACAATGGATGAGGTTAATAAACAAAATTTTTGTAAAAGAAACAACAATGGTTACAAAAGAGTCAAATGTATTCCCACCTCTTTGGATAACAAGTCACGCCTACCTCGAGATCGAAGATCCACTGGTTCATCTTTTGAATCGATCGTTTTTAATAACTAATTGTTAATCATACAAGCACTCTAAGAGTTTAGCCAAAAGGCTCACACAAGGCTCATAACATAATTTCATATAATTATCTAGTTATAAGCTAAGTGAACTATCAATGGTTCTAAGCCATTTATGGTTCTACACTTTTCATTATGTAACTTTAGCATATCTAAGGTTTATTAATTCAATCAGGTTGGTTTTATAGTCCATTCAATAATTCTTAAGAAGATCTACATCTTTGTAGAAAGAGTCAAAGGTTAATTCGGACCATAAAGGGTCCAAATCATCTAATTAAAGAAAATTGCCCTAAGCCCAAGTCCACCAAAGTCAACTAACAGTTACTAACGGTCGAACTAACGGTCAAAGGAGTCAACCAACAGTCAACGTCTAAGTCTAGGTCAAAGTAAAGTCAAAGGTTAAGTCAACTTCTCAGGTCTCTGATTCAAATCGGTTAAAAGAATCAACTGAGTCTGGTAAGTCGACTCAGTCAGCAGATATGTGAGTCAGAGACAAGCTAGGTCAGTCAGGTTCTGACTTGAACTGAAAACACACTGGCCTGATCCATTGCACAGGCCAAAACCCTACTGCACCTATAATGGTGTAACACTAAACTCTTAACTTTACAACACTAACTCAAGCTCAACTTCCAACTAAAATACATAAATTTAATCATTCAAAGAAACTTCAAATTCCAATTACAATGCAAACTAATTTTACCTGCCATTGCAGTAGTAGCAGGCTTTCAGAGAGACTATCCAACTCTGGTTCTACACATCAATCCTAAACAACTTCTACTCTCCCAACTCAAGCTACAACAATACTCTACACCACCAGTTACATCTTCATAGGCAATACTCATTTAATCCATACCACGGACTGTCTTAAATCCAATTACTTCAACCACTAGAAATCCATAATACCAGAACCACCATAAGCCTTTCAGTTCAACCTCTGTGAGTCACAGTAATTGTGACTTTGTTGTCACACCAACAACTTCAATTCAACGGAACCATTATGTTTCCTCTACAACAAACCTTTCCTTGTATTCAACAACATCACAACAGCTACCACATCAACCCAGTATAACAGAGCAAAAGCTTGAATACCAGCATCAACACAATTTCGCATCTCAGCTTCAACACTCATACTTAAAGTTGAGCAAAACTCAACTGTAACACATATCTATTTCTTTAATCTCAATTCCAGATAACAGTTGAATCAAGTTTCATTATTGATTCCATCTTTAACTCCAGTTCCATACACACCAACACCTCAATAACTCTGCGCCTCCACCATTCACTAATGTCCCCTACAGCTTTAACATCACAGACAACACCAATACCACTAACAGTTCAACTTAACTCCACACCAAAACAATATGCATCCACACCAACAACTTCTACGATTCAAACATATATTCCTCAACTGTAAATCATCATATAAACAAAATCTACAACTGCAATTCCACACATACACTCAGGATTAAAATAAATAACATACTAAGTTACTCTGAAGAACAGTTACCTCATTCCAGAAATACCCAACTCGAATCAACCTCTTAGAACATCAATTTCAATTCTATTCTTCATCTGAGATACTTGCAAACCCTAATTCCAATTTATCAACCTCTTATTCAAAAGAAACAACCATAATTCTTAATTCGAGACAAACCCATCTTCAATCAGACTTCTAAACATTCAATTTCATCTTCAATCTCACACAATCCCTCAAAAAACTCAAGAACCCTAATTCAGTTCATCTCCAAAACTACTTTATAACTTCAATTAAACCTCCACCTATGATTATTCATCTAATCATCGCTCTATATATCATCTTCCAAAACTTCAGAACGATAATCAACCTACAAACCCTAATTTTGATTTCCTGATTTACCTTTCAATCGACTCTGAATTATCTATTCTAATCAACACCACCATTAACCTTCATTACTTGTTCTATATCATCTTCCCTTCATCTCAAAGCTCCATTTCAACAGTCAAAACTCGAACAGAAGAAGAACAGGGAAGAAGAAAACGGAAGAGAAGAAGAAAAAGAGATAAGAAGAAGAAATAAGAATGAAAGAGAAAAGAGTGATCGGGTTTATCTACTCGACTAGGGATAAGGTTGACTAGAATTGCTAAGGGAACCGAGAAACGGATAAGGGAAGCCAGGCGGTTAAGATTGAAATGACAATTCTACCCCTCATAATAATTTGATGATATCTTCTTCGTGCAGTATCTGATTGACACGATCGAGTAGTCCATTCCGCGTAACTTTTCAAGATCTATCCAATATTTTGGTATCTAAATCGTTCTTAGATTAATTCTTATAAATTATCGTTCGAGTTACACTAAACGAGTTATTAGCGGTTAGATGATTTGGACCCCTTATGGTCCGAATTAACCTTTGACTCTTTCTTCAAAGTTGTAGATCTTCTTAAGAACTATTGAATGGACTATAAAAACAACCTGATTGAATTAGTAAACCTTAGTTATGATAAAGTTACATAATGAAAAAGTGAAGAACCATAAATGGCTTAGAAACATTGATAGTTCACCTAGCTTATAACTAGATAATTATATGAAACTAGTACGACCGTTGCCACGGTGGGAGGGCCGACCGAAAAAGAATCGAACATGGGGTTCGTCCTGCGATTACTTTCACCCGTTTCGGAAAAAATGATACTTTCGCCCCGTTTCGGGAAAAGTGATACTTTCGCTCCGTTTCGGAAAAAGTGATACTTTCGCCCCGTTTCAGAAAAAGTATCACTTTTTCCGAAACGGGGCGAAAGTATCACTTTTTCCGAAACGGCGCGAAAGTATCACTTTTTCCGAAACGGAGCGAAAGTTTCACTTTTCCCGAAACGGGTTGTGAAAGTATCACTTTTTCAGAAACGGAAAATTAGTCGATCCATAAACCAAAATATGGTTGCATGATGTGTTATGCATCCTTTGTTGGTGGTTTGCATAATGGCTATGCATTCAATTTTCGAGAATTGTGCCTAAAATTAAAGTATCATTTTTCTTGAAACGGAGGGAGTACATCGTTTTATTAGTTGGAACGAAAAATTAGTTGATGCATAAACCAAAATTTTGCTACATAAAGTATTATGTATCTTTTGTGGTGGTTTGCATAATGAATATACATTTAATTTTCTAAAATTGTGCCTAAAATGATAAATGCCTCCGAATTTTTCGTAAAAACTCTAAATTTTATATTGTTGTTTGTGCTCGTTGGATAGATTTTTTATTAGCTTTCCAACAAGATAAAATTTGTAAAATTCCAAGGCACGGATTTTTAGATATGTTATATTAAAGTTTGATTTCCAATTATACCCCTAAAAAATAGGATATATAAGGAGTTATAGTAATTGGACTAAAAGAGAGGGATATTTTTGGTTTTTCAGCATGGACCATTCTCAATCTTTTTGTGGTAATTGATCACTTAGATTTACAAAAAAGTGGCCATATAAAGGACCTCCCTCGCTTCGCTCGGTCGGCCCAATTATGTTATGAGCCTTGTGTGAGACTTTTGGCTAAACTCTTAGAGTGCTTGTATGATTAACAATTAGTAATTAAAAACGATCGATTCAAAGGACGAACCAGTGGATCTTCGATCTCGAGGTAGGCGTGACTTGTCATCAAAAGAGGTGGGAATACATTTGACTCTTTTGTAACCATTGTTGTTTCTTTTACAAAAGTTTTGTTTATTAAACTCATCCATTGTCAGTTTGTGCATTCCATGCTTTATTTAGTTTGCATTTCGATTGTTCTGTTGATTCTGTTAATCTTTCCATGGTTTGGAAAGGATATGTTATGTTTTGTTGTCAGTATGAATTGTTACGGGAAATGAGAATTTCTACGTGTAGTATATAGGATACGCTCCTTCATTTATATCTACATGAATTCGAGATTTTATGCCTAATAGGTGTGTAAGGAATTGGTCGACACTAATATAAACTAATAGGGTGTGTAAGGAATTTGTAGACACTCAATATATACATTGTTTGAAGAAGGAGTTTGTCCATATACATGCTTGTTTAATTCAGTGACTTGGTCACTTCTTAATGTTTAGGAAATCTTGTATTGTTTTCCAAATTTTGTGCATGATTACTTAAAAGTTAAATATTATATTCTTACTGGGCACCCCTTTTAGCGATGTGCTAACCCATTCCCACTTTCAGTTTCAGAGACAGATTAGAGTTACGTAGCGAAAGCTTCAAGCGTTAACTTCGTTAGTTGGTTAACTTCTGCTATGTTTATTATGTTGTATATTCAATGTATATCTGAATTCATTGATTTATCTGCTGCTCAATGGAACATTAATCTTCTACGTCAATTGTTTACATCTGAACAAGTGAATTCAACCTTAAAAATTATCATTCATCTAGATCAGCCAGATACTCTCATTTGGCCTTTCACAACAGCAAGTATTTTCACCACTTCTTCAACTCATAAGATGCTCTGCGCTTAGATTCCCCTAATGATATTTCTCTGAACTTATCCCAATCATTTTGGATTAACTTTTGGAAACTCAAAATGTCGTATAAATTACAAATCTTCTTATGGAAAGGTCTTCACAATGCTTTGACAGTTAAAGCCATATTGTTTCGTCATATGAGTACTTCTGATCAACAATATGTTCTCTGTAATACTGATAACTCAGAAGATATAAATCATTTGATTCTCCACTGTCCTTTTGCTCAAGCTATTGGAGGAATTTTCTACCAAAACATTTCTCTTATATAATGCAGAATTCAACGCTTTTATCTTGGATTCAGAGTTGGCAAATACAGGATTCTCCTATCAACATATACAGTAACTCTAACTCTATTCATATCATAGTCTGCATTAAGCACATCATATGGAAACATAGGTGTAAGGTTATCTTTAGTAACTTAAATCCAAACCCAAACACAGTTACTCATCAAATAAGTTATTACATCTCTTTGCACCATTTAGATAGTGTTGCTGATAACAATTACACTATGCATCATTCAGTAACTGTTAGAAATGCTTTGAGCAACACTTAGAGGCCTCCTCCTATGAATGTTTTAAAAGTTAATATTGATGCCTCCTTCAATCCTCCATCTTTAGTTGGTGGTATTGGCATTATAACAAGAAATTATGCGGGACAATACATGGTGGGAAAAGGAGCTGTAAAAAGGGCTATTAATGTTTATCAGTTTGAAGCATTGGCTTTGTTAGAAGCTATGGATATGGCATCTACTCATGGTTGGACTCTCATTATTTTTGAAACTGATAGCTTGAATATCATCTCTTACTTGCAACATAGTTCTCCTCTTTAATCTTGGCTAGGGATGAACATGGTTTCGGTTTTCCGTCGGAACCGGACCGAACCAGACCGATAAGCAAGAAACCGAACCAAACCATTTACTATGGATTGGTTATGGTAAAAAAAAATTGAAAACCGACATTATTGGTTCGGTTTTGGTTTGACCTGAAAACCGAACCAAAAACCAATAAGTATAGGCCGTTGATTAAAATCAGATAGATCTAATCTACCCCGTCCATCTCACACTTTGAATATGGAATTTGGAGCATACAAAACTTAGAGGTTATGTATTTTGAATCTGTAATGTTTATGCTTTGAACTATGCTTATAAGAAGGCTTCTTTGTTCAAAAAAAATTAAAACGTTCTCAGTATTTTGAGAGATATCATTTTACAAGTAATATTATGAAATATCATCCGATAAGTGAAATTTCGAAATTTCCATCCTTTTTCTAGAGTAGCTAGAATGATGGTTATGATATAAATAATTTTTTCTTATGAATCTTCATGGCTTATTATCACCTGAGGTTGACATAATTCCGGCCTGCACTTTTGAACGACGGTTGTTCTCAATAATCCCATTCAGTACCACTGTTGGCACTGTTCCCTCCCTAACCTGTCTGGGCCCGACTCATTACTAGCCATGCCCCACGTGTACCGTCCTAACCTCTTCATCTGTCTCTTTAGTGGGCCCCACTCTTGTTGGATCTGATGTCATAATCAGTCAGCTGATTGCAACAATCATTTAATAATTTTTTCTGACAAAAACAAAATAAATTCCTCTTGAATTCCGTTCTAATCATTCTTTAATCAACCCTTTTTAATTATTATGTCATTTAAATATTCTAATTAATTAATTAATAAGAAAAAATAATTTGTTCTTTAATATCAATGGTTTCGAACAATTCCAACATCATTTCCTGTGGGCTCATAAACTTTTCTTTTTCCTAAAAATTATAAATATTTCCATAATTTCATACATTTTGGAGATCACTCATCAACTTAACTCACCACCACCCCCCTTCAACTCATCAATCAGAAAACCAAAAAAATTCATTTCATCAATCATGTTGATCACTACCAAAACAACTTCATCTTCTACTAGTGATGAGCTTATTCAGTATTCTAATCCAATTCTTGAGATCAAAATTCAGCATGATCATGAGTTCATGAACATTAATCCTACTAATCCTAATCCAATAGAGCCTAGAATTCTATCCCCTAGGTACTCGAAAAACGTCACCGTCGTCGGCGGTGGAGGCGGTGTTGGTTTGGGTATTGTTGCTGCACTTGACAACTTCGGTTGCTCGGTAGACGGCGAAAAAACGGTGACGAGACTCACCTGCGGTACTAATCGGTCCAATCCGATTGCCATTTCAACTATTAATAAGTATACTAATGGTATTAATTCGAAAGGATGTGAAGGTTTAGGAAGTGTAGAGATGGCTACTAGTACTACTGGTGGTGCTACAAGTGTAACAAGATCAGTGTATTGCGATGGAGGTATTGAAGATATGAGAAATCAAAGATTAAACCAATGGAGACAAGTTGGTGTGTTTTATGAATCTCCGTCACCGGTATTTTATAATAATACAAGCGCCGTTGCCAGAGATTATCCTCCGTCGGATTTTCTTAGTTCATGTTATTTGTGTAGGAAAAAGCTGCATGGGCAAGATATATACATGTATAGGTACAAATTTCTATCTTGAATTTGCTCATAATTATCTTGGTTAAGTTAATTAGTTTAGCTTCTTATGGGGTATGATTTATATGGTTTTGCAGAGGTGAAAAAGCATTTTGTAGTACAGAATGTCGATACCAACAAATAGCTGCCGATGAACGGAAAGATAAGAAGCGTCCTCGCCGTAGAAACAGTGTCTCGAGATCGTCTTTGGATGTATCATCATCTGCCGGTGGCTCACCTTACCTGGAGGATCATGTTTTCTCTCCTGGAATAATGGCTATATGATTTTTATGCAACACACACTGAAAGATGGTTACCGCCTTACCGGATATAGATTATACTGCAGAAAAATGTAATGTTAATGTATGGTTTTCGCTTTGGATCAGGGGGCGGAGAAAAAGAAAGTTTTGGTAATGGCTGGATTAATGAAAATATACAGCTTAATTGTGTTTGTTAACTGCTAATAATCGACTGTACTCTGAAGTCTGAACCTGTTTAAGATCCTGAGTTTATCTTGTAATTTGGGCTGTGCTTGTGAAACATCCCATCTCAGACAGGGTACAAATTACCAGCACACAATGGTAATTTGGCAAAACAGCAACGGCAAGAACTCTATGATTCACAACATAACCTACTTGGCTGTACAATATAACAGTGATGCTGGCTTCGAGATGAAGTACATGTACACCTGAATTTCTTCCAATACACCCCTCCAGAAACTCAGATTAAGTCTAGTTGAATGATACCGACTAAACATAGCAGACTGACGAAAAAAGAGGAACCGAGTCCGAGGTCAACAACTAATAACACAGTACTACCATGAATGGAAAAACACATATAAGATCACTAACAGGGGAATGGCAACTCCCAGTTACCAATCCCTATGAGAAAATATAAAAAATCTACACACAATATATCCATAGAAATGGTGAAAACATCACTTCATACATCGATAGACAAACACCATAACTTAGTCCGGGATATAAAAACCAGCTTAAATAGAAGGCTATTTCTAAATTAGCATAGAACCTAGATTCAACTGCAACTGCAGAAAAGAAGAATCCGGGGTATATAATGCCTGCCTGGGAAACACTTACTGGTAATACATGAGTTGTTGGGAAGCAGCAACATTTGGATATCCACCATCATACATTACTTGGCTTCCTCCCATACCCATTTGTGCATGTTTAAGAGCGTGTTGCCCTTGATGATGGTGGTGGTGCATTAGGGCAGCTTGGGGGCCACCCATCTTGCTCATTGCCAGCTGCCTTTCATATGCCAACAAGTCAGCAGTTGAAAGACCGGAATAGGGAGAAACAGCAGCAACAGCGGGAGGAGGGAGAGGGGTGGAAATTGTTCCTGGTGGAGTGGGCTTGCTACCCCATGAGCACTGCAACAGAGATAGAAACAATCAGATCAGGATAAAAACACGGAACATGAAGGTCAAGGGTTGCCTATCATCGCGAGGAAATTGACAAGCACGTAATAAGAATGAACTTCTTTGCTTAGTTAATTTGCTTAGTTAATCTTTGTTTATATAAAATATTGAAGACAGCTAATTATTACGTTCAGATGGTGACACTGACCTTAATTGTCTTGCCATAGAGCATGTTAGCATTGCCCATCTGAATGCCCATAGCTGCTTCTTCGTGGGTACTGTATCTCACAAAACCAAACCCTTTATCTCGTTGGACACGAACCTCTTCAAGTACTCCAGCTCCAAGAGCATGAAAAAAGCGGTGGAGATCAAGCTGGGTAACCTGCATAATAATCACACGTATGAAAATAAATAACCAGATAAGGTCAACTCAAAACCGTCAAGGAAACTTAGAGCCTTTAAAAGTACAGGGCAGACTGGTTCTTACCTCGGGAGCAAGGTTGCCCACATAAACTGTGGTGTATTGTGGGTTATTTTCAGGAGCATCTTCGTTCTTCGTCTCTTGACCATCATCTGCACAGGAAAAAAAAAAATGTATGTTAAAATGTCAGTAATTACTTCCTTGCGTACCATCTTATAGATTAACCCACCTGAAGTTCCATTCGAGAGTTCTGCCATGCTTTTAGCATCAAAGTTCTGCTTATCGTCATTGACACCAGCACCTTTTGTTGCCCAGTTACACCGTATCTGTCTGCTGCCAAGCCACTTTCCTGCACGTTGCACAAAGTAAAGCAGAACCTGAACACTGTCAGATCTCAAACAATACTGACAGACATAGAGCAATGAAAGTAAGATTTATATAAAAATGTAGTAGTTTCCCTACAGCTGATGCTAGAATGCAGAAAACCATAATAAATGCATGTGCAGTGCGCCATCAGTTTTTTAAAATGCTAAAATAGGATAACATGGTGACACTGGTGTCGTGGACGTATACAAATAAGTTGCATCGTTTTACATCTATAACATCAGTTTTCAATAACAAAATGAAAACCGAAGAAAAGCAACATAACAAATAACCAGTTTAGAACATAACAGAGGTAAAAAAAACAATCCAATGCTAAAGTTAGACCTGAAATGAAACAAGTAGCAAGTGCTAATAGGAGGTTGAACTAACGAAATCCACTTACCAGTCAAATCATTTATTGCACTCTGGGCTTCCTGAGGAAGAGCATCATCCAAGCATAGAAAGTAAACCAAAAACAACACACCATGAGCATGTCTCCAAAAATACAAAGCAGAAGGAAAGAAAACAACATTAAGTTCAGTAACGTCAATAACCTGTTCATTCCTAAAAGAAACAAAACCAAACCCTCTTGAACGCCCAGTCTTCTGATCCCACATAACTCTTGCATCTCTGCAACCACCAACAAGTAATTGAGGAACCTTGTAAAATTATAGCACACTATATAAAAGCACCCAGAACAAATACAGGACAAAGGAAAAAAAAGGACTTACGAACAACTAGAATAAACTGAGAAGCATGCAAATAGGGTAGCATCTGTAACCTCGGGGCTAAGGTCACCAACAAAAATATTGAAGTGACCTGCAAAGCAAAATAATGTCAGGCGGATCAGTGAAAAAACTACAATAAAGATACCAATGAACGAATATCTAGGGAGAATCGTATCACCTGAAGTGTCCTCTCTCTGACCACTGGCATAGGCCCAGTTTACCTTAATAGGTTGCCCAAACCTGAAATTCCCGGTTCACAATTCAGAGTTAGAGCAGTAGGATAAAGTGGTAGGCAGAGCAAAAAAGTAAACACAAAAAAAAAAATTATCCACTTACAAATGCCTCCCATTTAGACTCAAAATAGCAAGTGCAGCAGATCTACGGTCAAAGTAGTCAACAAACCCATATGAGGACTGCAGAAAAGTAACAGTAACAAAAAGATCAGCAATCATACTAGTTTTTGGATAGATAAAACTAAATTAGACAAAAAACTATGAATGAAGTGAATTGCCACAACCGAACTCCTTGAAAGCTAAGTGAATGGCTTTTTTGATATCATGAGAAGAATAAGCTAAAACCATCTATACAATGAAAACAGACCTTTTCTTTCCTGATGAGCTTACATCCTTCAAGGGGACCAGTGCTTGCGAAAACCTCTTGTAGAAGTGGTTCTGTAACCTGAAAGTGAATGTTGCCCACATACCTACATTTTTTTAACAAAACGTAAAACTATGAGGTTAAAATAAAAATTTCATCAAACAAGTGAAAATCTCTCTCAAGCATAGATGTGGATAACCGATGAGACGGAAATTCCTAGAAGAAACACCAATCTAAAAAATGTTTCCTTTAAGATGTTATGTATCATATCAGTAGTTCCTATCAGTATCAGTGTAATAGCTACGGGCAAATCAAAATTGAAAAAGAAAAGAAAAAGAAAAAAAGTGTCCTAACAACACTCACACACTGCGGCATGTACTCGAATCAAAACCAGGAGGTAGATTTCCACTTGGGATTGGCTCTATCTGCAAAAATCAAAATGTAAAAAAAAAAGACGAAAAAAGAAAAATTACCCCTAAATCAATAAAAATCTCCCTAATCTAACAAACAAAATATAAAATTAAAAAGAAAACTAAAAATTAAGCAAACTAGCCAACACACTATAGATACCTAAACCCCAATGCTGCCCACTAGCTAACTAAGTAAAACCCCCTAAAAGGAACCATTTTTATTGATTTTCTCACCTACAAAGCTCAAAAAGGAACAATTTTACTAAAAAAGGAACGATTTTTACAAAATTGAAATTATCAAATCAATCAAAACTCAAAAAAGAGCCATCTTTGTTGATTTTTCTAACCTACAAACCTCAAAATCAACCAATTTTATTGATCTTTCCACATACTAAGCTCAAAAAGTACCAATTTTTACCAAAAAAAAAAAAAAAAACAATTTTTACTAAAATTGATATGATCAAATCAACCAGAACTCATGAACTAAAAGAGAAATCGAATCATACAAAAATGGGTTTGTGGAAAAATCCAAGATTACTTACTGGGGGAGGAGCTAAGAGAGCAGGATGAAACATAGATTGTTGTTGCTGTTGCTGTTGAAGAAGAACTTGTTGCATCAATTGTTGCTGCTGCTGTTGTTGTTGTTGTTGTTTCATCCGCTGTTGATGCTGCATTTCTTCTTCTTAATTTGATAACGATTCAAAAAGAGGGCTTGAAATTTGGGGGATTCAATTAGGGTTTAAAAAAAAAAAAAAAAATAGGGGAGAAAAAGAGGAGAAGAAGATGAGATTTTAGTCCGACTGGATTTCTTATGGAAAAGTAAAAGTAATTGAAATCCTAGAGATATGGTATTTGTTTTGATCAACATAACATCCAACGGTTGAGGATGAAAGTCTGGATGAGTCATTTTGGTTGGTCATCCCGTTCCCAAAGATTCATACGTTCCGGGAGGTCCCAGATTCGAGCCCCATGACGTAATATTGCAGAAATTAACATGGAAGGTAAAGTTAATTTTCCTTCTTGTGACACAATCTCAGCCCCCATCCGCTTTGGCTCCCTTGGCTAGGTTCCCATGAGGCTTGTTGGTAGGCGAGCACAGCAACCTGTTCAATTAATGTAGTAGTAGGGCACATATCTGACTGGTACCAAAACTATTCTACAACAATACTTAGGGCAATTCCTATGGCAATCAACAAAAAAGTTTTTTGTTGAGCCACGTGGATGAACAAATTGTGTTTTCCACTATGGAAAACTAGAGCAAAATGAACAGATTTGGTTTCCAGGATCCCACTAATATTTCTTTTTGATATAAAATGTTTTATAAGATAAAAGTAAAATATAAAATATAATATTTAGGTGAGATAAAATAGGATGAAGTGGAATAAAATAGAATAAAGTGAGATAAAATAGGATAAAAAAGTAGTAAAGAAATCCGGAGTGGAAAGCCCCGTTTGGGATTGGTTTTTTTTAACCAAAAGCACTTTGTAACCAACTTGTAACAAACTTTTACCAAAAATTGTGTTTCGTAAATTTTTTTCAAAGTGCTTTTGAAGAGAAGCACTTTCATTTTAGGCTTGCTTTTAAAAGCTACTCAGCACTAGTTGTGGACCCACATAATTTAAATTAATTGATTCTCAATTTTAACCTTATTATTTTATTATAAAGACAAGTTTTATTCTAGAATATTGTATACTTATCATTATATTTATAAATTTTATTTTATTTCTCTATTTTCTTTTACTTTTCATTTTAATATAAGAAATAATAATTACAATAATAATAATTTTTAAGCAAACCATATCATAAAATTCTTTATTAAATAATAAGAATATTTATAAAAAATAAAAAAAAAATTACTAATTTTTATAACAATTAGTTTTTCTAATATTACTTATATTTTATTAATTATATTAAAATTAAAAATATAATTTATTATAATTAAAGCGTATTCAAAACTAATTTTTGAAATATGTCACCAGCACATTAAAATACTGGTTTACCAAACATATTGTACAGTTTGTTAATTTCACAGTGCTTTTTAAATTATAGTTTACCGAACGTCATGACGATTTATTTCTATAGCATATCATAGCACAAAGACAAAGACAACAACGCACAACACAACGGAAAAACACTTTTCCAAAACGCATAGCAATACCAAACTAGCCCGAAGAGTAGTTGACGTGTGAGGAAGAGCCGCGGGCGTGTAAGGATTGACAGCGCGTTTCTGCCAGCGCTTGTTGCACGATCGCCCGGTCTTCCATCAAGCGCGCACTTGTTCTTCCATCTTACTCAACAAACCAACAAATTTGAAGATTTGTCCATCCGTTTTTCATGTTTGTTGAGTCATAGTGGGATCAAAATCAACAAATCCTTGTTTTGTTGAGTCCATAGAAACTGCTCTTATCTGGACTCAAAACTTTTCTATAACGATAGTTATCTCAAATATGTGTTTGATTTTGGTTTGGCATTGAAGATATCAATAGCCAATAGAGGAGCCTATTATTTTAACTATGTGGGACGTCAAAGAAAGAAATTCCTTGTTTTTCTAACATATTAGAAGACGATTTACAGTATCGCATCAGGGGGACATGACATATATGTTTCAGTGATACGGTGATAGTAGGATAGTAGAGCGACGATTCTTAGTAGAGAAAAAATCTTACTCGCAAAATATTAGCTTCAAATCCGTTATGGTTTGATTTTTATTCGCAAAAATAACGCCCAACGTGTGAGATGGTGTGATAATAAAGGTGTGAGGGATCCTCCTCATCTTTAATAGGTGAAATCATTGTTCAAATGCATTATATAACGAATGTGCCAACTTTTCTCGAGAACAGATTACAACAAAAGATAACTGCATTATTCCTCGAGAATAATTTTTTTTTTAATCTGAATGCAATTCAAGAAGCGAACAGTTCATTCCAGAGCAATCTATTAATGAACTCATCGTAGCAAACACATAACTAACTAATAGCCGCGCATCACCGTGAGCTGCAACTAAAGCTACCCAATCTTCTTCTTGCACACTGTACCCAGCTAAGTTAATGCAGGACGCAGGCTGAGATCCCTCGGGGATTATGTTCAGAAGGCATACTGACCTCCCACTGTTCACTAACAAGCGCACAGTAGTAAAAACAATTGTGATCACTCAAAACCAGGTATGACAATATAGATCTTCGCTTGACTTGTAGTGCAGACTGCAGAGCTTATAAGCCCATTCCAAGACACTCTGATATCCTTATACGAATACGCAAAAACCATGTAAATCATCCTTCACTAGCATCCTTCTGCATTCCCACGGCTGATTCAAAGTGATTTTCTTGGGATAGCCTACAAAGTGGACAGACAAATCATGTATAGCAACCATACCAACTCGGCAGCATCTCTCTGCACAGAAAAGTAGAAGAATCCCATTCTTTAGATTCAATCCTGAGATCACATTGAAAACAAAGTAAATTCAATGTTATGTGGTTTACCATATCAAATTCTGCTAGGTTAATTTGCAACTAAGGATTCTTGTGCCTATATCTCCTCCACCAAATTCTCCTACTTGCAGTAACCTAACAAGTAAAAAACCACAAAAAAATATAAGAATTATTACAACCAACATAAGCTCAATTGGGACAATTTTATAAGGAGTAAAAACAAGGATACACATTTGAATTACCTTGGAGCTGTCAGAATTCATTTCTGCAAGGTAGGCATCTGAAGTGTAAAATGAACCGTTGTTGCAGGCACAGAGAAACAAACTAAACCATATACACACAATATGGGTGACCCTATATTCCCCAAAAAAAAAAACATCAAAAGGTATACAGGATCACTAATATTGTGTATATAAGGAATAGAGAAACAAACCAAACCCATTACAGAATCAATGTGCGAACCATTTATGCTTTTAAGATCCAAACAAGATTTTCCATTCTCAAAATAGAATCTATGATAGAAAACCAAGGGAATTAGTTTAATTGCAAAGATTTGAAATGTTTGCCGAACAACCTTTTCCAATCATGGTTAATTATTCTAAACTCACATATCAATCATTGAAACATTCTTAGAAGACGATAATAACTGTCTCACACAAAATATTAGCTTCAACAACTTTCAAGTGATCGAATGATCAATAAGAAACAATCTGGTATTGGGTTTTGTATCTCATACAACTGTACTGAGATTTGATTCATTAAGATGTTTATATATGATTACATCTGATAAGGTTACAACTGAAACAGCAAAAGAACAGGAGTAGCTGATGAATAGAACGACTAAAACTAATAAGCAGGAGAATAGGTAAACAAGAATATTTACAGCAGAATAGTAGGGAGACCTAGTGAAATACAATAACTTGAGCTATGTACGTGTGAAGTTTAATACCACCCTCAAGTTGGAGCGGAAGAGGCTGAACGAACGCCCAACTTGCCAACTAATCGACCAAATTGTGGAGCTCCCTGAGGCTTAGTGAAAACGTCAGCCAATTGATCAGAAGATGGTAGGTGCTTTGGAAGAATCAAGCCACATAATAACTTTTCGCGGACAAAGTAAAAATCAATCTCAATGTGATTGGTTCTTTTGTGGAATACTGGATTTTGAGCAATGTGAATTGATGCCTGACTATCACATGATACGGTGATAGGAAGAGGACAAGAAAAAATGCAAGTCCTTAAGGAGATAAACTAGCCATTGAAGTTTAGATGTTAGATTTTCCAAAGCACGATATTCAAAATTTAGCGGAGGAACGAGCCACTGTGGGTTGTTTCTTAGATTTACATGAAATAGGACTGTCACCTAAGGTAACAAAGTGTCCAGTGGTAGAACGACGAGTGAACGGACAACCTGCCCAATCAGAGTATGTATAACCATGGACAGATAAAGAACTAGATGAAGACATAAAGATGCCGTGACCTATAGTGCCTTTAAGATAGCGTAATATACGCTCGAAAGCAAAGATACATGTGAAGGGATCTTGGATGTTGAAGAAATTGACTAAGATAATTAACAGAATAAGTGATATCAGGACGAGTGACAGTAAGATATAACAAACGGCCAATTAAACATCTAAATGAACTAGGATCAGTTAACTCTACACCATCGGTAGGGAGTAACTTGAGATGAGTATCCATTGGAAAAGTGGATACACGAGCCCCTGTAAGGCCAGAATCTTGTAGAATGTCAAGAATATATTTTCGTTGACATAGAAAAATGCCTTTGGAAGATCTAGAAACTTCAATGCCCAAAAAATATTATAGGCGACCAAGATCTTTAACGGAAAAATGAGATGCAAGACGTAATTTGAGAGAGTTAATGAAAGTATCATCCATACCAGTGATAATGATGTCATCAACATAGACGAGAACAAAAATTGATGTTGGTCCCTGATGATATGTGAAAAGTGAATTATCACATAGCGACTTCTTAAAGCCTTGAGAAAGCAAAATGGAAGAAAGTTTTGCAAACCACTGACGAGAGGCTTGTTTAAGGCCATATAGAGATTTTTTAAGTTTAAAAACCTTATACTCACCTTGCGTGCTAGACCAGGGGGAATCTTCATATAAATTTCTTCATTCAGATCGCCTTGAAGAAACGCATTGTTCACGTCTAATTGATGAAGATACCATCCTTTGATAGCTGCAATAGAAAGTAAAACATGAACAGTAACCAATTTAGCTACCGGAGCAAAGGTATCGTAGTAATCAATACCCTTTTGTTGTGTATATCCTTTGGCTACAAGACGAGCTTTATAACGCTCAATGGAGCCATCAGTATTGAACTTTATTTTGAAGATCCATTTACAACTTATGGCAGTTTTTCCAGGTGGTAAATCGACTTCAATCCAAGTGTCGTTAATTTACAAAGCCATAATTTCTTTGGCCATGGAAGCACGCCATTTGGGACATTTATTTGCCTGAGAAAATGACCGGGGTTCTGTATTGAGGATGACAGAAGCCAAGAAATCCTTATGAGATGGACTGAATTTGTCAAAAGACAAATATTTGGTCATCGGATAACGATAAGCAGGCGTGCTAGTAGAGACAGGATTGCTTGCGGAAGAAGCAAAACAATGATAATGCTGCAAATATGCAAGTGGATGACGGTCTCGAATGGGACGAGAATGTGGTTCAGAGTGTGCAGATTCTATACCAGCAGGTGTCATAGTAGGAAGTGCAGATTCCATGCTAGAAGAAGATTATGGATCGACAGGTTGAGATATAGAATTCTGTGAAGAAACTAAAGATTGTTGCGGAGATGCAGTAGCAATAGGTGGAGATATGATACCTTGTGAGTTAGGATTGAACTCAGGGTCCGCAGATTCAAGCGAAGGAACTGACGCTGGAGAATGTGGTACGACAGACCGAGATGGAAAATTAATTTCATAGAATGGGGATTGTCCTGAAGACAAGGTACCCTGTGAATCACTTTGAATGTTAGGGAGTGGTGCAGAGGAAATATAAACAGGTATTGCAGGATTCTATTGTCCAGTATGATTCATTGGACAAGAAGAAGATGGATCAGGGTGAGAAGTATCACCACGTAAACTTGGGAAATCAAGTATGGAATCATACTTGGTATAGTCAGAGGGAATGTCTGACATAGATACTTACTTAGGGAGAGACGTAGATAAGTCATTAAAAGGGAAAAAATTCTCATGAAATACCACATCTCGGGAAACATATGTTGTCTTGGATTCGAGATCATATATTGTGTAACCTTTTTTGCCATAAGGATAGCCAATGAAGATGCCCGTCTTGGCACGTTGATCAAATTTGTGAATTGGTCTAGGATTCCTACCAAAACATAAAATGTACCAAAGACTCGTAGAGAAGAGTAATCGGGAGGAGCATTTAAAAGGACTTTATGCGGAGATTTATTGGATAAAACTGGTGTAGGCAGTTTATTGATGAGATATGTCGCAGGCTAATATGCATTCACCCCGAGAATTGAATAAAAGATTTGCTTGAAATCTTAAGGCACGTGCCACATTGAGTAGATGGCGATGCTTTCTTTCAATGATGCCATTTTGTTGTGTAGTATAGACACAACTCGTTTGATGTAAAATTCCATGTTCATAGAACCAAGATTGAAGAGCATTGGATTTGAACTCTGATCCATTATCAGAACTAAAGGTCTGAAGTTGTGGAATAAGTAATGTATTGATACCAGAGGAGATTCTGGTGATTTTGTGTCCAAATTGTTTGACAACAAAATCAAAGAAATATTTGAGAAACTTTAAAGTTTCGGATTTGACTTGCATCAAAAACACCCAAGTACAGCGAGAATAGTCATCTACTATGGTGAGAAAATACTTAGCATTAGTTAAAGATGTAGTAGAAAATGGTCCCCAAATGTCAGCATGAACCAATTGAAAAGGATGTTTAGATAAAGAAACACTTTTATTAAATTTCAGGCGAGATTGTTTGTCCCGAGAGCATACATCACACAAGTTCTTAAACGAAGAACTAATGTAAGCAAAATTTCGAGCTAAAAAATTAAAAAAATCCACATGTGGATGGCCTAGACGACAATGCCATTTGTCGAATGGCTTATTTGCAGCTAGAGAAGAAACACATGGCTGAAAAGTGAAGTGGTAGAGGCCAACAATTTGCTTACTCCATCCAATATCCATTCTCTTGTGAAGGTCCTGGAAGACATGAGACTCATGTGAGAAGGTAATACAGTAGTTTGCTGAGCTTGTAAGCTGACTGGCTGAAATCAAGTTGAATTTGAAACTTGGAATGTAAAATACATTGAGCAATGTAATATTCGGAGAGAGTTTAACAGTCCCAGTATGTGTCACTGAGATGTTAGAGCCATCAGGCAGTTAATCCATTATAGGGTTCATGATAGATGTGTAAGGTTTGAAACAGGATAAACTAGAACAAATGTGATGTGTAGCGCCACTGTCAATAATCCAAGTAAGGTAAGCACATGAGAGAATCATACCTGCGCAGTTGGCATACGATGATATGTTAGGTCCAGCATTGTCAGTCTCAAGCAGTGACATCAGGCGAGCATACTGTGCAGGGCAAATAGCTGGAGCTACTGGACTAGGGTCAACAACGTGCATAGCAGGAGCAACAGCAGCAGCATAAGAGGGTGCTTGGTTTTCGACTTTGGGGATTACTTGGATATCCAATCAACTTCCAGCAGGTCTGACGAGTATGACCATGTTTAGAGCAGTGATCACAGAATTGAAGAAGGCATTTGTTGTTGCTATTTCCATTGCCAGGGTTGTGTGAAGAAGACTGCTGAGGTCTATACGAGTCGCTGCGAGAAACATTCAACGTAGCGGAATCAACCTGAGGGATAGAGGAGGAGTTTATACCTTGTTGCTCTTCCTCCTGGCGTACAGGACTATTGGTTCCATCAACAAACATTAACTGCGAAGGGATGAGAACCGATCATGCAATCCTTGAAGGAACTCAATAGACCGATCTTGATTGTGGTGATCAACAAAGTCCTTCCCAGCACCACAGATTCATGGTACCAAAGGTCTGAAGGAATCTAGCTGATCCCAAGGAGTTTTCAAGTGAGTGAAATAGACAGCTACACTTAGGGTTTCCTGCTTCAGAGAAGAGATTGATTGTTTCAGGGCAAATAACTTAGGTGCGTTTTTATGAGAGAACCGATGTTTGATTTCCAACCATTGAGCCCTTGCAGAGGGAAAGGCCATGACACTAGATCGGATTACTGGGTCCATAAAATTTGAAACCCAGCTACCAACTAGGTCGTCTGCACAAGTCCAATGGAGGAGATCAGTTGGATCTTCGGGTTTTTTGATTGATCCATCGATGTATCTGAGTTTAGCCTTAGCACTTAGGGCTTTTGTGACTCCTCTTTCCCAGATGCAATAGTTTTCACTGGTGAGAAGGGGTGTGAAGATAGCAGTTGTAGGATTGTCAGCCGGATGCACATAATAGGGAGATGATGGAGATAAAACTGAATCCTTCTTTGATGTGTTTGAATCCTTCGTGGGTGAAGAATTATTTGAAGAAGGAGGAGTTTTGGTTTCATCATCAAGTGCCATGATTGATCAGTTGTAGAAGAGAAAAGAGAAAAATAAAATAAAAATAACCTAGCTCTAGATTACCATAATACAATCTGGTATTGGGTTTTGTATCTCATACAACTGTACTGAGATTTGATTCATTAAGATGTTTATATATGATTACATCTGATAAGGTTACAACTGAAATAAAGAAAAGAATAGGAGAGGTGATGAATAGAACGACTAAAACTAATAAGTAGGAGAATAGGTAAACAAGAATAGTTACAACAGAATAGTAGGGAGACCTAGTGAAATACAACAACTTGAGCTATGTACGTGTGAAGTTTAATAAGGACTGAAATTACCAGAAGATTGATAGATATCTTATACTTCTGCTTGATCCTAGTTTTGAGACAGGGCTCGGATTTGATGATTTTTGAAGTTTAGGGTTTATGACGGCTGGAAGGAGAGATTTGGAGGGGAGGGGAGGGGAAGGAAGAAATGCAGAAGAATGTTTAGGTTTTACGATTTTTGACTGGTGTTAGATGGTACTCCAAGTCTAGGTTTGTTATAAGCCCAAGGAAAACGAGCCCAAAACTTAAATCAGGAACCGTTTTTTGGGCAATACTCCATTTTGGAGGGGGACTATTATGTGATAAGAATGTCTACCCTATAATTATAAAGGGTGTCCCAAAGTGTGGAAACGAATGACCTACCCTTAACCTAACTAAAATTAAAATTAATCTAATATAGATATAACCTAATCTGAATCATTAACAAAATAAAAATTATAGCAAATCCATTACTTTTAATTTTTCACAAATCCGTTACTATTAGAAGGTTCATTTTCTTTAATTCTTCCCACTTCATCGTCCCTATTCAAAGAAACTTCCACAAACCCATTACTTGTAATTTGTTTTTGGTTGAAAAAATGAGTAGTAATCATCAAAATGAGTTGAAAATGGAAGTGGCAAAGAGAAGTTCGGCAAGGAATTATGTGAAACTGTTTGTCGAACTAGCGTACTCAGCTTTAATGGAGTTTTTTCTTTCATAGAAAAGTTCGGTTACCTCGCAAATATTTTTTCCTAGCCGAACTTTTAGTTCGGTTACTTTGCAATTCTTTTCTCCTAACCAGACTTTACTCTGAAAACCTAAATATTAAGTTCGGTTACGTCGAATTTTTTCTTCCCAGTCGAACTTTTAGTTTGGTTACGTCGCAACATTTTTTCATTTTTTTCCCAGCCGAAGTTTTAGTTCGGTTACGTCGCAATTTTTTCCTCCTAACCAAACTTTTCTCTGAAACAAAAAAAACTCCATTAAAGCTGAGTTTGGTTGTCTGTGTTTTCAGAAACATTATCCTAACTACACTTGCAGATAAATTCGGCTACCTGTTCTTCAGATGTCGTAGCCGAACTTTATTTCCATGGTCGAAATCAGTTTATAAATTTTTCATTTTTTCGAAAGTTTTGACCAGTTCAAGCAACATTAACTAAAATTTGAAGTATACCTAAGTTCCCGAAACCATCATTTCGAAATTAAAAAAAAAAACTAAAAAAGCGGGGGTCTAACAACCACACCCAATATTTCGTTTGGCAATCTGAAATGACAAACTCCAATATACTTTCAAGAGAATCAACCAGACAGTCAGACTCAATCTAGAAAAAAGTATATCAAAGAGTTTTATATCTTTTTCTGTCAATTCAATTCGCAATCAGCAAATAGGAATTTGCGAGTCCGGATGAATATAAGAGAAATAACTTGAACGGTACCAAAGACCAATGTTCAAGGATCAATCAATTTCAATCAACAACCAAATGTCGGATTTCCCAATTGATTGATTCAACGTACAACCTGTGATATTTCAATTATATAACAAAATATAATGCGGAAAAGAAATAACACAGACACCAGAAGTTTTGTTAACAAGGAAACCGCAATTGTAGAAAAACCCCGGGACCTAGTCTAGTTCTGAATGCCACACTGTATTAAGCCGCTACATACACTAGCCAAGTACCAATGAACTTCGAGCTGGAATATAGTTGAACCCTAATAAATCTCACACTGATTCAAGGTACAGTCGTGCTCCTTACGCCTCTGATCCCAGTAGGATACTACGCACTTGATTCCCTTAGCTGATCTCACCCACAACCAAGAGTTTCTACGACCCAAAGTCGAAGACTTGATAAACAAATCTGTCTCACACAGAAAATTCTATTGGAATAGATAAATCTGTCTCCCACAGAAATACCTACGAGTTTTGTTCCATCTTTTGATAAAGCAAGGTGAACAGAACCAATTGATATTGACTTATATTCCGAAGAACAACCTAGAAATATCAATCACCTCACAATAAACCCAATCGATTAACGAAACAAGATATTGTGGAATCACAAACGATGAGACGAAGATGTTTGTGACTACTTTTCAATCTTACATATCGGAGATAAATATCGAGCAAATATTATTAAAGATAGTACTCAATCACGATAGTAAAAGTAAGATCAGAACACGTAACTACAGAGAAAATAGTTGGGTCTGGCTTCACAATCCCAATGAAGTCTTTAAGTCGTTAACATACAAGGTTTCGTGAAAAACCTAAGGTTAAAGGAGAACCGACTCTAGCTTATGAAACTAGTAACACACAAGAGGTGTGGGGATTAGGTTTCCCAGTTTCTAGAGTTCTCCTTTATATAGTTTTCAAATCAGGGTTTGCAATCAGAGTTACCTTGGTAACAAAGCATTCAATATTCACTTTTAAATGAAATCTTGATTAGATTCAAGCTAAAATATTTCAACCGTTAGATCGAACTTAGCTTGTTATACACAAATGAAATGTACGCTCATTTAGGTTTATGTAACCGTACCTAAATGTGTACACCATGTTGGCTCAATAGTAGTTAATTTAGGTTAGCTATATGAACACTCAAATGACTAGTTCAAATGACTCAAATGAAACTAGTTAAAGAGTTGTTCAATTGATATATTCTCATAGAAGTATACAAGAACACAATTGAAGCAAAATCGATTTGATTCACTTGAATCAATCATGAACATTATAGCCACGGTTTGCAAATAATGAATTCTTTAATATATAAATGTATTAGTTCATGAGCCAACCGATTTTAGAATTTTAACCACTCAAGTACGCATACGTGTACGCATACTTAAATAACCGGTCTGGGTTTGGGTTCGCCAGTATGCGAACGTGTACGCATACCTAAGTACATTTCCATAACCTAACAGAAATTCCAGGACTTATACCTTATGCAAGTATGCGTACCGGTACGTGTACTTGGTACCCGGAATTCCACAACTATAAGTACGCATATGGGTATGCATAATATAGCTCCGATCATGGATCACATACATGCAAGAAGGCATACTATGTTCATAATCCAATATTTCTAAACTCTATATCAATCATTGAAACTTTCTTAGAGGATGAAAATCACCGTTTTCACACACTATTAGCATCAAAGTAATTTTCAAGTTATTGAAATAATCATAACGAAACATTCCAAGTTTACACCAAATGATTGTATCACACAAACCATGTAAGATGTTACTCGGAAATTTTCACATGATCATCTATTGACTTTCCTCAAGAATATAACATGAACTTGGTTAAAGCGAAAACTTACCAACACATATTTCGAGAAATATGTAAGCGAGTTGAACTCAGCTCGAAATCTCAAATGTGCATAATCGAAAAATATATAGTAATACGACTTATGTCTCAATATAGGAGATAGAGTATAAATAGACTTTCAAGTGATAGATGAGTTTTAGTCTCTACATACCTTTTGTTGATGAAGTTCCACAAGATCGCCTTAGTAGTTCTTCGTCTTCATTTGATGAACGCCGTGAAGTCTAATGCTCAACTACACAATCTATCCTAGTCCGAGACATCACTATAAGTAGACTAGAAATCAGGACTTCTGGTTTTGATCACTAACATTGACAAACAAGCTTGAGATAAAAACGCTTGCGAGTTCGAACGAGCAGTGCTCTAACAAAAACCCTCTTCTTCTTCTCAAAAATTATTCTTTTAGAAACACCCGACTAATTAATCTAGCTAACCTCACTAATCACTGATCACTAATTAATTTAAGTTAATTATTTAACCAATCCTTTCATTAACTAATCATTACCCTAAAAAGGGTAAATTTTGTATTAACATAAATACTTAGATAAGGGTTTACTTAGGATTACTTCAAATATCCAACCAAAAAAGAAATAGTAGCCCCCCTCCAAAACGGAGTTGTGCCCAAAAAACGGTTCTAGCAGGTTGTTTGTTTATATTTTTAACCTAATTGGCTCGTCTGAGTTTGACTAATTACACCTGATTGGAGATTTTCTTTTAATACAACCATATTCGATCTGCGTCAAGTACGAAATGGCACCTAAATGCCTATGAGTCCAATAATGTATGAGAAGGTAGAGTGCGATCAAGAGACAAATTTGACTCGAAGGATGTATAAGCATTAGTCCGAACTCGAGCCAGAATTAGACGTTTGAGTCAAGTTTGAAATATTAGTCAATTAGTCAGATTCAAACAAACAAGGTAGGTTGGTGCGAAGCGTAATCCCGAAGTTTCGCATATTAAGTTTATTTATTTTTTTATTTTATTTTTGTAGAGAAAACAAATATTACATTTTTTGAGTTTTCGTGTAAAAAAAATATTACATTTTAGGTTAAGTATTCAAATCTTCGGTCTAGAATTTGTTGAGTTTCTAAAAATATTACATTTTTTATATATTAATGTAGAGAAAGGATTAAATCAGATTTATGTCAAATGGAGGAAATTGCGCATCCATCAAATCTTCTATTATATTTGGCTATTACATGAACGCGCAATTGGGGGATAAAAAAACTAATTGGGGATAGAGGAGAAAGACAAAAACTGGATTTAAATATCAAATCAGGGTCACCCCTTATCTAAGCATTTTAATTTTATCTAATTCCTAATCTACCCCTTACTAATCATGTTTAGTAGTTAAATATAATTAGTTAAGTTAATAGATTAGTTTGATAATCATTAGAATAAATCATTATCTTTGAATTTGTTGATGCAACAACATCAAATCAAGATATTTATGATCATGAAGGTTTACTTGAAGAACCAACCCGGGAAAGTAAACTAGCTGAACATATAAGTGCTCCAATTACTCATATATACGTATTAATGTATTGAAATTTGATTTTTTTTTCATTGAATTCGCCATTGTTGCGCCTAAAAAACTCAGTGCCGGCATGGTAAAAGTATGAATACCATGACTATAAAGGACCAAACCTAAGCATGCTATTCATACTTTCACCGGGTACACAATATCCCCCAATTTTGAAAATTGGAAGTACACTACCGGCATAGAAAGTTCATTATCGAGCATGCCGGTAGTAGTGCCGGCATGGTTGATTCCCAAATGTACCGTGCCAGTTTGAGGACAAAAACATACATAAAACTTGTCTCAAAAAGAAAGTACCGACATGGTATTCATCCTAAAAAACCATGCCGGATCTAGTACCGGCATGGTATTCATCATAAAAAACCATGCCGGCACTAGTACCGGCATGGTATTCATCCAAGAAACTACGCCGGGACAAAAAAATAGTAGGGTATTCATCATGAACACAAGCCGGGACTGGATTGAAAGTTTATGATTCTAACCCAAACGAAGTTTCAAAACAATAACAAAAGTTTAAATATGATTAGGTATCATGTACCTCCTTCTCAATAAAGCCACTTCTTCTTCTTCTTCTTCTTCTTCTTCTTCTTTCTCAAGAACAATTCAATTTAACCTATGTTTAAGAACTTGTTAGGGTTTGATTTTGATTTTGATTTTTAGTTTTAAATTTTAATTTAGATGGAAGGGTATTTTAGTATTTCCGCCCCCAGAAAACACCCCTTAACAGATATTATTGGATGGGGTTAGTAATTCATATCCCCCAATTAGTTTTTTTATCCCCCAATTAGTAATTCTATTACATCATCAGCCCAACCATTAAAATCCTACTCACATACTTAATTTTGTCAAAACTAAAAATCATTTAGACAGAAGAGGCAATCTTTTAAGTTAGTATAATGATTGAACCAGCTAATTTTATCAATATTGTTAGGCCAAGCATTATGGTGCCTTTTATCCTTCCATATCCCTCGTATGTGGGGAAAAATGTAAAAAACCATTTACTATGGTCTCCCATATCCCTACACAAGTAGGGAAGGGTGAGTTTTCGTGTAAAATTGAGTTTTACGGATACTGAGTATCCGTTTTTGGTTTTCATAGTTTTACACTAACACTTCTCCCTTTTACTCTTTTTTCATACAATTTTTTTTTTTTACCTTTTTTATATCCTTAATTTTTTCTACTAATTATCTTTTAACCTATACAATTTACCCAATGTAAAAAAATTTGGATAAAACAAAGAGTTTCTGCTTTACACTATTCACATGAAAACTCAGTTTCCGTGTCATGTAGGGAAGAATAAAAGTAGACTATAGTGAGGCTGCCTTGTGACCCATAGACCTTCCCTATATATGAGAGATAGGGAAGGGATGCCCTCTCCCATAGTGCTTGGCCCCAACATCACCTCTAAAGCATACGTTGTGGTAGGCTCTTGTCTATACCAACTTCACAACTTCAATTGAGGCTATGTGTTCATATTCTAAGAGCAAATCGTATGGGTAGTGTAACTCTTTCATTTTGAAAGAGTGACTACCAATTTGGTCTAATTAGAGGCTGCTATGGGTAGTCTTTAGCCCACTTTCCCCGCAAAGCCGTTCATGCACTCGTTCAGCCGAGCGAGTGGTTGTGAGTGTAACACTAGACGGGGGACAGTCCCCCGTCAGAAAAAGAAGAGAAAACGGGAGACTGTGTCCCGTATAAAGAAAAAAAAGAGCATGGACGGGGACTTTCCCCCGTTTAATAACTTTTTAAGACATAAACGGGTCTCCCGTTTGAAGTTTGGATTTTTCAATCGGAGAGATTCAGTCTCCGTTAAACACTTGCACTAGTCACGGTGGCATGTATTTCCGTGACCACAATATGCAGTTTCCTAAATAACTAAGTACTCTCTCTCCTATTAGATAGTAGACACGTATTAAGTAGGTTTTTTATGTTTTTTTTTTTTTTTTTTTTTTGACGGGAAAGTCCCCCGTCTACGTAGGTTTCTTAGGTTTTCATTTTTTGACGGGGAAAGTCTCCCGTTTAGTGTTCTCTTTCATTTTTACCCAGTGACTTCACTAGTTCATATGAACGAGTCCTCTTTCATATGAAAGAATTAGTCTTATTTGGGGACTACCCATAGGATATGCTCTAAAAAGGTACCTGTTTTTCAAAGGAAAACATAACTATGATAGTTGCAGTTATTAGATTTTTCTATGATGTCTCATAGTGCTTTGGGAAATATTTATAATCATGTCGTATAACAATTTTATAGAATCAGGTATAAGTAGTCAGAGAGCCAATTTGATAAATATTTATTCAGGATCAAATTGGCTCAGCCTGGCCATAAAGACGGGAAAAGCAAGAACATAAGACATTTAGCTTTAAAATATGTTTCATCTTGTCGATGTCATTGTGGTACAATTCTAAAGTCATTGGGTGATGATACAGTGATATGAGTTTAGCTTCAAGATATGTTTCATCTTGCCGATGTCATTGTGGTACAATGCTAAAGTCAATGGGTGGGTGATGATACGGCGATATGAGTTTGAAACTCATATGCACCAACTTCTCTACCAATTAAATAGACAAAAAATATTTCATCTTGAGATGTCTCTTCTTAGTGTCAAGACAAAACATGCAAAATATTCTCAAGCCAGGCGCTTGGTGTTTAAGTTCCAATTCATCGACACCAAATTTTTTACCGGTTAATTTCTTTTAAAAAACAATAGTTTCATCTTGGTACGTCTCTTCTTAGCGTGACCCAAGCCAAGCCATGGGAACAAACTCTCAAGCCAAGCATTTGGTGTTTAATTTGAAAAGAATCATACACACAGTAGAGAGCCATACCTGCGTTTCCGTTAGCAAATCCCACTGAAATACTGACAGTCAACGTTGTTGTTTAGCGAGTTTCCGTTGGCCTATGTTGGGGTTTATGGCCTTGTTTATTTAGCAAATTATGGTACTGAAAAGTTGTATCTTGACGAATGCAATGAAAAAGAGAGCAATGAAGCTGGAAAACATGTAGATTACCAGTACGAGTGCAAAGACTTAATTATACACGTAAGTTCAACCGAAAAAAGAGAGTGATGAAGCTTAAGATACATAGATTGCCGATAAGAGCTCTCAGTGCTGTGCTGTTACAAACCTCTTAAACAGGTTCAGACGTCAATCATTACCAAAACATTTTTTCTCCGCTTCCTGATGCGAAGCGAAAACCATACATTAACATTAATTATACTGTTCTGCACCATAATCCTATATCCGACAAAGCGGTAACCATCTTCTGTGTTAAACCGGCAGTCGTATATATCTGTGCTGCGTAAAAATCATATTGCCATTATTCCAGGAGAGAAAAGATGAGGTGAGCCACCGGCGGATGATGATACATCGAAAGATGATCTCGAGACACTGTTTCTACGACGAGGACGCTTCTTATCCTTACGTTCATCGGAAGCTATTTGTTGGTACCGGCATTCAGTACTACAGAATGCTTGTTCTCCTCTGCAAAACCATATATCATACCCATCAGAAACCAAACTAATAAAACCAATAGAATTATGAGAAAATTCAAGATAAAGTATTAGTACCTGTACATGTATATATCTTTTCCATGCAGCTTTTTCCTACACAGATAACATGAATTAAGAAAATCCAATGGCGGATAATCTCTGGTAACGGCGCTCGTATTGTAAAATACCGGTGACAGAGATTCATAAGACACACCAACTTGTCTCCATTGGTTTAATCTTTGATTTCTCATATCTTCAATACCTCCATCGCAATACCCTGATCTTGTTACATTAGTAGCACCACCAGTAGTACTAGTAGCCATCTCTACACTTCCTAAACCTTCACATCCTTCCGAATTAATACCATTAGTATACTTATTAATAGTCGAAATGGCGATCGGATTGGACCGATTAGTACCGCAGGTGAGTTTCGTCACAGTTTTTTCTCCATCCACCGTGCAACCAAAGTTATCAAGTGCAGCAACAATTCCCAAACCAACACCACCACCACCGGTGCCGTTTTTGGAGTACCTCGGGGATAGAATTCTAGCCTCTGTTGGGTTATGATTAGTGGGACTAATGTTCATGAACTCTTGATCATGCTGGGTTTCCATTTCAAGAATGGTTAAACTGGGTGAAATAGGTGTTTTGGTAGTGATCAACATGATGATTGATGAAATGAAATTTTTGGTTTTCTTATATTGATATGATGAATTGCGTGATTTTATGATTGATGAAATGAAATGTTTGGTTTTCTGATGTTGATGAGAGATCTCCAAAATGTATGAAACCATGGAAATATTTATAATTCTGTGAACAAAGTTTATGAGCCCACCGGAATTCAAAAGAATTTTATTTTGTTTCTCTGTCAGAAAAAGTAAATGATTGTTGCAATCAAATGACTGATTATGACATCAGATCCAACAAGAGCAGGGCCCACATTGAAAGACACATTGAAGAGCTTAGGACGGTACACGTGGGGCAACAGAAGCATTGAATGGACTATAGAGAACAACCGTCGTTCAAAAGTGCAGGCCGGAATTATGTCAACCTCAGGTGACTATGTGGTGGCCATATTGAATCATGAAGATCCGTAAAAAGAAAATTATGAATTTCCCAACCATTCTTCAGGCTACTTTGGAATAAAGGACGAAAATTCCAAACATCTGGAAAATAAGCCAATAAAGCATTGCAGAATAGAAAATAAGCATTGTTTATTTTTTAACACTATTTCTAGATATATCTCGCATTCCAATTAGTAGTGAGATAGTTTTGCTGAATGGTTCATCGTAGAGAAAATCAACTTTTCGCTGAATGATTCAGCGCAGATTGATTTATTTTTTGATTCGACCGATGAGATGGTTGCGCTCTTCCATTCAGCGCAACCTAATTCTACTTTTCACTATTCCATTTAGTGCGTCTACTTTTCGATGTTCCATTAAGCACATCTACAACGATCATTGATAAAAATAGGATGTATTTTTTTCTTATGGGTGAGAAAAAATTGGCACATAAAAACTATAATGTTTCTTTCTTTTTTTGAAGCAAACAACTGAATTAGTGTTGTAGTAATCGTTCCTTTTCCTTTTCCTTTCATCTTTTTTCAAAACACAAAAACATATTTTCCTCCATTTAAACAAAAGGTCCTTGTTGTCTACGACACTATGATTGAATTAGTTTATATTCCTTTGCCACAAAATAAGTTGTCATTTTTGAAAATTGACTTCCACGATCGTGAAGCTCCATAATCTTTTTTCATGTTCATGAAGAATCATAAACAAACCTTGGGATAACTTTTATAAATTTTTTAAGTGGAAAAAGGAGATTGATAATTTAGAATATGTCAATATGTATGGGACTACATATCATGATATGGACCTCTAGTTATACCTGAAAAATATTCAAATGCAGCTAAATTATAGATATCCTAGCAATATCACTGTCACCCATACTAGAAAATAAGCAATGGATATGATAAATACAATTTTTTTTTTTTTTTTGAAGCATATATTTTATTAAAGAAGTTAAATTACAACTTGTCGTGGGTATGTGGTACCTACAGAGTCTTGGAATAAAATGTGACTGATAAAGGATGGGATTGCCTGGTCCCATATTTTGGTTGAATAATTTCCTGCTTGGCTTCCATCCGCCGCATGGTTTGCTAATCCGTCCGCCGCTTGATTTCTTTCCCTGTAGTTGTGTTGTATAGCGACTTTTGGGATTTTCCTCAGTCTCCTTTTTATTTCTTTAATCATTCCTGCTATGTACCAAGTTGTCGAGGTGGTTGATGTGATGAAACGCAATAGGTTCTCCGAGTCTGTTTCAAAAAGGATTCTAGGCCATTGTCTCTCTGATGCTGTCCTTAAAGCCAATCTAACATACTCTGCACTTCTAATTTATCAGAAACCGAAATGTTTCCCTATAGGCCATATTATGTATAAGTTGTAAGCTTGCTCGTACTGGATTCACCAGGACTCTACAAAAAATCATGCTAATTCATAAAAATTGCATAAAGATAAAAATTACAAAACTTGGATTCCCGGCAGCCTTTATAGACTACATTATGCTTTGCGTCACAACAATTACTTACTCCATCAAAATAAATGGTACTCCTCATGGATACATCACCCCAAGTAGAGGCATCAGACAAGGAGACCCACTATCATCCTATATTTTTATCATATGTGCCGAAATCCTATCCACAAACACGGGGAAACCTTCAAAACAAAAAATTAGTTAGGGACTTAACATATCACAAAAAGCACCTCCCATTATCCATCTTATGTATGCGAGATGATCTTCTAATCACATATAAAGCATCAAATCAGAGTAACCAACACCTAAAAACCCTACTCCAAGCCTATAGCTCCTCTGCAGGGCAGGTAATTAATACTACCAAATCTGTAATCATCCATCACCATAATCTAGACCCAATCAAAATAAATAATCTTCAACAACTCTTTAATATGCCGACCACATCAAAACCACCAACCTATCTAGGCATACAGTTTAAACAAGGAAGAGCTTCAAATCAAACCTTCACTCCTCTCCTACAAAGATTAGCCAGAAAAGCAAAAGGATGGATGACAAAATGCCTAACTCCGGCAGGAAGACTCGTTCTCATAAAAACCTCCCTAACCCCAACCACAAATCACATAATGCAAACACAAAACCTTCCCCAAAAGATACACAAACAAATAGATCGTATAACCAGGAATTTCTTCTGGGGACACGATTCAACAATCAAAAAACTACACCCTATAGGATGGGATAAAGCAACAAAACCATTAGCCGAAGGAGGATTAGGAATAAGGAAAAGCAGTGATCATAATACAGCCCTTCTCATGAAGAGAATATGGAATTTGCATGAACAACCTCACTCCATCTGCGGAAGTCTATTCGGTGCAAAATACCTTAATGAACAACCAATTCTACAAGGAAACGTTTCCATTCCATCCTCTTCGAGTCCTCAATGGAGACAACTCGCATCAATCATCCCTACCATGCAAAATTTAATTTTCCATCGTATTGGAAATGGTTTATCAACTCCTATAGAAGCTAACTGGATCCCACACCATTCCAATATAGATCCAACACAATGCTACCCAATCCAAATGGTAGCAGATATCATAGACCCAATATCCCACTCCTGGAAACATGAAAAATTGAACACCTTTCCCAATCCAACTATTCAGAAAATCATCAACATCCACCTTCCCCAAAACAATGGCCCAGATAAAATTATCTGGCCACACTCTAAAACTGGAAAATACACCACATCTTCAGGATACAGATGCCTAACCCATGACCAACCAACCCACACACCTCTACCACCTACCAAATTCTTATGGACCTTACCATGTCCACCAAAAATTCGGCTTTTCTTATGGAAAGCCATCAATGAAGGACTACCGACCTTCTCTCTCTTACATCGAATCCACTTGATCAACTCAAACATATGCCCAAGATGCAATACCAATTCGGAATTAGCATCCCACCTTTTAATTCATTGTCCGACGGCGGCTTCGTCATGGAACATCTTATTCAATCAAATTTCAAACGCAACAAACACCAACCCTACCCCGACTTACACCTTAACTACGCAAACAACCATATCCGAAATCCTGAATAATCCAACATCATCTTTTATAACCTCCTCATTCTGTTTTCTATTCTGGACCCTATGGCTATCCAGAAATGATCTAATTTACCAACAAAAACAAACAACTTCAGAAGAGATCGTAACATGGGCACAAAAACTACAACAAGAATATTTTTGGGCACTGCACGCGTCACCACCGATCATTCCAGGAGATACACCAACTTTCAACCAGCCGATAACAGATAAAAGAATAACAACAATAGAGGTAGGTTGGTCCACTCCTAATATCAACTGGATTAAGATTAACACGGATGGAGCAGCTAGAGGCCACCCGGGATTTGCAGGAGCCGGATTCGTCTGTAGAGACTCGGATGCACGAATTTTAATAGCTATGGCTCAACCTTTAGGAATTACGACGGCTCTAACTGCAGAAACCTGGGCCTTGCTATTGGCTTCAAGAACAGCATCACAGAGACAATGGCCTAGAATCCTTTTTGAAACAGACTCGGAGAACCTAATGCGTTTCATCACATCAACCGCCTCGCCACCTTGGTACATAGCAGAAATGATTGAAGAAATAAAAAAGAGACTAAAGCAAATCCCACAGGTCGCTATACAACACAACTACAGGGAAGGAAATCAAGCGGCGGACGGATTGGCAAACCATGCGGCGGATGGAAGCCAAGCAGGAAATTATTCAACCAAAATATGGGACCAGGCAATCCCATCCTTTATCAATCACATTTTATTCCAAGACTCCGTGGGTACCACATACCCACGACAAGTTGTAATTTAACTTCTTTAATAAAATATATATGCTTCAAAAAAAAAATGGACTCAATTTATTTTTATTTTTTGTTTAGTGCATTATCATATAATTGATGAAGATTCCCAACTAATATTATAAAGTCAGTTCCTATGTTTTAATGGAGATCTGGTATGTGCTGGCTAAGATAATAATAAATTAAGTTTACCATTTCTTTTTTACATTTTGATACTCAAACAATAAACATCTCTAGAATCTTTTACTATTTCAATTTCATTTTTCTTTCAAGTACTATAAATTAGGGGTCCAATGGCATAGCTCAGTGATATCCCATCAACTCCAGTCAGGAGGAAGTTAGGGGTTCGATCCCCATCGTGGTAGGGGTTTGCATTTAAATTAGTTGTATAGAGGGGTTTGGCGGTGTTAGGTCTAGCAGTAGGGCTAGTACAACTGGATTTGGGTAGGGACATGGGTCCGACTTTAGCCTTAAAAATAAAAAAATTAAGAGGTTGTAAGTGTACCAGCTATATTACAAAATTTGGCCATAAGCATGTACTTTTATAAGAATTCCCTTAAAATTCGTCAAAATAATTTTAGAACGAACTGTTTTTTTCTTTTGCAAATTGGAAAAATATTAAGAAACCTAACTCGGGAAGTTAGTAACCCTGATTACCGAAGGAGTAGAGCCATTTAATGTGGAAGTAGTCAAGTTTTTCCTAGCATTTGATTTATCTATTGCAAAGGCGTGGTTAATACAAAATGAATGTATAATGTGACGGACCGGAAAATTACGTCTAACGCGTCAAGGCGCACATGCCATAACTCCCCGATGTGCCGCTTTGCAGCGCGATATTGGCTCTATGCCAATGTAGATTAAAACTTGCACCATCTTGACGCGATACGGGACCTTGGCCAATACGCCGAACATAATGCGCCATTTGGGCGCGATACTGGTCTGGCCCTAGGCCAATATGCCTACGTAATGCCTCATACTTGGGGTGATATTGGCTGTAGCCCAATATTCCTCTTAACCTGCAATATAACCCTGAGATGAAGCTTCATTTCAAGCCAATGACGCATCGTTGAGCACATGCCATGAGAAAATGCGAGTATTACCGATAACATCCCAATTTAAATTACAGCTAACAAGTTCAACTTTCTTTGTTAGTAGGTCCGCTACTTTGTTTGCCGATCTCGAAATGAAAAAAGAACCTATAAAATTTGGAACACTGCTTTCCTGTCTTATGTCTTCCATAATTTCTGAACGAACTAACATGATAGATTTTGTTCATTCGCAACTTAAATAAAACGGTTCTCTAAAACTAAAAACGTACCTGATGTAAAACGTGTCGGCACAGCATAGCCCAGCGCATGAAATGATGTGCTTAGCGTGCTATGTGTCGTGTTGTACATGTGCCAGAGATTATGACTTGCCGTGTTGTGTGGTGCTAGAAGGCGTGCTGGGCTGTGCCAGAAAAATAAACGTGATGTGCCGGGCAAATTTATATTGTATTTTCCAATATAAATGTTTTCCAAATATTTAGGTATTATATATGTTATAATGAAAATAAGTCAACATAACGATAATAAAATGTCAATAATTGGCTAGAATAATGGTTTTGTTTTGAAATATACACAAAATGTGATGTATCGTGACATGTTGTGTAGTATTTTATACATATTATGTATAGTGCCACGTGCAAATCGGTGCCCCGTGCTGGGCTGGGCTACTATGCCGATTAGTCAAACCCAGCCCATCTCATGAAACAAACGTGTTGTGTTGTCTTGGGTGAGCGTGCTCAAATTTTAGCGTCTTTGTCGGGTCATTTGTGCTCGTGCTGGTACAACCCAATTTACACCTCTATGATTACATGTACTCATGTTTCCTTTCTTTTTTATCGTACGTCCAAACAACAAATGATGTAATTATATTCGCTATTCGTGATGATATGGTACATTTTATTAATACACCGATAGGGCCGTCTAGAATGCTTATAGTCATGGTTCCTACAAAAGAAAAGAGAGAAAAAAATTATAAGAAGTTAGTTGAACTACTCCCTCCGTCCCATATATATAGGCGGAATTTTGGTTTTTGTTTGTCCCACTAAATAGGCGGACTTTGTTTTCCAAGATGAATTTTTCCATATATACTCATATTTATTATACATAGGTAATTGTGTTGGAGATAAGACGAAGGGTAAAACAAGAAAAAACATATAAAATTATGAATCTCATGCAATTTTCTTAATTTAAGAGAATTGTTTCTCTCCGCCTATATATGTGGGACGGAGGGAGTATTATTTTCGGTACGGAAAGTTGATAAATATCATAACACCAGAAAAAGAATCTATCAATTCATTCTGATCAATTAAGCACCTTAATATAATAATTAATTAAGTTAGTGGAAGCTTGACGCAATCAGAATTAAACCATTTGTTGTACTTTTTTATTTCTTAATTTGTGTTCATTACTTTGTTAGTGCAATAATCAACTAAGAATAAGTCATTGTTTAAGGAAAAAGTGTATCTAGCCAATACTTAAATGCAAGTTTAACTAACATAATAATTTTTGTTTAATCATAATTTATTTTTCTAATTTATGTTAATGTAATTATAATTATCTTTAATTGATTGAAGATTCTCTGATTATTATTTAAATTTTTTTTCTTCTAGAGTTCTAGTTATCAAATGGACGAAGAAAGACATGAAGTCCGGATTCACTCCATCTGTATTCTTCTTTCTCTGTGGGCGTTTGATTTCAGTTTGGGACCATAGTTGGTGGGACGTCGGATTTTTTTTTTTTTTTTTTTTTTCCTATCATATCATCATTCGCGGTATTGGATATCAGAGGTGACATGACACATACCGAGAGGTACCATGACACGTACTCAAAGGTACGATTTTGGTGATACCATTGCGGACTGGGTTGTACAGACGCGGACGCGTAGACACGGACACGACACGACGCTGATGCGGACACTACAAAATTTTCAAAAAACTAGGACACTACAAAATTTTCAAAAATTTTCAAAAAATTTTCAAAAGAAAAGAAGATATCGTTTGTTTATACACGCCGAATGTCAAATAATCAGTCACTATTAAACACATAGCACAATCAAAATGCATTCTTAGATCAACACATGTCCAACTAAGGGTATACGTGATGTCATTTCCAATTACAAAATCCTAATAAAGACCTAAATTATTGATCTAAGTGTTTGTCTTTATTCATTTGGGTAATAATAGTAAAAATAAAGGAAAAAGTTTATATGAAAATGAAAAAAAAATGCGTCGGACACGCGTCATCGGTGCGTCCAAACCAGACGCGTGCAGGACGCACAAATTGGTGCGTCGGACACTCGTCGTGTCAACGTCCCACGCGCGTCTCGTGTCCGCCGCGAGTCGGACGCGGACACGGCTCAAGAAATGGAGCGTCCATGCAACCCAGATTGCGGAACTAGGACTCAAAAAAAAATAAAAAATCAACCACACGGTGTCGTGATTGTAAACGTGCAATGCACGTGCATCCTACTTTAGAATGAATTAGGTGTTAGTCTAGCACCTGGATTAGCACCTAAGTGATTTTGGTTCGTACTATGGAAAGTCATGTATTTGAGCTAGACTAGCACCCCATAAGACTAGCACCTAGATTAGCAGTCAGGACTATCCAAAGATAGTTTTTCAAGCGCTGAATCATTCAGCGTAACTATCTAGCATGCTAGTTCACATACTAGCAACTGGTAGGAGAGAGAACTAGTGTTAACTTTTTTTCCACACTTTTTTTTTGAATTGCAACACTTAAGTGCTAATCTAGCACCTCCGATCTAGCTCATAAGACTTAGTCTAAAGGAATTTATACTTTCAAAAAAATTGAAAAAATCTATAAAGAAAATTGATTCAAAAGTACACAAACAAGGATCTATTTAGGATAAAAAATACAACATATGGTGTAAAAGCACCACCAAATAATTTTCAAAGTAGAAAAAAATAATATTGCCGATGTGCAATGTATGTGCTCACTACTTGTATTAGATAATGAGTATTACATCAACTAGATGGAAGCCTAATACCACTACATTAATTGAAAATGTTGCTGTACTGGCCTATCAATAAATAGTAATTCGTGCCTACCAGTAATGAGATAAGATAAGAAATAAAATTCATGGATTTGGATTATGATCAAAAAAATTTTTTTTTATAAAGAAAAGATAGATTACTGCCTTAAACAAATCAAACATAAGTTTTGTGCCTCCCACAATTGAGGACTTTGGTTTTAGAACCTATTAGAGAGAGCCGTCGAAGATACGTGAAGTTTTGGACTTAAAATCCTTACAATAGACCTTATCAAAAAGAAGTAAAGTTGTGACAGTTGTCCACAACTGGTTTGTCTTCCAGGTTGTTTTCCTTAGGCCGCCTTGCAGAGTGCTATTAAGATTTCTGTTATTACCCATAAAGTTGAAAATCTTTGCAGTTCAAAAGAGAGGCCTTTGGAGTGCATCTTGAGACGCTATGCGTCTCATTCCTCTTTTCTTGTGAGCTATGACTCCTCCGGTTCTTCTTCCAATAGTTTCTCCACATTGATCCGAAATTGTCACACTCACACCGATTAGACACCAGTAAATGAGTTAAAGCTAGACAAATAAGCAAAGGTAATGTTCCGAGTGGCGTTGGCATGTTTGCTAGCCATAATTGTTATACTATTAGAAGTGATAGGAGAAGCTAGTCTCTCGGTATGAATTGGGTGGTTTATAATAAGAGTCGCAGTGGTTTTGGGGTTGGGATTGACACCCTGGAAAGCAACATCACATCTTTCTTTCCAGGTGTACCAGCACAAGGTGGCAACTACAGTTTCCCATCCCCCCCAAAGTGT
The DNA here is from genome assembly GCA_023531295.1 of Papaver armeniacum. Classification (NCBI taxonomy): domain Eukaryota; kingdom Viridiplantae; phylum Streptophyta; class Magnoliopsida; order Ranunculales; family Papaveraceae; genus Papaver; species Papaver armeniacum. The sequence continues at coordinate 294,975 of JAJJWW010012512.1, forward strand.
TGTAGGATGGTTTCCAGCTACCCAAGAGGAGAACCAGTTGGACAGAGTATCATAGTTTAAAGTGGAAGCATTCAAGTTTAAAGAACAATGGTCCCAAACTGCTCTTGTAAAATTGCAATGCATTAAAAGATGTTCTCCTGTCTCTAAATGATTCCTGCACATCACACAAATGGGGTTAATATGAGTTACATAAGTATAAATGTGGCCACTAAAAGGTAAGATGTTCTTATGCATTTTCCAAGTGAAAAATTTTATTCTAGGTATCACATTCATATCCCATATTTTCCCTGCGAGTATCCTTACATTTGCATTTTTTTCCTATCCAAAATATCATACAAAAGATGCTACTCACTGAAATTTCCTTGTGGGTTGTCCATCCACCTCAAGGTATCCTCATTGTCTTTGTTAAATTTGGATTGTTAGAATTCTCCTAATAGTATTCCAGTCGAATAGAAGTTGCAGAGTATTAATATTCCAACTATTATCAGTCAATAGGTCAGAAACATGAGAATGAGTACTAGCACTTCCTTCCTCATTTAGAATGATAGGGTTTCCCTCAAAGTCGGGGATCCACTTATCTTTCCAAATATGCACACTTACCATTCCCTATTTCCCAAATGCTATTCTCCTTAATCAACATAAGGCCTTTGTACACTCCCTTCCATGCCTAAGAAGATCTCGCATTACAAGTGGCATGGAAAGAATTGGTTTTAGGATAATACCTCCCCATCATAGTTTTAGCATATACAGAGTTAGGTTGGTGGAAAAGGCGCCAACCATTCCTGTAATAAGAGACATATTAAAATGGCTCAGGTCCTTGAGCCCATTGCCGCCTTTCTCCTTCAGTTTACAGAGTCCTTTCCAATTCTTAATGTAGTAACCCTTTTTACCATCACGTTTGACCCACCAAAAGTCTCTAATGATAGCATTATCTCTTTTGATAATTTTCTTGGGAAGAATAAAAGAGGACAAACTATACACAGGGATGGTCTCAAGCACAGCTTTCGCCATAACTCCTCTACCCGGGAGGAGATAGGATTGCCCATTCGGCCCTTAGCTCTACCGGTCATTTTCTCTAAAACAAAACAGGCTATTTTGGATTTATTCGTAAAAAGAGGACCCCCTAAGTATTTATCATTGAGACTAATTTTCTTAACTTGAAGAATGTCAATTAACTCTTTGCCAAAGCTATTACTAACATGAGGGGTAAAAAAAATACCTGATTTGAAGAAATTGATCATTTGGCCTGAAGTCTTACCATAATCGTCAAGCACTTTAAGCATATTTCTACTTTGAGTAATGGAAGCCCTAGTGAATATAAGGCAGTCATCTGCAAAGAGCAAGTGACTGATAAAAGGACAATTTTTGTTTGTTTTAAAACCGGAGATAAGACCACAAGACTCGGCATTAACAATGGTTCTAGAAAAGGACTCCATATACAGTATAAAGATGTAGGGAGATAGAGGATCTCCCTGCCTCAGACCTCTAGTAGGTTTGAAACTCTTTCCAGGCACTCCATTTATAAGAATAGAAGAAGAGGAAGTGCTAATGCATTGCATAATGATATTACACCAACCCATACAAAAACCCATTTTTAAAAAATAGCAATTAGAAAATCCCACTCGACCCTATCAAAGGCTTTCGACATATCAATTTTGATTCCCATATAGTTATCATTTTTCTTTTTTTTTCCTCATGGCATGGATTATCTCATGAGCAACAAGAATATTGTCCGAGATAAGCCTTTTCTTCACAAGAGCCGATTGGAAAGGGAAATAAGTCTATCTAAGAAGGGTTTTAATCTATTAGCAATAACTTTGAAATGATTTTGTAAACTATGTTACGTAGGCGATAGGTATGTAGTCACCAGGACTAGAAGGGTGAGGCACCTTGGGAATTAAAGAGATGTGAGTCTGGTTAAGTTGCGTGAGCATATGACCACTAGAAAAAAAAGATTGGACAGTTTTGACAATATCAGCACTGACAATAGACCAATTTTTTTGGAAAAAACAAGCGGGGAAACCATCTGGACCAGGGCTAGAATTAGGAGGCATTCCAAAAACAGCACTACGAATTTCATCAATTGTAGGACAACACTAGTGGAAATCAGAAATTTCGCGACCGACAAAGCAAGTCATTTAACTCGTATCTATGACTTGCTTTGTCGGTCGAAGAAAGGGTCGCTGTTTGAGCGTCTCTTGGGGTCGTTTAGAATATAATATCAACGACCGATTTTAACGGTCAAAACTTAATGACTGTCTTCAATCAGTCATAGATATAAATCTTAATATAAAAAAAAATAGATTCAGATTGGCTGCCTGGCCTGACTGAATCTGAATAAATCTGAAATGAAACTCAAATGAGAATCAAATGAAACTCAAATTAGAATTTAAATGAGAATCAAATGAAAACCAAATTCAAATCAAATAAAAATGAGAATCAAATTAAACTTGCACACAAATAATCATCCAATTTGATTCATTGGTTTCAAATTACACAAAGGATTAAAATCTGTAGTTCTGACCAGTGTAATTTGTAGTTCTAGGATTCGATTACAAAACGATGAACTAAAAAACTATTGATTAAACAACAAAATTATAAACTCCGGTGATGATGAAGAACTTATTCCTACTTCATAATGGTATACCTGCACAGAAAATCCAACAACTGATTATTTTGGGGAGGCCACAATACTCAAGAAAATGCTTATAACGTATTTACTAGATAAAAAAACAAAAATGATAGTCAAAAGTGGAACCTTCTTCAGTTAGCAGAAAAATAAAGCAACTTTCATTGCTTGGACCTGAAAATACACAGATTTTAGAAAAGATCAGTCCATTTAGTCATTGTTCACCAGAGAATATAATAATCCAAAGCTATATGAACAATCTAAATCTGCCCAAGTTTTATTGAAAATGTGTTCGCAGAAAACTTCAAAAGATGTTACCATATAAAGGTTAATCTAATCTCACAAGTGTAAGTTAAATCTGCCTTAGTTATATTCAAACTTCATAATTTTGTTGACATAACCAACGCGTTAATATTATTGGTAATTCGTATGATTCAATGAATCAATTTCAGATTTGGTGACGATGGACAAGACAAAATGATATGCGCATAATTAAATCTATGGGATTACCAAATTTATACCTCATCATAATCGATAAAGATGGCAGATGAAACGTCACTTTTAAAAATCTTCTCAGGACCACCTTTCTAACCAGCTAGCATATCTGCGAGGCTGCGAAGCAATACGCCTTATGCTGATCCATTGCCAGATATCATCCTGCAAAACCATTAAAAAAGTTAAGCTTAAGAATGTTAAAGTTAAATATCAACATAGACAGCAGCTTTACTAAGGAATCCTAGATATGAATTTCTGTAAAAACTTATCAAACAATACCATTTTACCAGCAACAGGTTAAGACATGTCATAGAAAATGTTTGGCTAGTAGACAAGTTAAGTCTAGAGGAGTAACATGACAGTTGAATCAACTAAGGTAGTTCAATTGAACATACACATATCAAGGGCTAAGGTAGAAGTTGTTGTAATAAGTTCTTCTAGTATTGAAATCAATTTTAAGAGTAAGAAGTTGTTATAGTCTTAAAATCAGTTTTAAGAGAAATGTTCTTCACTCTTTGAGCGTAAGAGCTACTACACGCATAAACAGATAATGGACAGAAGTATGGGACAAATAAAATCCAAAATAGCTTAGTTTCAAGAAATTGATATTACTTCTTTTACAAATACAAAATTCAACTACCGAAGTTGAATCCTAAGTTGTTCACATGTGAATGTTATGCATTGGGTCCTTAAGATCGAAACTCATATATAAGCATTCATAAATTAGATTACGCTTGCTTGATCGCCTATCTTAACATGTCTCATGTGGTTCAATTCTAATGTCGCAAGCGGCAAGCTAAATCAGTAAAAATCCAACTAAAATACAAGCAAGTTTTGTTAGAGGAGGTAAAGTAACCAATAGATGAAATGAAAAGTAGTAGGTCTCTTCTAATTACCACTTTAGCAGATTCAGACTCTTCTTGGTATCTTTTATTGTTAAGTTTCTTTCTCCTTGATCTGCAATGTAATAGAATTGGACTTCTCAGTTTCATGTATCAGATAATTAATTCAGACATTATACATGTATATAAATCATCACGACATAACCATCAGTCACCTTTTGGTCAAATTCATCTCTATTGACAGCATGATGAATAACATGGAGTTGCAACTCTTAAACGTGTGTTCTATATAAATCATCACGTCTTCATTTCCTCTCACGAACTGGAATGGGAACCCGGAAAAGCACATTAGAATACACCTCTTAGTGATAAATATCATGGAAGTATTGAGGCTTCCTACCATAAATGTTCATGTTACTTCAGTGTTTTCATACACAATAACCGACAATCTGATTTTACCAAATCCAAAATAAAAATAGAGGTTCCCGTAGGGAAACAAGTTATCACCTTCTTTCTTCAAAAGACATCACCAGCTTCACCTCGAATAACCATAATCTTAACTTCACCAAGGTGTAATCCAGTTGGTAAGAATCTCAAGCTCATCAAAGTCGCACATAATTTCATCTACTTCTCCATCCTTAAGCTACAATCAAAAATCAACACTAAACCAATTAAAAAATGCTAAACGAAAAAGAAAAAACAATCCATCTCTTCTTGAAGTCCTGAGATATATTTCAATCAGAGTCGCATTATAATGACTCAATATACAACAACACATTCAAGATGTTTCGAAGCTTGTGTTTTTGATAACTTCAACACCAGCCTCTCGAAATCTTTGAAACTACAGAGCATAACCGATATCTTCTCCGAAATAGATAATAACATCTGTTGAGTAACTTGATAACACTATACTAATATCTAAATACTAAAGCTTATCGGATCAATAGACAAAGTTCAAGTGTTTTTGTCTTGTTTGTACAATAAATTGAGGTGATAAGTTCTGAAATGGAACTGTACATTTCTTTTATAATTCCTAGATTTTAAACTATTCCAAACATTCAAAAAAACCATGGATACAGAACTAAGACCTATAGAGACAGTGGAATCGCTTTCTTGTTCAGTTTTGCAAATTAGTTTTCGAAATCAGTTTAGAATCATTTTAAAGACGGAACAAAGACCTATAGAGACAGAACAAAATTTTAATTCACTTCTATCCATGCTTATACATATAAATTAAATGAACATAAACCATACAAACTATATTAAATTGACAAAAGAATCAGATACAAGCCCCATCAGACTAAATTTCCAGATTTCTTTTCCTTCTCAACATGGGATCAACATATTCAATGAACGTGCAATACGAATTTCCAAGCTTTACCAAATCCTCTTTAGAAGGCATCTCACCAGTACAAAACTGACTTTTTTTTATGTTGACTATGGTACAAGATAGAATGAAATACAAGATATATCATGAAGAGCAGGAGTCCGAGTAAGAGAGAATAATGCATAAAAAAATAGGAAAGAAAAATATCCCCTAGTCGTTTCAATATACGATCATCCGGGCAATCTGACCTGAAGAGAAAATAGCAGGAAGCAAAGTTGTGGTTGTTCTATTTTATGTGTTTTGTCTGTACTCCTAACACCGCTTCATTTTTCTTCAAAAATTTAATTACCATCACAAATTTAATCAAATTGGTCATTCGTAAATTAATGACCTCAGCAATTTAATGTGGGAACAGACAACCATACAGGATTAGGAGGGCCTTTTAATATGCAAACAGAAGGATGGGAATAGTAACATGAGTATCATAGTGACTGGATACAAGATTGAAGCCGACGTAATAAATACATGAAGTGAAACAATGACCTGAAAATATGTCCAAGAATTAGTCATAGAGGCTATAACTTAATGCATTGGTAAAATATTTATGGACGATACACTGGAATGACATATACCGTGTCAAGAGGGACAGACATGAGGAAAGTTTAAGAAACTGAAACATACTATACTTAAACTTAATAAATCGCTGCAGACATTTTTAGGTGAGCCGAGATGGCCGCTATTGGGATATCTTCTTCATTACCAATTATAATATCTTCAACGAAAGTGAATTAGAATTAAGGAAATTACAAAATTATGAAATACTTACATATTCAGAAATAACTTTATGTAGAGACAACTTTTCGACCATGAAAGCAGCAAGTGGGAAGATATTTAGACTGAGACTGCAGTTTAAACAACACAAGGAGCATTTCATGTCAGGGAGATGCATTACGAAAAGATAAACGAAATCACCAAGAATATGCTTCAATCCAAGATGGTTTCTTGTTTAATGGAAAAACAAATAGTAGGAAAAACCTACGAAACCATTTACCAACACATAAAGAGCGGCCGGTCTCGCAGTGATCTTGAACTAAACCAAAATCCATATATGATTAATAAGCCATACTGCAACACCAATAATACCATTTTACCAGCAACAAATTAAGACATGTCATAAAAAATGTCTGGCTATTAGACAAGTTAAGTATAAAGGGTAAAAGGACAGTTGAATCAATTGAGCATGCACATATCAAGGGCTAAGGTAGCAGCTGCTATAATAAGTTATTCTAGTATCGAAATCATTTTTAAGAGTTATAACTTGTGCTAGTCTTAAAATCAGTTTTAAGAGAATTTTTTCACTTTTTGAGTGTAAGAGCTACTACAGTAGGCAATGCATAGACAGATAATGGTCAGAAGTAGCTATGGGACAAATGAAATCCGAAATAGATACAGAATAGTTTCAAGAAATTGAGATTACTTCTTAAAAGAAAAACAAATTTAGCTACCGAAGTTGAATCATAAGTTGTCAATCACAGGTGAATGTTATGCAGTGGGTCTTTAAGATCGAAACTCATATACAAGCATTCAAAAATTAGATTATGCTTGCTTCAGTCTGCCTATCTCAACATTTTTCATGATGTTCAATTATAATGTCGCAAGCAGCAAGCTAAATCAGTAAAAATCCAACTAAAGAAAAAAGAATACATGCAAGTTTTGTAAGAAGAACTAAAGTAACCAATTGTTGAAATGAGAAGTAGTAGGTCTCTTCTAATTACCACTTTAGAAAATTCAGAGTCTTCTTGGTATCTCTTATTATTGAGTTTCTTTCTCGTTGACCTGCAATGTAATAGAATTAGAGTTTTCAGTTCCATTCATAAGATAATAAACTCAGACATTTTACATGTATATAAATCATCACAACATAACCATCAGTCACCTTTTGGTCAAATTCAGCTCTATTGATAGCATGATGAATGATATGGTGTTGAAACTCTTAATCCTATGTTAGAGGCTTCATTTCCTCTCAGGAACTGGAATAAGATCAAGTACATTAGAATATACCTCTTAGTGATAAATATCATGGAAAATTATTGAGGCTTCCTACCATAAATGTTCATGTTAATTCTGTGTTGTCATACACAAAAACAGTTTTACCAAATGCAATTTTTTTTAAGGTTTTATTGGGAAACAAGTTATCACCTCCTTTCCTCGAAAGACATCACCAGCTTCACCTAGAATAACCATATTCTTAACTCCAACAAGGTGTAATCGAAAGAGTTTTACCCTTTTTGCTGTAGAGACGAAAAAAATACTATAACAGTGAACCCTGTAATCAAAAAGCCTCAAAATAAAAAACCCCTAAACATGCAGTGATGAAAAGAAAAATCAAGAAGAAATTGGGTGAAAGAATTTTACCCTCTTTGCTGCATAGAATGAGAAAAACCTCAACAACATCCCTGAAATCAAAATCCATAGAATCAATCAGAAAAAATAAACCTAAATGCAATAATCAAAAAATTATCAAAAAAATAGAGCGACATTACCTAATCTCGGTATTTATCAAATTAGGTCATACAGTAAGGAAATCAAAATAATTTTTTTGATTTTCAAAAATAAGTGTAAAAGAAGAAACTTAAGACGAATAGGATTCAGAAAGAAACTCAACCCACAGAATTTCGATGAATTAAAAGTAAAATCGATGAAAATTTCTACAAGAAAAAATTACAGGAACCCTAACAAATTAAAACCCCCCAAATCAAAACACTAATTTTATTTCATGATTGAATATAGGTTGTATAAAAAGAAACCCTCTCAACAAAATATAACAAGATCGGTTAGTAATAACCTTAACAGCAAAACATGAAAAGAAGAAAATGGTTCAAGAAAATGTTTTTTCCTCTTTGCTCAAGTCTGTGGTTACAGATTTAGAAAAGGGTTTATTGGAGAACCTGGTGATTTTGTGGAGAGATGAAAACGATGGAGAACGGGGTCGGGATTAAGAACAATGATTTAAGGGATTTTCTTTTTTTACAGTTTCGGTTTTGGAGTGCAGTGGAGAGAAGAAAATGGAGAAGATAAGCGCATCCGCGTATGAAGAGGAGGAAGAGAAATAGTGAGGATGAGTAGTTAGATTAGATCGATGATAAGGATAGGGATACACCTCACAAAACGTGGGTCCCACTGAAAAAGCTAAGCTCATCATTCGTAGAATCGGTTGAAAATAAGGGATAAAATTGTAACCATAATACGACCAGTTTTAATCGCTCAATCTAGTTTCCGTGTTTTTATATCTAGACGGGTCTTCACTAGGTCCAAGGTCAATTGACCTTCTATGAGGGTCGTGGGTGTGGGTTGAGAAAACCCTATTTTCCACTAGTGCAAGACATGATTTGAATATTATCAGCATCAGTTATTGCAGTTGGTACAAGATTGATAATGTCATAATTAAGCAAAGGAGCAGACGTAGTAAGAAGAGTTTCAAAATGAATATTTAAACAATTAACAATTTCATCTTTACCTTCTATCCACCTATTGTTATTATCTTAAAGACCTATTATATTGTTTCTTCTTTGACGTTTTATGGCATTCTGATGAAAAAAATGAGTTTTTTTGTCACCTAGTTGGATAAATTTTTCATTACCCTTAATTTTCCACATCTCCTCTTCATAATCCCTAAGCTTACAAATTTCAGTAGTAGTGATCTGAATATTATTATCATTCAATCTGGTATTATGATTAGATAAGAGATTCTCTAATTTTTGATCTAGACAAGCCAACTTAGTTGTAATATTTCCAAAATCATTTCTATTCCATTTCCCAATATCCGTCCTAACCATTCTAAGTTTACTAGCTAGAACATAAGCATTAGATCCCTAAAATCTAGTGTCCCAAGAAGATTTGATTATGTCTCTACAAGCAGTTTCTTCCTGATAGAAACCAAAGTATTTAAAAGGTCTATGGCCTTCTGTGACAGGGATATCAGTGACCAAAAGAATTGGAGAATGATCAGAACCTATAGGATGTAAGTGTTTAAGACAAGCATTAGAAAAGGTAGTAATCCAGCCCCCATTAGCCATCCCTCTATCCAGCCTTTTTTTCCACAAGGTTGGAGCCCTCTTGGTGGTTGGACCAAGTAAAAGGGAAGCCTAAAAAACCTAGGTCAGTCAGCCCTAGGTTGTTGAAATCGGTGTTGAAATTCTCATTTCTGCTCCATTAGCGACCTTTCCTCCTCTCTTTTCAAAATGGTGGAGAATAACATTAAGATCCCCTAATATAAGCCAAGGCTGGCTCATATTCTGGCCCATACGATTAACCATTTCCCAAGATTTTTCTTTCCTGTAGTCTTTATAAGGACTACCATACATACAAGTAAGGACCCAATTAGATTTAGTTTTTTCATTCCAAACATGGCAATTTATCGATTATCATCTTGATAAGAAATGGATAATTTAAATGTAATTATCCCAAGCAACATAAGTCCCAAAGAATACCTGCTGAGAGCTTGATGAGACAATGTTGTAAAATAAGTTTTTCTTTAGAATATCCCTAACATACTTATTTGGGTTCTTAGTTTCAGAGAGGAAGACTATGTTAGGAGCATGCTTTTTTATAAGTTTACTCAGCTGTTGTCTAGTGGTTTTGGGTCCTAAGCCTTGACAGTTCCAAGATAAAATACTGATGAATTTCCAGAAATAAGAGACTACAGGGTAAGCAAAGTTTGGAAAAACTAAGATTTTAGCATAGAATTTAAACATGGCTATAAGCAATGGGGTATTTTAATGAGAATCAACCAAAAAATAAGCTAAAATTAGGATTTTTGAAGAAACCTGGTTAGCTTCCTTAAGTTCTCCCATGGTAGGAGACTCGATATTTCCTTTATCTGAGCATTAGCCATCACACCCTGAGCCTTCCTAGTAGCGAAATTCCTAACTTTAGGGCTTTTTGTTGCTTTATCTTTTCCTTGACTGTCAGAAGTCGAACCACCATGGAAAACATCCATCTTGATTGGGAGATTGCTCACGATTTTAGGGGAAATTGGGATATTGTCAACTAATCTGGCTTTTTTGTCTCTTAGGGTAGGATTTGTAGCCTCAATTTGACGTTTTCCAGTCGAAGGAATTTGGGATTTCATGCTAGGGTTTCTAGTGTTTGTTGAAATAGGTTTACAAATCCAAGATCGAGAATTTGGATTGAGATTGGTTTTGAAAGGAGGATTAATTTTGGATTTGTATAGGGGAAGAGGACCAAAACCAAGAGGGTGAATGGGTTCATCTCTGAGGGTAATAGAGGGGATGAAGAAAGGGTTTGTAGAGTAGTCGATGGTTATCAGAGGATTTTGAGTGTTAGGTTCCAAAGTACTAAAATGATGATTATTGGGTGGATAAGACGGTTTCTGAATCGGGTTAACGGGCTCATCACAATAGTAGGTAGCATTCTTAGGTGTAGACAGCTCTTCGGTTTGGGCTTGCATCCTCGTGGGCTTGATCCAAACATTGGTGATAACGGGATTGTTAAGAGAAACACGAGATTTTGTAAATTTAAATCTTTGGCTTTTTGTTGAGATATTGGGACGTAGCATTCTTGTTAGGATTGGTTGTAGAAGAGCTAGCATGCCCCAAAGTTCTTTGTTTTTGTATTGTATCTTTGGATGATCCAAGGTGCGACAAGTTTGGCAAAGCATGAAAGGTCCGGGAGTGAGTAGGAGAACTCAATCCAAGATTGAACCTTTCCTAAATAGATATCGCCTCCATAAGGTAGTTGCTTCGTAGTGCTTATTTCAATGATTGTTTCAACATTCTTCTCTTCCAGATCACGACCATAAGGAGATTTACTTTCGATGAAAGTACCAGCAGCAGAAGCGATGGCTTGAGACCTTCTTCCGTGATGTAGTTTGTCGGAACTCTCTTAATATGCACTCCAATCAAAACCGTGTCGAATTCTTCATCAACTAACATATGAACTCCCTCAAAAGGAACTCCAATCATTTTCATCATAGCACCGTTTATAAGCCAAGGCCTAAGGTTAATGCAGGCATTGAAATCTCAAGGCAGTGAAATCTAAAAAAGTAGAAATTCCTTCTTTTTTGGAAAATGGTGACATGAGCTTCCCTTCTTAGACCCCAGTTGGAATTGATGATGTTACTGACTTCATGAAGAGGGAAAGAGAGAAAGCTATGAAGTTTTCCAACTACACACCACTTATTATCAAGAGCTGGTAATGGCTTTATGATGCTTTCATCAAGTAAGATGATTGGTTTTAGAGGATCAGGTATGTGAAGATTGCTTTGAAGTTTTTCAGTAAGAGACTCAACTGAAAAAATTACTTTCTCCATACTAATGGCAGAAGTGAGTAAATAGGGTTTGGAGCTCAAAGATTCAGAGCAAGAGAGGAGCAAGGCAGCACATATGATGGAAATAATTGTCAAGATAGATAAAGGGTTTTCATTAAAAGAGGCCAGAAGAGAGTTTATGTTGAGATAGCCCCTGAAAGCTCCTTCTAATTCACAAGACATTTTTGTAGTACCCAATTTACAAGGATTCTTATCTTCAGTGGCTTGCAATAAAAAATGTAGATTAATTTCCAATAGAGTTTGATTAGCCAGGTAGTTTTTCTTGTATCCCACATGGGTTTGAAAGTGACTAGATAGGGAGATCTCTATGATGTATAAAGACCCATCTGTGGGCATGTGATTAATCTGGTCAAAGATCAGATAATTTTCTTGGCTTTTGGTTAGATAGTGTGGATTAGAGGTCAACCGGAGAAGAAATTTTTGTTTAGAGGTGTCGGCATGGAATATGGTTAAAAAAGTGGCTTGAAGGTGCGATGGCAACAACTCTGTAGAAACTCGAATATCACCTACACATGAGCCCTCAAAAGACAAGGAAACCATTAGAAGAAAAGGACAAGCATAATAAAGAAGGAAACCATTATGATCAATTAGTGAAAGCTTTTTTATAGGCATTTTTTTACGGTGCAATGTACCCAGCGAATGATACCATGCGTTCCCCGATTTGGTTCAACTAACCCAGCTATATATTCTGTAATCAATTAAGAGACCGATATTAATTTTATTAAACAAAAGATATCACGTTAATTCGTTTTTATCCAGAAGATCCCATATTAATTAAATAATTAAGTATTAAAAATTTGTCATCATTATTAGTTATATTATTATAAAGTAATTATAAATGATAATAAATTTTTTTTTAAAGATTTTGTATATATATGTAAGTATTAAAGATTTTGTGTGTATTTAAAGAGAAGGGATCCCCTCACACTTTAATTATCACACTATCTCACACATTAGGCGTCATTTTTGTGAACAAAAATCAAACCGTAACGGATTTGAAGTTAATATTTTGGGGATATGTTTCTCTTACCAAGTTCTACATACCTACCAAAAATGAGCGTATTCCGAGACATATAACACCACCATCTACTACTTTGAAAATGAGCCGTTGAAAATCAACAGATTTCTGGCCGTCGAAATTAAGACCGTAGATTGTGAGGTTTCATATTTCAGAATGTGGTCATTTTTGGGAGGAATGTAGAACTAGGTAAGACGAACATACTCCTAAAATATTAGCTTCAAATCCATTACGGTTTGATTTTTATTCGCAAAATGACGCCCAACGTGTGAGATAGTGTGATAATAAAAGTGTGAGGATCCTCCCCTCTATAAAACGGTCATTCCCATGGAGATGGAAAAATAGCGTCACTTAAAGGACCTTGTAGTTAATAATATAACGACAAGTAGTATATGTCATTGAATTTATAGGCATGAATAAGAAATGTAACTGAGCATGTGGTGGCTAATGATGCAACTTGGGATCTAACTGAATCGAAGTCAGGCAATTGAAATACGTAAACAGATGTGGAACTAGGCATGAAGTAGATATGGTACCTTTGCTAATAATCTTCAGCGAAATCATTGTTCTGAATCTAGGCAGTTGTCTGCAAGTACCTTGCTAATTAATATTTATTAATAATTGATGGCAAATTTCAGTTCCTATTCAAACTGCCACTAGTTATTGTACTGTCAAAATGCTGGAAATACAAACGACCAAAAATTGGATCCCTAAAATTATCTATCTATATCTAGTAAAGGTAAGAGGTAATATGAAAATTTATATAATCCCTAGAATGCTCTTATTTTTCACAATCTGCGTCACGTTTACTCCCATATATGAAGAAAATAAGTCACTAAAGCAAAGATCAATTACATTCTCTCAATCAGAGCACTGAAGCAGTAGAGCTCAATATATTACTAATAAACAATCCCATAAAGTTGGGAACATACAAATTAACAGTAGTCTCAATATATTACTAGCTAAGACAGTGTCAGAATTCAGTTTAATACAAATAATACTTGTTATCTAAATTCAAAATCAAACTCGATAAAGATTACCAGTTTAGAGATGTATGTATTCACGGTCCGTATCCTCAACTGCCTCCATTACTTTTGAATCTTCTTCCCCTAATTCTTTCAATGAAACCAAGGAGTTCTCATGAGGGATTACATGCTTAATCAAATTCTTAAACTTCACAAGGCTTTTCGAGGTTGAAGTTTTTGTGTTGTAAATGTTGAGATATTTACTATCATAAGTAAGAACACCACCACTCTTTGTAATGGCTAATAATTCCATGGTGTCAATCCTAAACTCTTTCCCCCAACACAATGACTGATGCTCCTCTCCCTCTTCCTTGTCATGATTAGGTTTTTTCTTCTTTGATAACCATATGTCATAAAATCCGTTGTCTTGGCCATCATCAAGAGCAATAAACAATAGTCCATTCAAAACACCTATATCGTTGGAAGACCAATGATTGTTTCTAGGCAAAGGAGGTGGTGAAAGGTGTTCACAAAACTTCTCCTCAACCAAATCGAAGGTAACCAAATCGAAGGTAATGATCCTTTCTGATTTGATATTCTTCCAGTAAAGTGCTTCATTGACAAGTACACCAGCTACATTGCAACCGAAATGAAAATTGAAGTTTCCAGTGAGTCCAGTAAGTTTTCTCCACCCACTGCGACTGCCTAAAGTGTATATGTAGCCATCTATATTGGTGTTCATCACAGATATAAGTAACACTTTGTATTCATTGGTTGAAGAAACATAACCAAATCCACAAGCACGACAAGATTTTGTTTCAGTTCCTGGAAGAAGAACATATTCTCTGGTTATAGGGTTAAAAATACAAAACCGTGATGGGTTAGGGCGGTTAATAACACAGATCAAGCCGTTACATGACCCAACAAAACTAGTAAACCTGAACGGAGAGGTAAACTTAATTCTTTTAATACTTTGAATGGATTTTGTTGATTTCTCCTCCTCATCATCATCATGATTCTTCTCATTATATTCAAAATAGTTAATAGATGCAGGATCAAAGTAATCAACAATAGTCAAAGCAAGAAAACCCAACTTACAATAACCCTGAGGATCAGCAGCAGCAGCAGAAGAAGGATGGTTGAGATCTATGTTGTAAAAGGCGCTCCGGGCGCTCGCCTAGGCGCCAAAGGCGCACTAAGCGTAGGACCAGCGCCCAAGGAATCCAAATTATGTTATTTTCCACGCCGGCGCCTTAGGCCAGGGCATTTGGCGCTTTTAGCGCATTGAGGAAGTATTAGGCGCTAGCCTCAGCGCCAAAGGCGCCTTCTTCTCGTCAATGAATGCATATATTATCTCCTCTCTATAAATGCTAAACGTGATTGATGGATTAGTAGTCAATTAATAGTGGATATGGAAACTTAACTTATAAACGCTCAAATATATTACTCTGTTTCCTTTTGCAGCATTATACTTTCAATCACGGCTTACATTGCGTGATCCACAGATGGTAAGAAATACAAATATATAGGAGAAAATAATGTGATTGACGTGATAGAATTTATTTCCAAACGCAATTATAGGAATTGGTTTTATTACTTGATATAATTGTAGAAAATTCTGACTGTAGAACATCAATCAATACCAACAGAAGGGTCCGTATCTTTTGTTGACGGAATGGAGAGCAACACTGAGATTAGGAAACTAACGTGATTGACGGAATTAGGTAATATATACGGTACATATATAACTTAATGTAAATATATATATAGAGATCATAGTTATCTACAGTCATCTCTGTATATTTTGATGCAATTCCTTATATACACACTCCTCTTTTATCTTCTCTAATCCTTCGTAAACAACAGAAACAAAGTCCAGATAAAAATAGAGGATGGGATTTAGTTTTCTTTGCATTTTTGGTTTTTCTTTTAGTTGATTATCATTCAGGTCTGAACCCTCCTGATTCCACAGTGACTATCTACTTTTAGTTGATAAGAAAAAACATCAGTTGTATTAAAATCTATCTCATATAAGCCTAAATACTCATCTAGCATACGAGTGGTCGCCTAGGGCGCCTTAGGCGCGCCTAGGCGCTAAGGCGTGAGGCGACAGGCCTGGCGCCTCGCCTCGCCTGGCGCCTTATACAACATAGGTTGAGATGATGATGTAAGTGCATCTTAGAGAATGAAGGATGATTAGAAACAACATTTCTCCATCTGGTGCATACCAATTTTGAATCCAGGACTGATTCAGTGGGTAATCGAGCTAAAATGTCTACTGTGATATCCACCGGGAGGAGTCTGTTGAAGTAATCCATGGATGAATGATAAAACCCTTTGTATATGAATATGAAGAAGAAACAAGGAGGATTTGCAGAGGATGGATGATGGTCCGTGCAGAAGTGAGATCTTAGAAAATCAATTTAGGGTTTGTAAGAATTGGGGATCTTGGGTGCGGAGGAGGAGATAAGGTGAGTGAAATGAGTCAATCGCTCTTTCAGAACCGAGGATAAGATCTAGAACTAGTTGGTTGACTTTTGACTGGACTTGACTAGAGTGTACCTACCACCTACGTGCAGATACAATATTTAGAAGAATTTTTTTTTTGCCAAAGAAGCACGACGTAGAGCACACGTAGAAAATTCATGATTGGAAGAACATATCCCTCGTTAAAACGCCTTAAACTGTGAGTTGACCGACCTCTTCAGAAGTTCTCATCAGCAAATGGGAGCGACAATTCACCAGTATCATACAAAATCTTCTTATTAACATGTTGTATTAGAATCCGATCTAACCATAGCTATACAAATATTTCCTTGCCTCTTAAACCAAGTCTTTGAGACGACATAATCAGCCTGTTCAAATTGAAATGTTATGATGGGTTTTGTATAATCTTGTCCAAGTATAGGAGCGAAACAAACCCAGCTTCCGGTAAACCCACCAGCATAATTTTGTTCATCTTCAACCGGAGATGAAAAATCAGTAACATCAACAAAATACGTTTGATGAATTATCTTGCTTAGCTAATGATAAAATTAGCATGTTAATCTATTATTAGAAGCTAGCTCCTAAATTTACATTCAACACATCCTGACCTCATTAGCATTGGCTAGAAGCCTACGAAAACGGCTGGTCAGTCATCCTTTCGCTACCCACTCCTAAGAGGGTTCACCATTCCTAAATCTGAAGTTCACATATATATTATAACAAGCACCTTTCCGGGTGCATACGCACCGGTTGTTCCAAGATTGGTTCAATCTTAGGAAATCATGGTGCCGCAGGGAAAATGTTAGGAAATCTCCAACTTTAAAAGGAGCTAATTCAGGTGCTGACACTCTCACATCAATTCATTGTGTAAAGCCTCTTCCAGGATCGATATTTGCTAGTATATTTCCATGACCCCATAGCCACAAAAATTGAATTGCCTTATTTTTTTCTCCACGAATGGTAACCCACAATCGATATTTGCTAATATATTTCAGAAACAAACACGATTAAGAAATATATAATGAAATCTGAGTTTTTATAGAACTGGATGTCAAGCAGAAAACTCAATTTGATTCAACTTCCTGTTGATGATGTTATGGACGGATTCTTGCAGCAGCAAATACAAATATCTGGCTGCATTAAAGTTGGCCTGCCTTGTTGCTAGCTGGTTAATTCCTCTTGATCAGGATGCCTCAAATGAAACTCCTAGAAACACGAAAGAAAGTCGAATAAGAGTGGCTCCAACCAACAAAAATCAAGAGGTACTCCTAGAAACACGAAAGAAAGTCGAATAGAACGATAAGCTTCAAAAAAACTCTAAACACCAAAAACAAACAGAATATCCGACTTGGCTAAACTCAGTAGCCTGGCATAACAGAGAACCACAGATTCAACAGACATACAGTAAATGCGACATTTCTATGATATTTCAAGGTAACAAAAACATGTAAACTTAACATAACACATACTTTTTATCTTACGGTCTGAGTCAGACAAGGTAGTATGCTTCGTACTTGGGTGACAGCTACCAAGAAGTAGGTTACTAGATTGTTCCCACCTATCCTGTGTAAAATTGCCCTCTTGTATGGAGTTATGAGAGGCAGGTCATGGTGTTTTTTTTTCTTCGAGTTATTAGGTTACTAGATTGTTCCTCACAACCATACAGCGCACAAACAGGAGATAGCCAAAGTACTCCCCGCTAAAGCAATTCCAAGAAGTAGGAACCAAATAAATTTCCTGAAACCACTGAGAAAGCACTCTATTTCAAGGTTTTAACTATATACACTTCGACTATACACGAAATATTTGTAACTGAAATAGTAGCATAGGCGCATAGCAATTTAGCATAATTAGAAGCTAACAGTAATTCAAGTTTTCAGCACGAGATCAATTGTTGTTAAAATCTGAATGAAACATACCTGTTTATAACTATTTAGAGATTGGTTTATTACTTTTTCTAATTTTAGGAGAAAACTGTTTTCCCCCGCTAGTTCTTGCTCTTTCACCCGAATCCGTTAGTTTAGTAACTTCTTCTCCTAGTGCTTTCAATGACACTAAGGTGTTCTTGTGAGGGATTCCAATTTCAAAATTCTTATCAATATTCACAAGCATCCTAGAAGATGAAGCTTGATCTGGGGAGTAACAATATACCTTTCTATCGCGCTTATCGCGACACAAAAGACCACCATTCTTTGTGAAGGTGATCGGTTTTTCAGCCATTGATAAATCACTGAACTCTTTACTCCAAATACACACATCATGATAATTTTGATTCTTCTTCAAAACCCATATGTCAAAATCTAGATACGGGCGAACATATGCACATAGATAATCGTCTAAAACATGTAGATAAAGAGGTTCCGGATTACCATTTCGTCCCAAACAAGGTGGTGATGGAAGTTCTCGAAACTCCTCGTCAGCCAAACTAAAGGCAACAATAATTTCTCGGTCGTCCACCCAATGAATAGCTCCATTCGCAAACACACTAGATTGACCACCAAGGTAATACCGATTCACATTATAATCCATCTTCTTTTTAACATTTCTCCACCCAATGCCACTACCAAGAGTGTATATCTGAACATTTCCAAAATTTGGGTCACTCCTAGAGTTGTCAATTCTGACAACCTTGTACTCATTGGTTCATATAATAACAAACTCAACTTACCGGAAGAATCAAGATGAAGATTGAATTTCATTTGTGAAATAAGATTTTTCCATGGTTTTGACACCAATTTGCAATCTAAAGCAGATTCAGTGGGTAATCGAGATAGAATATCTAACACAACATCTGATGGGAGCATATCGAAGTTCCCCATCGAAACAGGACGAGAGATTTCAGAGTAGTTAGGGTTTCAAGTAGGGGATTTGGTTTTGAGATTGAGAGAAATGATATGGTTCTCTTCTGTTCCTATAGGGTTTAGATCTACCCCGATTTATCGAAAACGAGTTTGGACACGGCTTGGCTTGTTATATGTAGAATGAAACAAACAAGGAGATTCTCACTGGATCTAGAAAGTTATCTATTGAAGTGATCGATCTTGTTTGCCGATTTTGGGGATGATCTTCTTATGGCGGCGATCCAGAGAGAGAGAGTTGGAGAAGGGAAGGAAAAACAAAATGTAGAGAAGAAAGAAGAATAAGTTTTAGGGTTTTCTTTGGTGTGAAATAGTGAGTCTGGTCAAAGAAAGTCAAGGTCAATAGCTTTTGGCCTGCCCCAAATAAATCGAGTCATGTACTTAAGGACCGGTCAGATGTTCAAATCTTTAATGTATGAAAAATGTTAGGTGTTGGATGGATTTGAAGTCTAACTCGGCTCATATTTAACTGATTGACCACAGAGATTGTTAGTTAGGAGGAGTTAGGACTAGGCCACCAAGACGGTCAATAGTACATTACTCATTTTCTTTCAGCTATCCTGCTGCATGCGCCAATCAAAAATAAGATGCGGAGCCAAAGAATTTGATGTGTAGTAATGTTTGTGCTAAACGGTAAAACTATATTGGACAACTCCTGTATTGGACTTATTGAATGGTAAAACTATTATCCTTTAACTAGCAGTGCACAGTCATCCTTCAAAAGGACTAAAACTAAGTAGGAAATACCATTAGGTCCTAGGAATAATATATTAGAGAGAGTCTAGTCCACTTGACCCAGTCAAATGTCTGTTTGGTCCTATTTGGTAATATAAATTATAGTTTGGTCCTAAAAATTATTGTTTGGTCTTAGGCTGATGTCATGGATGATGTAAATGTCACCTTGTAGTGGCAGAAATACCCTTTGGATAAGGTTCATATATATAGTCCAAAAGTAAGAGAGAATAAATAATTCTCGATTTACTTTCTCTCATCTTTTTCTAGATCTGAAATGTTGTTCATTAGTTGAGATGAAGATGAAGATTAAAAGATCTACTTGATGAAGCTTTTGAAGATGAAGATGAAGAATGATGTTTTTCTTCGTGTTAATGAGATTAACTCGTGTTGAAGACGAACCAAATTCTGTCATTTGTTGTTTGATGACTTAACCAAACTTGATCCGAATTTGAGCGTCATTAGAACTTCTAGCATACATTTCTTGATTAGATCAATCCCGTTCACATCGTCGATTCAGTCTTCTCCTTGGGTATCAATATGTGTTGTTTTGGCTCTACTTTCATAATAAAATAATTTGAACCTGATTTCCTTTCTTGAAGTTGCCTTGCTCCTCGATTGTATCCTCCTCTCTTTCTTTTTTCCTATGCAATCGTCAGTGGAAGTAACAACAGCGGTAGCAATATGAATAACAAAAACCATACAGATGACTTTGATGAGGTTAGTTGTTTATGTTTTATAGGAATTGAAAAGAGAAACAAGGTTCTTATTTACTAAGTTATTTACATACAAATTTATCTTATTTTGACAAACTGCTGTTGTTTGTATGGACTTCATTTCTGGAATGAAGTCTGTTTTTTTAGGTTTTATATGGACTTCATTTTCGGAATGAAGTCTGTTTTTTTAGGTTTTATATGGACTTATTTCGAATGAAGTCTGTTTTTAGGTTTTATATGGACTTCATTTTTTGGAATGAAGTCTATTTTTTTAACGTTTTTATATGGATTTCATTTCTGGAATGAAGTCATTTTTTTAGCTTTTTTGTATGGACTTCATTCCCTGGAATGAAGTCTGTTTTTTAGCTTTTTGTATGGACTTCATTCATGAGAATGAAGTCCATATTCTTAGCTTTTTGTATGGACTTCGTTCCTGGGAATGAAGTATGTTTTTTTAGCTTTTTTGTATGGACTTCATTCCTGGGAATGAAGTCTGTTTTTTTTAGGACGGAAGAACTGCTACAAAAATAAAAATTTAACAGAGAAGGGTATTTTTGTCTATTTAAATATTTTTAAATAATTATGGACCAAACAGTAAAGGCGTTTGACCAAAGGACTAAACAGACATGGGCCCACCTAAAAAAGGACCAAACGATATTTTTCCCGATCTAATAGATCAAGATGGTGTTGTTGTGATTCCACGATCAGGGCAAAACACTATACTTGTACTCTTAAAGATGGGAATCCAATTGACTCCAAGTATACTGAATATCTACAAATGAATACGATGCATATTTCTGAAACTCTTGAAATCACTTTGGAAACTTAGGAAAAACAACCAACCCATGGTTAATGCAAATTCTTGAATGGGCAACATTAATGTTCAAAGCTATGGAGGTTTGTTGGCATGGCCACGTCAGAATTTCCATGTTTGTCAGCCTAAGATGCACCATTTCCCTGCCTGAACAGCTAAAAACACCACAACTCGCTACTATGTAACATTGTATTTACACCAAGATGGATTACAAAGCTGACTACCAAAATTCTACGGTTATACCAAAATTCTACTCAGAATCCGATGGAACGCCTTGATGCTTTACAGTTATGTCTCATTATACTTTTTGTTGTTTTGATAACGACTCAAAATAGTCAATTGCGGAGGTCCCTCTTGGACTGTTGTACCGCATAACACTATGATAGCTATCACTTTCCAAATGGTCAAGTTGGGGAGAGTTCAAGTAGGTTGAGATCAGCAAATTTATCATTTGTAAAGGACGAGTTAGTTTCCGAACCAATTAAAAGAGCTTGCTAAGAGGAGAACAATGTAACAAACCCACACAAGCAACAATTTAGGCATCATTCAAAACCAGATATGACAACAAAGATATTTGCTCAACTTCCAGGTGCAGATGTTATAAGCCCATTCTAAGACACTCAAGTAACAAAGTGTATCACGAATAAATATGGAAATCATCCTTCAGTAACATCCATAAGCATTTCCACGGTGGATCCAAAATGATTTACTTGGAACGGTCCATATATGAGGTGAACAGCCCACTCATGCCAAGTACAAACACCCTTTGTCAGCACCATTTCTGCACAACAAAGTGAGCTGGGCGATGTTAACAATCAATCGTGACAACTAAGTAAAAGGAAATGGTCGTAATCTAAGCAAAGTGCGGCATTAAACAATCAAAATAGTTAGAACTTGATATTTGGTGAATATCTTCCACGGTTAAAGTGTGGAGATATGAGAGATATTTATATTGATGAAATACTGCAATGCGATAATTCTTATTCTGAGACTCAATCAAATAAAGACTTTAACAAATTCAAACCGAACGTAAAGATAGCCTAATATCTCTTCCTTGTTACTCGTTCCTCCGACTCTCTCTTTGAGACTCGGCCGTAGTCAATCTTTGTTATGGTTAACATCCCCTCAAGTTGTACTAGAGCTTGCGGATGTGCAACTTGGAACGTAATATGTGAAATCTAGGCACACTAGACCCTTCGTAAATATATATCCGCTATTTGATCACGAACGATAAACCCGACATTAAGTAACTTGGTCGGGGCAACACGCTCGCACAAAGTGATAGTCTATCTTTATGTGCTTTGTTCGTAAATGAAACACCGGATTTGCTGTTAGATACGAACCCCAAATTATCACACCATAGTGATAGAGTAGTTGATTGTACCCCCAATTCCTTTAGAAGAGACTGGATCCAAATAATTTCCGACGTTGCAATCGCAACACCTCTATATTCAGCTTGAGACTTGATTTGGAAACAGTTTTTTGTTTTGACTCCACGAGATTAAGTTGTCCGCCAAATAGATACACAAGTAACCCTGGTGGAGCGTCCGTCATCCAAGCTACAGTAACGTGATCCGAGTATGCATGTAGTGAATAATCTTTACTTGATGTCGAATAGGAGTCCATAATCCACAGTACTTTTTAGATAACGAAGAATTCTCTTCACAAGTTCCCAATGTTCAATGTAGGGATCACGCATATACTGACAAACTTTATTGACTGCCACAGATATGTCAGGCCTGGTTATATGTAAATACTGCAATGCACCAACCACACTGCGGTATAGAGTTGCATCATGAAATGTTGTACTACCACCTCTCTGAATCTTGACATTGGAAGCTAACGGTGTACTAATTGGCTTGACTCTTCCATTTTGGTGCCTTGGAGAAGATCGACACATACTTTCTTTGAGTGAGTGCAGTTATTATCTTGTCTCAACACCTCAACCTCTAAGAAGAAAGACAAATTACCCATGTCTTTGATCGCAAATTCCGTCCCAAGAGTATTGATGAGTTATTGAACTGTTGCTGCATTTGAACCCGTGACAATAATGTCATCTACGTAAACAAGTACATAAGTGATTGAACCACCATTTTGGAGAACAAATAATGAGTTGTCGACAATGAAGCCTTGAAACCAATTTTTAATAGAAAAGTCTTTGAGTCTAGAGAACCAAGCTCAAGGTGCTCTGTTTAAGACCATATAGTGACTTATGTAGCTTGCATATATAGTTAGGGTAGTTAGAATCCACATACCCTGCTGGTTGCTTCATGTACACATCTTCCTCCAATTTTCCATGCAGGAAGGCATTTTCTACATTTAACTGCTTTATCTCCCAGTGATTCATAACAGCTATAGACATCACTAAGAGAATTGTGCATGGCTTGATTACTGGATTGAAAGTCTCCCCATAGTCAATGCCTTGTTGCTGGTTGAACCCTTTGGAAACCAACCGTGCTTTATGACGCTCTATTGTGCCATCTGGATTTTGCTTAACCCGGAATACCCATTTAGAGCCAACAACATTCATTCCATCTTGATACTTAACCAGAGAGTATGTTCCATTACGAATTAGAGCATTAATCTGAACATCCATAGGTGCACGCCACTTTGGATTCTTGCAGGCTTCTGTGTAACAAGTAGGCTCTATGAAATCAGAATCTGGCAGAGGATACTTTGTTGCAGTTAGACACATCTTCTGTATTGGCTTGCTGATACCTAATTTAGCTCTTGTCTGCATGGGGTGTTGAATAGTTTCACTTTGAGAAGATTGTACCTCTGGTTGAGATTGGGATGCAGGATCTGACATGGCTGATGCAACAGATACCTCTCCTGACAAAGACTGTTGTGGAGAGGGTTGAGCTGAAGGTGCAGAATTTGTTGGGGTTGCAAATGTATTTGGTGAATCAATTAAATGTCGTGAATCAAGTTTCAGGTACTTCATTGTGCTGAATATGATGATTATCCCTAGACTTAAATTGAGGTGTTAAAAAGATATTAGTGTCAGATGGAACAATACCTGAAGATTGCACTGGGTTATGCTGCTGCCTTGGCTTGAATGGAAAGTACTGTTCTTCAAATTTCACATGCCGCGAAATAAATACTCTACCAGTTTTCCTATGTAGACACAAATAGCTTTTCTGCGAATCACTGTATCCTATAAACACACAAGGAAGAGACCGTGGTTCTAATTTGTTGGAGTTGTAAGACCTCAAACAAGGATACACTAGACAACCAAAAACTTTCAGGAAGGAATAATCTGGAGTTTTATTAAAGAGTATTTCTAGTGGATTTTTGATAACTTTGGCCGATTTTGGAAGCCTGTTAATTAAGTAACAAGTTGTGGTGAATGCATCAACCCAATATGAGGTAGGCATATGCGCTTGAAACAACAATGCCAAACCTGATTCAGTGACATGTCGTATTCTTCTTTCTGCAATCCCATTTTGGGGGAGAAGTATGAGGACAAGTGAACCTATGTTGGATGCCATTATCATTCAAGTATGCAGTGAATTTTCTGTATTCTAAAGCATTATCGGACTGAAAAATTTTAATTTTATGATTTGTGAGATTTTCAACCTGTTTTCGAAACTGGATGAACGTATTTAGAGCATCTGAACGCTAAACTAGAGGAAAAATCCAAGTGAAATGTGAATATACATCCATAATAACCATTTAATATTTAAAACCAGATCTTGACAAAGTTGGAGAGACCCATATATCAGAAACTACTAAACTCAATGGTTCTTCATAAATTGTACTGCTAAGAGAAAAGGATAGTTTTTTACTTTTGATGACATGACATGAATGATAAATCAAAAGATTTATTCGAAACAATTAATGAAAAATTATGACAGATTTTGAGGCTTGTTTGCATCATTGGATGGCCCATTCTATGATGCCAGACTGGGAAGGAAGAAGCAACATGAACTTGAGGCTTTATTGACTTGTCTAATTGATCAATTCCTTCGAAAATATACGAGTCCATTCTATTGACCCTCGCAGCAGCATTGTTCCCGTGTGCTTGTCCTTCACAAAAAAATGAGATTTGTGAAACTCAAAGTAGACAGCATTATCGTTACAAAATTGAGACACAGATAATAGATTTGTCTTAATCTCAGGCACATGAAATATACGATTCAAATTGTATAATCTGGAGTTGTGTGTGAGGGTTGCATTACCAACATGAGCAATATTAAGAGCATTGCCATTACCAACATGGACCTGCTCAGTGCCATCGTATTCATGAGGGATTGTTAAGTTCCTCATATCAACAGTGAGATGATGGGTTGCTTGATTTCAGTCACCCACTCATTGTTATATCCATACAGTAGAGCTATATAGCGAGGGTTTAGTTTGGTTGGTGTTTGATTTGTCATATCTAAACAAGATCTCGGTAGCGATGGTTATCCTTTTTTCATATCTGACATGGTTGGTCGAACTTCTTTGGACCAGGATGATTGCGACGCTGGAAGTTGTTATTCTGCATCTGCTGAAATCCACGATTCTGCTGATTGTTGTTGCGTGCACCAGATTTGCTAGAGGACGTTGTGTTTGTATTTGCAACATTGGCAATAGGTTGTTGAATAGAAGACAACTTTTTTTCAAGCCGCATATCAAAACTCAGAAGGTGAGAATAGAATGTTTCCATCTACATATCCTCATGGGTTCCCAGTGTAGTGATAATGGGATCATAGGACTGATTCAGTCCATTGCAGATCGACTGTTTTTTCTCATCATCAGTGGTAGCATACCCTGATGCTGCAAGCTGATCAGACAGATTCTTAGCATCATTCAAAATTTTTTTTTAAGACTTGTTACCTTTGTTCGGAGAGTGTAGTTTTTTCTTCAAGTTCATCAGATGAACCTTTGTTTTGGGAACAAAATAAGCTTCAAGTTTGTCCCAAACTTGTTTGGCAGTATCCAGATTTCTGACATGGCAAAGGACTTCTGGAGTTAATGTTGAATTTAGCCAGCCAACTAGCAGAGAATCATGCAACTCATATTCTCTGTAGGCTGGGTTGACGGCTTGGGAATTTGGTAGTGTTCTTGGTGGTATTTCTTCAGTCCCATTAATGAAACCTTGTAATCCATATCCTTTGAGGATAGGTTTGAACAGAGTTTTCCAAAGAGAATAGTTGTGAGTTTGAGGGTGACAAGGTGATGGATCTGAATGTTTCTTAGGTTATTGGCATTGGAATTGGAATGGCTGTTGTTGTTGTTGTCTCCTGACATTGTGTTTGTAGGTTTTTTTTTTTTTTTTTTTTTTTTTTTTGGAAGCGTAGATAGAATCGTAGGCTGATACCAAGTTAGAACTTGATATTTGGTGAATATCTTCCACAGTTAAAGTGTGGAGATATGAGAGATATTTATATTGATGAAATACTGCAATGCAGTTACAATTCTTGTTACAGACTCAATCAAATAAAGACTTTAACAAATTCAAAACTGAACGTAAAGATAGCCTAATATCTCTTCCTTGTTACTCGTTCCTCTGACTCTCTCTTTGAGACTCAGTTTCAGAGTCAATGCTGTAATGGTTAACAAAAACCATATAAACTCAATTTTGTGTTCCAACATACCAAATTTTGCCTTCTCTGCTTTTTGATAGGAAAAATCATGGTCGTAAATGATGGATTCATAGTGCCTGTGTACATAAAATAGCTGCTCCTTTAAATTTTCCCAAATCTGCAGTAACCTAATGAGTAAAAGAAGCACTATATTTCAGCATGACAACCAAAATGAAAGCTATAAGACCCAATCTACCGACCTTGTTCAATTTTATAAAGTGAAACTACAAACTCAATAAATGGAACAGCTTTGATTTGATATATTAATGAGAATGAAAAAAAGAATACACATTTGAATTTCCTTGGAGCTGTCTGAAACACCATGAAATACCTTGGAGAGGGGTATAGTCTTTTCATGTTGAATCAGTCAACTGGATCAGAGCCCTTCTTCAGATTAATTACTTATTAAATCCCAAAATCTTAAATATTTCCTTCAGATTCAACTGCAGGAATGGTGAACTTACCATGGGATATTGTATCAGAAATCCTTGTTTGGTTGCCGGCAAAGTCAATCGCACGATTCAGGTGTGTAAACAAAGCGTAGTGCAATATATAAAAAAAACCCTGAATTTCTTAATAGACAATATAAGCATGCTGTTGAGCTGAACAGAATTAGTCTCCTGTTTCATAATTACGACGGTATATATACCTTTAGTTATGATCCATCATCGTCTACATGTGAGTGCTCTGGTCATATAGAGTTCCCTGTTGAATCTTATAAGGGAATTGAGGTTTTTGGATATTGTAATGACTAACGAGGTTTTTGGATAGTGCTTGGTTTTGTTAAGGCGTATTAACAGGGAACTCATTCTTTGGAACCCATTGACTAACGAGTGTCAGCAGTTACGAAATTCAGCAACTAGATCGAAGGAATACCTAATTTGTGTTCAAGAATATGGAATAAGTTGCGATCACCGGATTGAGGATTTCAAAGTTGTATGTAGGCAATCATTAAAGATATCACGTTTTTTTTTTTTTTTATCCAGAAGATCCCATATTAATTAAATAATTAATTATTAAAGATTTATATGTAATAGCATAATTAATTATTAAAGATTTATATTGTTCAATTAAATGCAAGATTAATTAAAGATTTTTTAAAGATTTATATGTAATAGCATAATTAATTATTAAAGATTTATATGTAATAGCATAATTAATTATTAAAGATTTTGTATATATGTAATCGAAAACGTTAAGAATTAGATGTGATTTTTAACCATTTTAGTATAAAATGTATGTTTACAGGCAAGAGTGATATTTCAATCTAAACTAAGATATTTTGTTCATCAAAATCCTTTGCAGATCACAAATGGGTAGAACAAAACCATGTCTTTTCATTATTCTTCTAACGATTATTCTACAGCTAAACTCAACCATCGCACTGAATCCCAAAGGGTTTACTTTGCGGATGATTCACAAAAACTCTGAAGAATCACCCCTTTACAACCCTCTTGATCATTTGATGACACCAGAGGAAAGATTTCAAACCCTCATCGACCAATCCAGATCTCGAGCACGATACATTGCTTCACAAATAAATCCTGATGTTGCTGTGCGGGTGTTTTACGATAAAGAAGCATTTCACCACGCTGCATATGTACGTATAGGTACATTTCCTGGTTATCCAGGATACATGAGTTACTATTTATTGGTTGATTCAGGTAGTGACCTTACTTGGCTTCAATGCGAAGGTGCGACACAAGCTTTCCATCAAGATTCTCCTCTTTATCCCTGGAAGGAGTCACAATCATTTCGTGTTGTTCGTTGTGGGAGTACTAGTGCTGACTGCAGAGAATGCAGTGGAACGGGCGCATGTATTTACAAAGAATCTTATGTGGATTCTCAAGTTACATCTGGTGTTTATGCCATGGAAATTTTCACTTTTAGCTCAAGAACTAGCACTAGCAGCCTTGAAAGTTTTCAACTATTAATGGGCTGTGGTTTACGCCAAAAAATTTTAACCTGGGTAATAACGGCAATAGAAATCTTATCGCAGGAATCCTTGGTTTAGGAAGAGGTCCACACTCTTTGTAACCCAGTTAGGTCCTCGTGGAGGTAATTTTTCCTACTGCTTTGAGAAATATGGCCGGGGAAACACATTATTAAGTTTTGGTGAAGATGCCACAATTGGAGGCGGCCAAGTTCGCAGTACTCCCTTTGCACGAACCAACTTTAATACATCGTTTTATTACTTGACTCTTGAGGGTATCAGCGTGGGAGGTACTAGATTGCAAATTCCAATAGGAGAATTTGAGATTAACCACAGGGATGAAACTGGCGGTTGCGTCATAGATTCGGGGGCTCCAATGACCAGCATGTATAAAAACATTTATGATAGAGTCAAAAATTATTTAAAGGGATATTTTTGGAATTATAATAGAATGCTTCCTGCAGGATTTAGCCGAGACAGGCTTTGTTTCAAAATTAAACCTGGACAAGAGTATACAAAACCCAGCGTAATATTTCATTTTCAACAGTCTGATTATAATGTTTCGGAGTCGGAGGTTTGGTATGAGGATGAAGGAAATGTTTGTTTAGCAATGGTTAGTTCGGATTCTAATAAGCCGGCTGTGATTTTTGGAGCATTTCAACAGGTTAATAAGAGGATTTTGTATGATAATGAGGCTTTGCGGCTCTCATTTGCTGATGAGATCTGCGGAGGAGGTCGGTGAACTCACAGTTTAACGCGTTTTAGCGAGCCATATGTTCTTCTAATAATGAATAAATAATACATGTTCATCTTACCATCATATATATTGTTTGAAAATTATTTTATTTCTTAAGCCCTCTGCTAATCGGTGGCGGAACTACACAAGGGAAAAAGACAAAAAAAAAAATAATATTTTCTCATACCGTATTTTGAGCCAGGGATAAGAAAAGGCTTAAGCCAGGGATAAGAAAAGGCTCTAGCTAGCCCACCGATAACCAATGTCTAGTTCGGCCACTGCTGCCAATAATGCGACTTCTCTACCGAAATATGAACAGTAGTTAATCTTCATGGAAACTTCTTGAACCAACAAATTACAGGAAGATAAATCCTTTACTCCTCCCTGTTTCTAGCGCCAAAAATATAGTTACAGGATTTCCCACAACACACCCCCTATAATATTTTGTAGATCTAAATATATTTCATAATCAAAATAAAGATTAAAGGCTAAAATTGTAAAATGGACACAAGGATTTTTTTACATGGTTCGATCAATGTGATCTACATTCATGGTTCTTCACTATGATTGTTGAGGTTACATTTGTATTACATTTACAATCTCCATTAATGGATATTTTGTAGAGCTCTAGATCTAATTATTTGGGGAAGAAGATGAAAAAAAATAAATCCTCCTACAAAATATCTCTCTAAAATAATATCTTTCTCTTTCTTACCAAAATTATCCCCCCATTCTCTCTCCTTCTCTCCTCTTTATATAGGTGTTTATCTAGTGGGTGACAGCTAATCTAATCTTTATTTTCAGGATACGGTTTGCGAGGATTCTCGCAGACTTACAAATGTTAATTTCACAAACATCCTAAATTTCGCTAGATCATCACACTTTTCTCACGTTTCGCTATCGTCATATGTTATATCATTTATGAAATAACTACTGCGACGGTCTTCGCAATGTTGTTCTTTGAAGATTCCGCAAGTGTGTTGTTATTGCGATATTAGATCTACACGCACTTGCCAACCGAGTTTCTAGCCATCTTTGCCAGATGTCTTTTGCCAATAAGTTTCCGGCCATGTTGCGGATCTTGTTGTCGGCCCGACCTCCATCCAAAGCTGCTAGGCCATTATGCTCATCAACCATCAATCGATCAAAGCATACATGATTAATTCGGGAGGCATGGAAAAGACATTTCATGGGAATTAATTCAAGAGGCATGCAAAGACAGTTTCATGCAGAATTTAACATGGAGGCATGAATGAGTAGTTAATGCCATTTAAGTTTATATTGTAATTAGGTATTCAATTGTATAAATAGAGAAATGTAATTCTGAACAAGGGGGGAGAAAAAGGAGAGAAAATAGAGCGTAATTCTATTATCAATAAAACACCACCCCCAGGGGATTCACCCGTGGATGTAGGCAAACCACGCG
Organism: Papaver armeniacum; assembly: GCA_023531295.1. Taxonomy (NCBI): domain Eukaryota; kingdom Viridiplantae; phylum Streptophyta; class Magnoliopsida; order Ranunculales; family Papaveraceae; genus Papaver; species Papaver armeniacum. Next base: position 325,872 of record JAJJWW010012512.1, read on the forward strand.
AACCACGTTAAATCCATGTGTCCGTCATTCCGATTATTTCCCGTTGTTAGCCCGTTTTCATCAACAACACCAAAATCATCGTGTTTAGTGCCCGGAAATATTTCCCCCGGGAGTAAACAAATACGAATTTGGCGCCGCCGGGCGCAACGCCGAAGTGCATAACAATTCCGCGAAGCGCTCAAACCTCATTCGCCCTAAGCGTCAACGTAGAAAGTACAACGGAATATGGATACTCGGGCACTAGGCCTACGCTTGCTCGGGGCGTTCGCCTTTTACAACATAGCGTGGAGATATAATTCTAGACTTTTATTAGATTATAATTAGTAGGACTAGCACTGTACAACGGGCCGGGCCATGCCAGACTGTCTCTCCCATTTATTTTAGACCTGGTCTGATCCTAAGGTGACCACAAAGTTCAAAGGGCACGGATGGACCGGGTAATGCTAGTAATTAATGTTTTGTGCATTACCAGCCCACGACCCATCAAAATATTCGGGTAGGCCAGACCTGTCGGACCCAGGAGGTTTTTGATGATTATTAATATTAATACATGCCAAATCTAAATAATTATCTTCACCTTTAGTAGTTAACAATAACATTTGTATCTTAATACATTAAAATTTCGATAAATTAATATCTTTGGGACCGGAAAAAATTATTATTTTAGCGAAGTTATTAATTTATCGAGTTAAAATTTAGCTCCGTAAGCTTTAGTTGGGACCGGAAATTTTATTATTTTAGCGAAGTAATTAATTTATCGAAGTTCTATTTGTATATGTAAACACATGATATCGTGCTTGTAAAAACTATGACAAAGCTTAAACAAGAATCGGACAGGCAGGCTAGCTAGACAATTTTTTTTTTTAATAAAAACCTGTGCTTGTCCACTTAAAATAATCGGACAGCATCAGACGATCCACGATAGGTTGAGGGCTTCCATGGACTCTTTCGGACTCGGGCGACACATGACAGCCACATGACTCAAGGTATTTTGTACACCCTTGAGCAGGACTAATGTTCTTGAACAAACTCATGCTGGGTTTGGATCTCTAGAATTGAGGTAAGTATATTCAAAAGTCATGAAAAAATAATTGGAAAAATTATTTTTTAACAGTTCTTGGATTTATCAGCAAAACATAACAGAGAAAATATTAAGAGGTATCTGGATTTTTATATTATAGAAAAAAATCTTATATTTTCTAAAATATTAAATGTTTATTAAAGAAAAATATGTAAGATAAGAAAAGTTAGAACTAATTATGGGAAAAGATACTGAGAAAATTAGAATAAATATTTCCCATAAATACGTGTGTTTGAAGATTTTCGCCCAGATCCCCTATCTCCCTCTTCCCTACACCCTCATGTCCCTCCCTACAATATATCGACCACGTGTCTCTCCGTAGTTCCCATAATTTGGCGGTCGGGGAAGATATCATTATCTTACTAATATAAAGAAAAGAGGTAATCGTTTGGTGAAGCCTTATTTTGGTGAAGCCTTTTCACATGACAATGTCACTGCTTGAGATTGGGGTATGCAAACTAATTGGGGTATACCCAATGAGACAGGACATGATGTGTCATTATTAAAAAATGTGATTTTACTTTTAATACCCTTGAACTAATTAAATTTTTCAAAATAAACTCATTTCTTAATTTCATTAACCCTAAAATTAAAAAACTAACCAACTCTTAATCTTCTCTTCTTCTTCATCTTCATCTTCCATCAACCAAAAGCCATATAAAATCTTCAACTTTGATTTTTCAAAAAAATTATTGACTATACTTAAAAGAAAGACTATAAATGATGTTTAAACTCAAACCCATCATTGTGTTGTGTGATTTGATTGTTATATTAGGTTAGAAATCGAAAATTATGATTTCTGTGTTTTTGGCCAACAAGGTCGTAGCATGCATATCTTGCCGAGCTTTTCACATAATGACCATGCATTATTTTGTAAATTTTTCAACAAAGCCATAGGTATTTTTTGAAGACCTTGCCGAGCTTATCTGCCGCCCAGGCGGGTATTTTTTGAATACCTTAGGCCAAAAACAGCCGGAAGGGTATTTTTGAATACCTTGCCGCCAATAAATTTTTTATGTCATCTCCCCGTATGTCAAAAACAAAAGTGAGCAAGGTCGACGATGAAGATCACGCCGTCCACTTTTGGCCGGCGAGGTCGACGATGAAGACCTTGCCGACTTTTCATACTTTCAGAACTGAAAGTGTTGATTTATTCTTTGATTTTGAGTATGATTTCATATAACATGATTCACAATCCCCTTTTTAGAAGTATTTCGGTTGTGTGCTTCATTTCGTTGCAAGAGATATTCTCAAAAAAAAAAAAATCATCAAAAATCATCCCACAAAAGTTCAATCAAAAACAAAATTTCATAACTTAAAATTCATAAGTTTTAATCTATTCAATCAATTTAAACTTAATTAATTAATCTAATCAAAATTTTAGGGTTAATTAAACGAGGGCAATTTTGCCATTTTGAAAATATTTGGTTAAGGGGTGACCTCTTTTACTTCAAAATGACCCTATTTTGTCTCATTGGGTATACTTTGATTAGTTTGGGTATACCCCAATCTCATGAGGCAATAATACTCATATATACTAAGTTTTTAGTTAATATTTGTATATTTAGGGAATGCCATTGTTTTAAAAATAAATTAAAAAACATAAAACTTAGATATCTTTAAAAATACACATCATATTTTTGCAAATTAATATATTTGGAAAGCTCTTTAAATTATCTACGTAATAATGAGTACAAACAAGGATATTGAAAAAAATTAAGATTTTTTTTTCCCCATTATTATCAAATTTGGTGTTGTTAAAAAGAATTCAATTCAAGCATGTGCATCGCACATGTGGCCTTACTAGTTTAGAGAAATGATAGCCGCAAAATTAGATGCTAATTCTATTATTAAGAGTCAAAAAGCAAATGTACCTCGTGATAAATCAATTTTTTTTTTGGGTTCCAATATAGAATTTTAAAGGTGGAATTTATGGGTCCAGATTTGGTAGAATTACATTTCCTGTTGTATGTTTGGTTGCCCTAATCCTTGGAATCACGTTTCCTACGGGATTAGGTTTTCGACAAATCCCCATATGAAGTCAGAACCTCCCCCAGATTTCTTTAGGAAACTTATCAAGGGATTTATGGACCCATTTTTTTTAAACTCTAAATCCCATATGTATGCAATTTTAAGATTTAAGGGTAATGTCAAACAGTACAAAGACTTTAATACAAAAGAACTCTATAAATTTTAAGATTTTTAAATTTTTAATTGAATTACCAAACACACAAGGACTTTACATGATTCCCAGTTGTTGATGGTGGTTTTTAAACAAGGGGTAAAATCGTAAAACCCATGACCTAGTGTTACCCGCAACACATTAACTAAGAGCATTTAACTCAGGTGTAAATAATTAATAGGGTATTTTTCAAAATACCAGTTAGGGTTTTCGATAGCGTGAACCCTAATTCCAAAAACCAGCCGCACACTGCGCACCATGGCAACAATGCCAAACCAATAAGCACATCACGCACCATGGCAACAATGCCAAACCAAGCCGCATCGCGCACCATGGCAAATAATGCCAAACCAAGCGCCATGCGCACCATGGCAACAATGCCAAACCAAGCCGCATCTTTGCAGACCATGGCAACGATGTTAACCACGCGCATATTAGCACCATGGCAACAATGCCAAAACCAAGCCGCACTATGTGCACCATGACAACGACGCAAAACCAAGCGTACACTCGGTGACCATGGCAACGATGCCAAAACCAAACCGCACTGCGCGCACCATGGCAAAGACGCTAAAACCAAGCCGCACACTGCGCACCATGGCAGCGACGCCAAAACCAAACTACATATCGCACTCATTGGCAACCATGCCAAATATAGCGCCCCTAGGCTTACAAAACGTGCAACTAGGTCAACATGGCCGTGCGTGCCATTGGCACATGCCAACACGTGCCATAAGCCATATTTCCAAGCCGTATGCCATTGGCACATGCCAAATATAGCGCCTAGGCTTGCCAAACATGCAACTAGGTCAACATGGCCGCACGTGCCATTGGCACATGCCAACCGTACACAAGCCATATTTCCAAGCCGCTATGCCATTGGCACATGCCAAATATAGCGCCCTAGGCTTACAAACCATGCAACCTAGGCCAAGTCGGCCACACATGCCATTGGCACATGCCAACATGCTCGGTTGTAGCTTTTCCTACCAAGGCCCACGGCCCGAACGGCCACGCATGCCATTGGCACATGCCAACATGCTCGCCGGTAGCTTTTCTTACCAAGGACACGGCCTAACGGCCACGCATGCCATTGGCACATGCCAACATGCTCGGCGGTAGCTTTTCTTACCAAGGCCCGCGGCCTATGCGCCACCCATGCCAACATGATCAGTACAGCTTTTCTTACCAAGGCCACGGCCCTAACGGCCACGCATGCCATTGGCACATGCCAACATGCTCGCTGGTAGCTTTTCTTGCAAAGCCACGGCCTAACGGCCACGCATGCCATTGGCACATGCCAAACACACACGCCGGTAGCCTAACTTGCAAACCGTGCAACCTACCTCCAAGGAATTCCGCACATGCCATTGGCACATGCCAAACACACACGCTTGGTAGCCTAACTTGCAAACCGTGCAACCTACCACCAGCATTCACATGCCACACACACCACTAGCAGACTCTAGCATTGCCACTTACACTCAACGTGCAAACTACCACCAAGGCATTCCGCACATGCCATTGGCACATGCCAAACACACACGCAGGTAGCCTAACTTGCAAACTTTGCAACCTACCTCCAAGCATTCCGCACATGCCATTGGCACATGCCAAACACACACGCTGGTAGCCTAACCCCCAAACCGTGCAACCTACCACCAAGGCATTCGCACATGCCATTGGCACATGCCACACACGCCACTAGCAGCCGGCATTGCCACTTACACTCAACGTACAACCTACCACCAAGGCATTCCGCACATGCCATTGGCACATGCCACGCACGCCACTAGCGACTCGGCATTACCACTTGCGCTCGAAGTACAACCGCAACAAGGGCATTCCCGCACATACCAATGGCACATGCCACACGCGCCACTAGCGGCGCCGCACTTGCACTCCAGTGCAACCAACGAGATATCAACACAAGCGGGGGATGCTTTCGGGGTTTTGGTTTGGCGGTCACAGCTTGCGTACACTACGCTCATTAAGAAAGCGTGAAAAGGAATAAAGCGGTCAAATAAATGAGGAAATAATGGTGAAAACATTTTCACCCATTAACACCATGCAGTTACCACCTCCTCCCATTATTTCACCCTTTACTCTCTTCCTTCATGAGGCAGAGTACGTTTCAATCTCGACTTGTATAAATAGGTCTTACCTATTTCACCGGACAACAAGTCTCGGTCGGAGAAAAATACAAAACTCTCGAGAAAAGGCAACTTTGCAAGCTATCCAAAAGCTTTCATCTCTTGCAAGCTTCCTAAGCTTTCACTTACATACAAGTCGAGACACTACTCTCCCGAATTGTCTGGCCTCAACACCTTTCTTTGCTTCCCTCCCCAAATCAACCCTTCTCCTCCACTTTGCGACCGAAGCAAGTACGGAACGACCATTTCTTGGTTTAGGCCGGACTTGTACAGATTGATCTCTCAAATCTATAAAGTGCTCACGTGCGGCACATTTGTTTAGGGTTTAAACCAGTTTCTCACTCACTACCGAATTTATCGAAATCGGCGAAACGATTTTCACCCATAAACAATTGGCGACCACGAGCGGGAGGATTAATCTATCGCTGTCCTCAAATGTCAGACTGTCGATCTCGTTCTTCGACCCAGATGTCAAGATTGTAGGGGACTTGCCGAAGATGCTACCACTCGGTCCGACTCAACAACTGACGACCGGTTACCGGTTGCAAAAACTACACGAGAACCGAGGACTGTTGAAAGATCTTACCGGCCCTATTGGGTACTTGGCGACTTGATCCCACTCAACTACTGGGACGACCCGGTTAAAGTTGCAAAAACTACGAGAAAAGCGGGGACTCGTTGAAGATGCTACCCGACGATTGGGGACTTGCGACTCGGTGCGACTCAATCTGCCCAGACAACCGGTTATCGAGTTGTTTAAACTACACGAAAACTGGGACTCGTTGAAGATGCTACCGAAGAATTGGGGACTAATTGGCGATGCTGCAAAGCCGCCTTGCTACTGACAAAGCCTCCTTTTACTTGGAGAGGCGTGTTTGCAAGTGAGTAAATTTAGATTGGGCAAGATATACGATCTGTTTTAGGTTCTTAATAAAACCGCCATACTATTGCGTCTTGTGCCTATTGCTAGCACACACTTTCATAAAAGCAATATTCCTTTCCCAAAACATAATCGTAGTTATATTATCAAAACCATTCATCCCAGAAATAATCCAATAACCTCAAAAGCTAACATTTATCTATCAACCCAAGAAATCCAGGAAGACAAAAACCATAAACCAGGCACTTTGTTTGCCTTTCAAAGAAAAAAAAAAAAATTCACCTACCCGTACATAACTACTTTGCACAATAACAATTACCTGCCACTATTAGCAGAAGTTACTACAGTGACATTTGAAGAATTATTTATGATGAAGTATTTCCACAAGTTTATGAAAGGCATACCTATGGCTACGGTTTACATAAAGACAAGAAAACAATAAAACAAATTGAAAAAGAAATCGGGAGTACATAGTGGGATATGTTGCCCACTTTGTCACTACCGCGCTACCGCTAACACCATGACGTGATAACAAAGATACTAGGTAAAAAGGGGAGCCAACCCATTTCATAAGCATAACACTTTTTGAATTTGAATAAGGAAAGGATTTCTGTTTGAGCTACGTATGGGGAAGAGGCAACTGGGCCTGAGGAACAAGTCCAAGCCACGCCAAGACAGCACCGTGCCAAGCCAATGGTCCACACCATACCGAAATCAAGCTAGCGTCCACACCAAGTCGGCGCCCATTCCAAGGCGATCCAGTAGCCTACCAGGCGCGTTTAGCGGATGCGCCTACTTGACACGCTTGCCAGACGCGCATGCCAGCGCTTGCCAGAAGTGCTTTCCAGAAGTGCTTGCCAGACGCGCTTACCAGGCACACATGCCGCACACGCATGCCGGCCGCAGTACCACACTTTGTGCTAACGAGTTTGCATCCTTCTAGCGCTAACATCTTGCGCCCTTCCTGAAGATCGTCCTCGCCCTTTGAAAACAGCGCATGGCTCCAGACCAAGTGATCAAAACCATGTCATCTCCGCACGATACACTTACGATCACCGAGATCCGAGCCGCTGCGCCACACTCCTCATATCAAGGAACATAGTCATGACCGGCCCAATCTTCGTAGTCATGGACACCTTTTAATCCATCTCGCCAAAACTCGTGATCATGGATGGTTGCTCGCTCACGCATCCCGCCAATCCTTTACTTCTACGGAAGCCCATAGAACATCGGTCAATCCTACTTTGTTACCACGACAATGTAGTTTCTCCCTGATTACATCTCCTACCAAGAACCTGTTGCCCTCATTCGTTGATACTAGCGGGAGCTTCACCGCAGCAAGCAATTACTACAAAGATGGAAACACGTAAACCATACTTGAGGACTGGAAGATATACATGGGATCCCTTCATTTGTCAAAGCTCCGAAGACACAACAGTCTACAAAAATCCTTACCCACAACAAGGTCCTCTACTCTTCAAGGGTGCGGCGCAAGAACAACATCACCTCTCTGTTTAAAAAAGCGCCTTCAACACTTTACGAGGCGCGGAGGATCGAGCCCGCACTTTATCCAGAATATGTCATCATGTAATTTCGAGCATCCAGGTCACATCCGGAAGAGTACGATAGGCTTATATCAAATCCCGTGGAGTGGGGATTCAAGGCGATATAATGAAAGTAGGTCATGCATGGGGACTACCGGCGTGAGATGCTTTCACTCCCCTGACCAGTTATACCATTTCAACATCATCACTATCGAGTTTTACGAGCCGCGGGAATTTCTCAACATGAATCCGTACATGTGCACCGAAACTCCAAAAGCACGCGAAGGTTACATTCACGTATTCATCCATTCCATCATATCAAACCGAAGTATGATGTTGGGGACTTCTGCCGCATCCCATTTCGTAAGATAGAGCCCTAAATCGAGCGTCCTCAAAGTCTGCAAAGCGATCAATAAGGACGGATTCGAAGGAAGGGGAACGACTAGGTCATCCTCGTCGATAACGATGACGCATGCTCAACGGGATATCTCTCGCCAAAAGGAAATTTTCCATTTATACAACAAGCGGCGGTAAAGTGTACGACGGTCACGAAAAAGAAGAAAGAAAACATACCGTATGATTTTCTTAACCCAAATAACCTTTGTTGGGATGCTCATGCAAGAGTCAGACCTCGCGCCTTCATCTGGAGAACCTGACTGGTTAGAAGCACTATAACAAAAACATACATGGATCATTCTTAAAAAGTGTGATCTAAGTATTGGTTGTCTGTGATCTTTTTCGGTATAATCTAAAGGGTGATCCATAGATAACAAGTCTTCTGCAATGAAAAGTGTGGTCTTACCCTATGCAAAGAACATAAAGTTTGGAAAAGTTGAGATCTAAAGACAAGGTTTTTAAAAGACAAGGTTTTAAAAGTTGTGATCTTTCCTCTAAGTTTTCAACCCAAATATACCCTATACAAACAGTATATTCCATTCCATTTCTTTACCTGTAATTCAAATTCAAAAAGCGATATAAAAAGGAAGCAAAGTCTGAATTAAATTTATTCCATGTACGAATTAAATTTATTCCATGTCCGAATCAAGTACACATTTCGCGAGTCTTGCTACATCGGATCAAAAGTAAACATCGGAAACGACAGATCTTTGAATCTAAAGTCTATCAATTTAGAGACTAAACATACTGATTTGAGTTCATTACATGAATAATAGTTTTATTATAAACTGTAAATGCAATTTCAAGTTGCGAATTCTATTCCAAAAGGGGAAATCTCAGTCATCAACCAAATGAACAGGAAAGGAAACTTCACCCAGCGTCATTACACAAGCTGTGTGTACCAAACAACCTGCAGATGATTCACTCAACATATTCAGAAATTCCCATATTTTCCCATATTTTACACAAGATTGAAACAAAAAAAATTCTCATATGAATACATATAACCCAGAGACTGGAGCTTTCTTTGAACAATAATAGATACGAAAATCCAAGTTAAACTTAATTTTACCTCATCCTTATATGAAACTTGGAGCTACTGAGTGTTGAAAGTGAATTTCACAGTTTGACATATGTGCATGCTTCTACAATGATTGTGAGCCAACGACAGAGGAATGAATACGAGATAATAGTATAGACAAAGAAGTACCTAAAGCATATTTGCATGAGATCGTTCCCCACCCTCGGGCATAGAAACAAACGTAAAAGAGAAGACCAAGCTCGAACTGTGCAACCCACTCCTTAAGCTCTTCTTCATCCATTAGCACAATCGACTCCGTTACCCCATTCCTAGGACAAAAGTGGCCTTTGATAAGATTTCATCACAATAGTGAAGTACCTAATGCAGAGTTAAAGGTGGATATTTTGATTAACCTATAAGGAAAAGAAAATCAGACTTTACGCACCATATTCACAGTTCCGAATTGAACTCAGACCAGAAGCTGAAATAAGATTAATAAATACTTCAATTTTACCAGAAGACCTTGTCTGAAATAAGCAGACATAAAGTTAAACACAAAAAGACAACGAGAACAGGACAAACCGCTCAAACGAGGAGAAGAAAAGGTGACAATCAACAAAGACTGTAAGAAACCAAAGGAAAACATCAAACCACGGACAATGACTACATCAAAGCAATAAGAAACAACAAAAATGCATTAAACCACCTGGTTTGGTAAAATTGTTGAAAAAAAAATCGAGGAACAAAGTAATACAAGGACATAACTTTACTACTCTTTTCACCAAGAAATGCCAAACCAATTTCAAGATGATAGTTACTCTTTTCACCAAGAAAAACAGAACACACTAAGGAATTGATGCTAGGAATGAAGAAGGTAGGGCATCATCATGTTAAAACTCTCAACAAAAAGAAAACAAAAGGTCAAACATCGCAAGGAGATAACAAATCTACTGTACCTGTTTGGAGTAACCTCAAAACCAACAAGGCTCTGCACAAGAGAGTTGAGATAAGAAACACAAAATTAATAGCACCCACTTACTTCGCTCAGAAACTAATTTTACCCCAGCATAGTTTCCTTTAAAACCAACACAGAAACCATGTTCGTAACTGGTGGCATGTATTGCATCCCTCCTTTGTCTAAGGACTGCAACTGGAAGTTTACCCAATATCCTGCATATCCATCGAGTGGACATGTTTCAATCTTTAAGATATAAATAACCCAGAAAACACTACCTTTATGATCTCACCATGATGTTCAAACGCGTCTCGTACTTGATCCTCAGTTACGTTCTTCAGCAAATTCGTTGGTACACCGAGATCATGAACCCACTAAGGTCTTACATTCCAAATCATTGGTATACGGCCGTGGGAAGCACATTTGCTTTAGTCTGTAAATATTTCACACGAGCTACATACATTGATCATGTAAGCAGAGAAAAAAATTAACCTGATTAAGATACAAAACAATCTAGTCATTTTATACCAGATATCAGACAGATTAAAAAATTGAGTACCAAAAACTCATTTTTTCCGGGGAAATGGACGAGTTAATGGACATAAGCTAACCGAGTTCACCAATCATAAGGGATGAAATCAAAGCGTATTAGATTACCTAACCTAAATGAGATACGCCAAGCAATTAAGTGGCTAGGCATCCACTTTAATGTTCCTAAATCAGAATATCTTAACCTCGGGAAAGGAAAAATAATTACCCGAGAGGAAGACAAAGTATCAGAATGCTTAGGGTCTGCCCACTTTGCAATTGGAGCATTCTTGTCTAGCTTAAATTTAGGCCTCGACGGCTTCTCCCTAGAATACTCAGCACAAGTATTATTATGATACTTAACAAATGCAAAGCCACGGTTGCGGCTATAGTTGTATGGATCCTGACAGAACAAGCAATTAAAATCATTAATTCAGTAGCAGCAATCCCAAGCTCTCAAAATACCCATCTGGTAATAATCACCACAGAACAAAACTAGCGAAAGTGAGTTTGCTAGAGTTGATGGGTTCTATAATCACATTCCTCAAGTGGCATAGAAGTAGTATGAAAAAAGCCTCACAAAATATAAAAAGTTCATCACAAGAAAGAAACTTAACTAGCATGAAAAAGCCTCACAAAATCAAGTAAAACGACAAAGTGAGTTTTAATTGGGGTGTTTCAAACTCCTTTTCAGTGTAGTTGACACTCAAGATTACCATTTTTGATTGTTTATTTAGGAAAATTTTACAGCTTAGCATTGTAATGTCATTCAGGAAAATCCAGTCAAAAACACAATACCGCTAAGACTACAATTAGAATCAAACAATGTATATACAACCTCAGCTAATTCCATTCACTTCACTAACACATGTAAGTACCTACCTCTCCCCTGCTAATAGCCTCAAATAGTGGTGTTGGAAAACACTATGCAAACTCTTAAATTTCAGCTCATAGAAATTGAACAAACTTGATGTACAAACTCACCAAAAGTATTAAGTTATTAAAATTGTCAAAATGAATTTAATAACTCTGCAAATATCACTCCAGGGCCTATATAAAAGCAGAAACAATTTTAACTGGAGGAAGCCCTATGCAAACTCACATTCACAAGAGTATTAAGTTGATATAACCTTGTGGATCAGCATATCTCCCCTGCCAACCAACCTTGTTAAATTTTTGAGTACTTGTTTCCCATCTGCAACTTAACAAGAACAAATCACAAGTAAGAATAATAAATTAGAAACCTATTCTCATTCAATCTTTTTCCTTCAATCAAAAGTCACTAACTGTAATTCAAACAACCGAAAGCATGAAAATTAACAAAAATCCGCAAGTAAATTTTCAATTACCTTAGAAGCATTTCTAGATTTGCAACCCATGAGTTGGTTTCCCCTCTTTATAATTCTTCTTCCTCTTCAACTTCTTGTATTATTGGTACTTCCTCCATTTTTGAAAATACAATTTCTCAAACTCTCGACCTACACACAGAATCAAAATATTAGATTTTGATCCGATCGTTATGTTAAGCAATCGCAATGTAATTAGAGGATTAGGAGATATATTAAATCTAATTTCAAAACCCTAACCCGACATTCTAAATGAACTCAAAAAATCAAATTTCTCCATTAAATACGAAAGTATAAACACAATTACTACAGAGTGAATCACAATATTGAAGAAGAAACTCGAAATTTTAAGGTGAAATCTTTCTTGATTTGGATCAAATGGCGATATCCTTCCTGGGTTTTAGTTTTTCTAGAGTGGGATTTTAGAAGAGAGAGAAAAGGAGTGGAGAGAGAGAAAAATAGAATGAACTTTAATGGACGATATTTTTTTCGTTTTTTATTGTTCGTTGAGTGGTCATTTGGGCCCTTGGTCAATAGCTAATTGGACTTTTTAGTGGTCCTCCCTTCTTTGATCACTATTTAAGCAGCTTTGGTGATATAATAATATGAAGTAAATATCACAACTTTTGTAACTTAAGTGATTTATTTGCTTCTAAGATCACAAACACATGATAAAATGTATGATCTCTAAGTTGTAGCCATAAAAAGGTAATAGACCTTCAGAAAGTGTGATCTACAGTATGTTATCTAAAGCATGTTTTGTTGTAGTGAAGATGATTCAATCGCGTGACATGACAAAAGAGAAATTCAACAAGAAGAACCTTTTCTCAAACGTAGGGAGATGATGCAAATTCGTTGGGTTTGAATACGAGAACCTTTAAAAAGGAAAGGAAGCAATGAGGGACATAACGCTTCCCGATTTTTTTGGCATGAACGATGCCCTAATCGAAGCCGCGCGTGAAGGAAAGGCAAAATAATGAAACTTTGTTATCTGTAGAAACACCTACTCCCTCCTTGTTCACACCGATCCCATCAGAGTCGCCCAGTTAGCACGCTCAGTTTCCTACCTTGCGCCGGTCCCACCAGCTAGCACGCTCAGTTTCCCAAGTCACGCCAACTTCCCAATAGACCGCCCAAGTCACGTCAATAAGCACGCCCAGCCTTCCCTACCTGCGCCGGTCCCACCAGCTAACACAGCCCGAGTTCCTAACTCGCGTCAACTTCTCAATCCGCCAGTTCCTGTCTCCTCAATGATGCTGACTTCAGTTGCGCCAGCCCCTCCGATTTGAGCAAAACGCCAGGTAGGATTCCAAATCCCTATTTATAAAAAGGTCATACAAGCCTCTCAATTCTCTTTTAGGTTTCTTGTTAATAGTTTGTCACCATCTTATTCACCTCGCAACAAAGCCCCCTGTTCCGAGCTAAAGTTAGGGGACTTAATGTTGATGGTGGTTTTTAAACAAGGGGTAAAATCGTAAAACCCATGACCTAGTGTTACCCAACACATTAACTAAGAGCATTTAACTTTCGGTGTAAATAATTAATAGGGGTATTTTTCAAAATACCAGATTAGGATTTCGATACAGAACCCTAATTCCAAAACCAAGCCGCACACTGCGCACCATGGCAACAATGCCAAACCAAATTAATCGCGCACCATGGAAACAATGCCAAACCAAAGCCGCACACTCTGCGCCACGATGGCAACAATGCCAAACCAAGCCGCACACCGCGCACCATGGCAACAATGCCAAACCAAGCGACGCGTCCTGCGCACCATGGCAATAATGCCGAACCACGCCTCTTTACCGCGCACCATGGCAACAATGCCAAAACCAAGCCGCACTCACGCCACCATGACAACGGCGCAGAAACCAAGCGCGCACACTGCGCACCATGGCAACGGCGGCAAAACCAAGCCGCACACCGGGCACCATGGCAAAGACTTAAAAACCAAAGCGCACACCGGCACCATGGCAGCGACGCAAAACCAAACTACATATCGCACTCATTGGCAACCATGCCAAACTAAGTAGCTATGCCATTGGCACATGCCAAATATAGCGCCTGAGCTTGCAAACGTGCAACTAGGTCAACATGGCCGTCACGTGCCATTGCACATGCCAACACGTACCACAAGTCATATTTCCAAGCCGCTATGCCATTGGCACATGCCAAATATAGCGCCCTAGGGCTTGCCAAACGTGCAACTAGGTCAACATGGCCGTACGTGCCATTGGCACATGCCAACATCGATACCACAAACCATATTTCCAAGCGGCTATACCCATTGGCACATGCCAAATATAGCGCCCCTAGGCTTACAAACCATGCAACCTAGGCCAAGTCGGCCACGCATGCCATTGGCACATGCTAACACGCTCATTGGTAGCTTTTCCTACCAAGGCCACGGCCCAACTTGACCACGCATGCCATTGGCACATGCCAACATGCTTCGTGGTAGCTTTTCTACCAAGGCACGGCCCTAACGGCCACGCATGCCATTGGCACATGCCAACATGCTCATTGGTAACTTTTCTTACCAAGGCCACGGCCACTAACGGCCACGCATGCCATTGGCACATGCCAACATGCTCGCTGGTAGCTTTTCTTGCCAAGGCCACGGCCCTAACGGCCACGCACATGCCATTGGCACATGCCAACATGCTATTGGTAGCTTTTCTTACTAAGGCCACGGCCACTAACGGCCACGCATGCCATTGGCACATGCCAACATTCTGTTGGTAGCTTTTCTTACCAAAGCCACGAGCCCTAATGGCCATGCATGCCATTGCACATGCCAAACACACACGCTGGTAGACTAACTTGCAACCGTGTGCAACCTACCTCCAAGGCATTCCGCACATGCCAAACACACACTTGTCGGGTAGCTAACTTGCAAACCGTGCAACCTACACTAAAGGCATTAGCATGCCACACAATTCACTAGCACTCCCCGGCATTGCCACTTACACTCAACGTGCAAACTACCACCAAGGCATTCCGCACATGCCATTGGCACATGCCAAACACACCACGCCGGTAGCCTAACTTGCAAACCGTGCAACCTACCACCAAGGCATTCCGCACATGCCATTGGCACATGCCACACACGCCACTAGCACTGCATTGCCACTTACACTCAACGTACAACCTACCACCAAGGCATTCCGCATGCCATTGGCACATGCCACGCACGCCACTAGCATTTCTGGCATTACCACTTGCGCTCGAAGTACAACCCGCAACAAGGGCATTCCGCACATACCAATGGCACATGCCACACGCGCCACTAGTGGCGCCACTTGCACTCAAGGTGCAAACCAACGAGATATCAACACAAGCGGGGGATGCTTTCCGGGCTTTTGGTTTGGCGGTGTGACTTAACAGCGTACACTACGCTCACATTAAGAAACGTGAGGGAATAAAGCGGTCAAATAAATGAGGAAATAATGGTGAAAACATTTTCACCCATTAACACCATGCGGTTACCACCTCCTCCATTATTTCACCCTTTACTCTCTTCCTTCATGAGGCGAGTACGTTTCAATCTCGACTTGTATAAATAGGTCTTACCTATTTTCCACCGGACAACAAGTCCAAATTAGGAGAAAATACAAAACTCTCGGAAAAGGCAACTTTGCAAGCTATCCAAAAAGCTTTCATCTCTTTGCAAGCTTCCTAAGCTTTCACTTTCCGATACAAGTCGAGACACTACTCTCCGGAATTATTCTGGCCTCCAACACCTTTCTTTGCTTCCTCCCAAATCAACCCCTTCTCCTCCACTTTGTGACCGAAGCAAGTCTGAACGACCATTTCTTGGTTTGGGCCGGACTTGGTGCAGTTGATCTCTCAAATCTATAAAGTGCTCACGTGTAAACACATTTGTTTAGGGTTTAAACCAGATTTCTCCACTCATCGAATTTCTTGAAATCTGAAGAACGATTTTCACCCATAAACAATTGGCGACCACGGCGGGAGGATTGATCTATCGGCTACAATGTCGGCTTGTCGATCTCGTTCTTCGACCCGAATGTCAAGATTGTAGGGGACTCATTTAAGATGCTACCACTCGGTCGACTCAACAACCAGACCCGACCGGTTACCGGTTGCAAAAACTACAGAGGCTGGGACTCGTTGAAGATGCTACTAAATTATTGGGTACTTGCGACTTGATCCGACTCATTTACCAGACGCCAGTTACCGAGTTGCAAAAACTACACGTAGAAAACCGGGGACTCGTTGAAGATGCTACCCGATTGGGGACTTGCGACTCAAGACGACTCAATTTGCCGGACAACCGGTTATCGATTGTTTAAACTACACCGAAAGCGGGACTCGCGAAGATGCTACCAAAGCAATTGGGGACTAATTGGCGATGCTACCAAGCCAAAGTCAGCTTCTTTGCTACAAGACAAAGCCGCCTTTACTTGGAGAGAGCGTGTTTGCAAGTGAGTAAATTTAGATTGGGCAAGATATCGATCTGTTTTTGAGTTCTTAATAAAACGGCCATACTATTACGTCTTGTGCCTATTGCTAGCACACACTTTCATAAAAGCAATATTCCTTTCCCAAAACATAATCGAGTTATATTATCAAAACCATTCATCCCGTGAAATAATCCAATAACCTCAAAAGCTAACATTTATCTATCAACCCAAGAAATCCGGAAGACAAAAACCATAAACCAGGCACTTTGTTTGCCTTTCAAAGAAAAAAAAAAAATTCACCTACCGTACATAACTACTTTTCAATAACAATTACCGCCACTATTAGCGGTTACTACATGTGACATTTGAAGAATTATTTATGATGAAGTATTTCCACAAGTTTATGAAAGGCATACCTATGGCTCACAGTTTACGGTAAAGACAAGAAAACAATAAAACAAATTGAAAGAGAAACGCTGGAGTACATAGTAGGATATGCTTGCCCACTTTGTCACTACCGCGCTACCATTAACACCATGGCGTGATAACAAAAGATACTAGGTAAAAAGGGGAGCCAACCCATTTCATAAGCATAACACTTTTGAATTTGAATAAGGAAAGGATTTCTTTGTTTGAGCTACGTATGGGAAGAGGCAACCTGGGCCCGCGAGAACAAGTCCAAGCCACGTAAGACAAGACCGTGCCAAGCCAATGGTCCACACCATACCGAAATCCAAGCTGTCCACACCAAGTCGGCGCCCATTCCAAGACGATCCAGCGCCTACCAGACGCGTTTCGCGGATGCGCTCACTTGACACGCTTGACGCGCATGCGGCCGCTTGCGGAAGTGCTTTCGGTGCTTGCTGCACGCGCTACTGTGCACACATGCCGCGCACACGCATGCCGTAGCGTGCCACACTTTGTGCTAACAGTTTTGCATCCTTCTAGCGCTAACATCTTGCGCCCTTCCGCATCATCCTCGCCCTTCGAAACAGCGCCATGGCTCCAAAGACTTCGTGATCAAACCATGTCATCTTTGCACGATACACTTACGATCACGGATCCGCAGCCACCGCGCCACACTCCTCATATCCAAGGAACATAGTCACAGCCAGCCAATCTTCGTAGTCATGGACACCTTTTAATCCATCTCGCCAAAACTCGTGATCATGGATACTTGCTCGCCACGCATCCGACCCAATCCTTTTACTTTCTACTTGAAGCCCATAGAACATCACCAACCTACTTTGTTACGACAATGTAGTTTCTCCCGATTACATCTCCTACCAAGAACCGTTGCCCCTCATTCGTTGATACTAGCCGCAGCTTCACCGCAACAAGAATTACTACAAAGATGGAAACACGTAAACCATACTTGAGGACGGAAGATATACATGGGATCCCTTCAACATCAAAGCCTCGAAGACACAGTCTACCAAAAATCCTTACCCACAACAAGGTCCTCTACTCTTCAGGGCAGCGCAAGAACAACATCACCTCTCGTTTAAAAGACGCCTTCAACACTTTACGAGGCCGCGGAGGATCCCGAGCCTCGCACTATCCGAAATATGTCATCATGTAATTTCCGAGCATCCCAGTGTCACATTAAGAAAGTACGATAGGCTTATATCAAATCCCGTGGAGTGGGGATTCAAGGCGATATAATGAAAGTATGTCATGCATGGGGACTACCGGCGTGAGATGCTTTCACTCCCCTCAACCCGAGTTATTACGATTTCAACATCATCACTATCGAGGTTTTACGAGCCGCGGAATTTCTCAACATGAATCCGTACATGTGCACCGAAACTCCAAAAGCACGCCGAAGGTTACATTCACGTATTCATCCATTCCATCATATCAAACCGAAGTATGACTCTGGGACTTCTCACGATCCCATTTCGTAAGATAGAGCCCTAAATCGGCGTCCTCAAAGTCTCGCAGCAGGTCAATAAGGACGGATTCGAAGGAAGGGGAACGACTAGGTCATCCTCGTCGATAACGATGACGCATGCTCCAACAGATATCTCTGCACAAAAGGGAAATTTTCCATTTATACAACAAGCGGCGGTAAAGTGTACGACGGTCACAAAGAAGAAGAAAACATACCGGTATGATTTTCTTAACCCAAATAACCTTTGTTGGGATGCTCATGCAAGAGTCGACCTCGCCTTCATCTGGAGAACCTGACTGGTTAGAAGCACTATAACAAAAACATACATGGATCATTCTTAAAAAGTGTGATCTAAGTATTGGTTGTCTGTGATCTTTTTCGGTATAATCTAAAGGGTGATCCATAGATAACAAGTCTTCTGCAATGAAAAGTGTGGTCTTACCCTATGCAAAGAACATAAAGTTTGGAAAAGTTGAGATCTAAAGACAAGGTTTTTAAAAGACAAGGTTTTAAAAGTTGTGATCTTTCCTCTAAGTTTTCAACCCAAATATACCCTATACAAACAGTATATTCCATTCCATTTCTTTACCTGTAATTCAAATTCAAAAAGCGATATAAAAAGGAAGCAAAGTCTGAATTAAATTTATTCCATGTCTGAATTAAATTTATTCCATGTCTGAATCAAGTACACATTTCTGCAGTAGTCTTGCTACATCAGATCAAAGTAAATACTGAACGACCTGTACTGAATCTGCCGAGTCTATCAATTTAGAGACTAAACATACTGATTTGAGTTCATTACATGAATAATAGTTTTATTATAAACTGTAAATGCAATTTCAAGTTGCGAATTCTATTCCAAAAGGGGAAATCTCAGTCATCAACCAAATGAACAGGAAAGGAAACTTCACCCAGCGTCATTACACAAGCTGTGTGTACCAAACAACCTGCAGATGATTCACTCAACATATTCAGAAATTCCCATATTTTCCCATATTTTACACAAGATTGAAACAAAAAAAATTCTCATATGAATACATATAACCCAGAGACTGGAGCTTTCTTTGAACAATAATAGATACGAAAATCCAAGTTAAACTTAATTTTACCTCATCCTTATATGAAACTTGGAGCTACCGAGTGTTGAAAGTGAATTTCCACAACTTGACATATGCATGCTTCACAATGATTGTATGAGCCAACGACAAGAGGAATGAATACAGATAATAGTATAGACAAAGAAGTACCTAAAGCATATTTGCATGAGATCGTTCCCACCCTCAGGCATAGAAACAAACGTAAAGAGAAGACCAAGCTCGAACTGTGCAACCCACTCCTTAAGCTCTTCTTCATCCATTAGCACAATCGACTCCGTTACCCCATTCCTAGGACAAAAAGTGGCCTTTGATAAGATTTCATCACAATAGTGAAGTACCTAATGCGAGTTAAAGGTGGATATTTTGATTAACCTATAAGGAAAAGAAATCGATTTTGACCATATTCGCTCCGAATTGAACTCGCACCGTTTGAAATAAGATTAATAAATACTTCAATTTTAATAAGACCTTGTCTGAAATAAGCAGACATAAAGTTAAACACAAAGACAACAGACAGACAAATCTGTCAAACAGGAGAAGAAAAGGTGACAATCAACAAAGACTGTAAGAAACCAAAGGAAAACATCAAACCACGGACAATGACTACATCAAAGCAATAAGAAACAACAAAAATGCATTAAACCACCCGGTTTGGTAAAATTGTCAAAAAAAATCGAGGAACAAAGTAATACAAGGACATAACTTTACTACTCTTTTCACCAAGAAATGCCAAACCAATTTCAAGATGATAGTTACTCTTTTCACCAAGAAAACAGAACACACTAAGGAATTGATGCTAGAATGAAGAAGGTAGGGCATCATCATGTTCCGGCTCTCAACAAAAAAAAGAAAACAAAAGGTCAAACATCGCAAGGAGATAACAAATTCACTGCCTGTTTGGGAGTAACCTCAAACCAACAAGGCTCTGCACAAGAGAGTTGAGATAAGAAACACAAAATTAATAGCACCCACTTACTTCGCTTTGTAAACTAATTTTACCTCAAAGATAGTTTCCTTTAAAACCAACACAGAAACCATGTTCGTAACTGGTGGCATGTATTGCATCCCTCCTTTGTCTAAGGACTGCAACTGGAAGTTTACCCAATATCCTGCATATCCATCGAGTGGACATGTTTCAATCTTTAAGATATAAATAACCCATAAAACACTACCTTTATGATCTCACCATGATGTTCAAACGCTGTCGTACTTGATCCTCGATTCTGATGTTCTTCAAGAATTGGCTGTACACAGACCAGAGATCATGAACCCACTAAGGTCTTACATTCCAAATCATTGGTATACAGCCCGTGGGAAGCACATTTGCTTTAGTCTCTAGAATATTTCACACGAGCTACATACATTGATCATGTAAGCAGAGAAAAAAATTAACCCCGATTAAGATACAAAACAATCTAGTCATTTTATACCGTATATCGCGGCATTAAAAATTGAGTACCAAAAACTCATTTTTTCCAGAAATGACAGATTAATGGACATAAGCTAACCGAAGTTCACCAATCATAAGGGATGAAATCAAGCGTATTAGATTACCTAACCTAAATGAGATACGCAAGCAATTAAGTGGCTAGGCATCCACTTTAATGTTCCTAAATCAGAATATCTTAACCCTGAAAGGAAAATAATTACCCGAGAGGAAGACAAAGTATCAGAATGCTTAGGTCTCCCACTTTGCAATTGGAGCATTCTTGTCTAGCTTAAATTTAGGCCTCGACGCTTCTCCCTAGAATACTCAAAGACAAGTATTATTATGATACTTAACAAATGCAAAGCCACTTGCGGCTATAGTTGTATGGATCCCTGACAGACAGCAATTAAAATCATTAATCTAAAGAGTAATCCCAAGCTCTCAAAATACCCATCCGTAATAATCACCACGTAACAAAACTAGCGAAAGTGAGTTTGTTAGAGTTGATGGGTTCTATAATCACATTCCTCAAGTGGCATAGAACTGAAGCATGAAAAAGCCTCACAAAATATAAAAAGTTCATCACAAGAAAGAAACTTAACTAGCATGAAAAAGCCTCACAAAATCAAGTAAAACGACAAAGTGAGTTTTAATTGGGGTGTTTCAAACTCCTTTTCAGTGTAGTTGACACTCAAGATTACCATTTTTGATTGTTTATTTAGAAAATTTTCTGACCTAGCATTGTAATGTCATTCCAAAAATCCAAGTCAAAGACACAATACCGCTAAGACTACAATTAGAATCAAACAATGTATATACAACCTCAAACTAATTCCATTCACTTCACTAACACATGTAAGTACTCTACCTCTCCCTGCTAATAGCCTCAAATAGTGGTGTTGGAAAACACTATGCAAACTCTTAAATTTCAGCTCATAGAAATTGAACAAACTTGATGTACAAACTCACCAAAAGTATTAAGTTATTAAAATTGTCAAATGAATTTAATAACTCGCAAATATCACTCCAGGGCCTATATAAAAGGTAAAAACAATTTTAACTGGAGGAAGCCCTATGCAAACTCACATTCACAAGAGTATTAAGTTGATATAACCTTGTGGATCAAGATATCTCTCGCCAACCAACCTTGTTAAATTTTTTGAGTACTTGTTTCCCATCTCGCAATTTAACAAGAACAAATCACAAGTAAGAATAATAAATTAGAAACTATTCTCATTCAATCTTTTTCCTTCAATCAAAAGTCACTAATCTAATTCAAACAACCGAAAGCATGAAAATTAACAAAAATCCGCAAGTAAATTTTCTTTTTCAATTACCTTAGAAGCATTTCTAGATTTGCAACCCATGAGTTGGTTTCCCCTCTTATAATTCTTCTTCCTCTTCAACTTCTTGTATTATTGGTACTTCCTCCATTTTTTGAAAATACAATTTCTCAAACTCGACCTACACACTTAATCAAAATATTAGATTTTGATCCGATCGTTATGTTAAGCAATCGCAATGTAATTAGAGGATTAGGAGATATATTAAATCTAATTTCAAAACCCTAACCTTCGACATTCTAAATGAACTCAAAAAATCAAATTTCTCCATTAAATCTGAAAGTATAAACACAATTACTACACAGTGAATCACAATATTGAAGAAGAAACTCGAAATTTTAAGGTGAAATCTTTCTTGATTTGGATCAAATGGCGATATCCTTCCCGGGTTTTAGTTTTTTCTCGTGGGATTTTCTAATGAGAGAGAAAAGGAGTGAGAGAGAGAAAAAATAGAATGAACTTTAATGGACGATATTTTTTTCGTTTTTAATGTTTGACTGAGCAGTCATTTGGGCCCTTGGTCAATAGCTAATTGGACTTTTTAGTGGTCCTCCCTTCTTTGATCACTATTTAAGCAGCTTTGGTGATATAATAATATGAAGTAAATATCACAACTTTTGTAACTTAAGTGATTTATTTGCTTCTAAGATCACAAACACAGAAATGTATGATCTCTAAGTTTGTAGCCATAAAAAGGTAATAGACCTTCAGAAAGTGTGATCTATGAAGATGTTATCTAAAGCATGTTTTGTTGTAGTGAAGATGATTCAATCTCGTGACATGACAAAGAGAGAAATTCAACAAGAAGAACCTTTTCTCAAACGAGGAGATGATGCGGTTGCGTTGGTTTGAATAATATTTAACCTTTAAAAAGGAAAGGAAGCAATGAGGGACATAACGCTTCCCGATTTTTTTGGCATGAACGATGCCCTAATCGAAGCCGCGCGTGAAGGAAAGGCAAAATAATGAAACTTTGTTATACATATAAACACCTACTCCTCTCCTTGTTCACACCGATCCCATCAAGTCACGCCAGCTAGCACGCTCATCTTCCCTACCTTGCTGCTAGGTCCCACCACCTAGCACTTCGGTTCCAAGTCACGTAACTTCCCAATGCCCGCCCAAGTCACGTCGAGCAGCACGCACAGCCCGTACCTGCGCCTTGGTCCCCCACTCTAACACGCCCAGTTTCAACTCGCGTCAACTTCTCAATGCCGCCGGTTTCTGTCTCTCGGATGCCGACTTTGATTCATGCTTGACCTCCCGATTTGAGCAAAGCGCGTAGGCAAGGATTCCAAATCCTATTTATAAAAAGGTCATACAAGCCTCCTCAATTCTCTTTACGGTTTGCTGTTAATAGTTTGTCACCATCTTATTCTTACCTCGCAACAAAGCCCCTGTTCCGAGCTAAGCAGGGGACTTAATGTTGATGGTGGTTTTAAACAAGTGGTAAAATCAGTAAACCCCATGACCTAGTGTTACCCGCAACACATTAACTAAGAGCATTTAACCTGTGTGTAAATAATTAACAGGGGTATTTTTCAAAATACCAGATTAGGTTTTCGATACAGTAACCCTAATTCCAAAACCAAGTCAAGACACTCGCGCACCATGGCAACAATGCCAAACCAAGCCGCACAATCGCGCACCATGGAAACAATGCCAAACCAAAGCGCGCACTGCATAGGATGGCAACAATGCCAAACCAAGCCGCACACTGCGCACCATGGCAACAATGCCAAACCAAGCCGCATACTGCGCACCATGGCAATAATGCCGAACCACGCCGCATACTGCGCACCATGGCAACAATGCCAAAACCAAGCCGCACTCTGCGCACCATGACAACGACGCCAAAACCAAGCCGCACACTGCGCACCATGGCAACGACGCCAAAACCAAGCCGCACACTGGGCACCATGGCAAAGACGCCAAAACCAAGCCGCACATCATGCGACCATGGCAGCTGACGCAAACCAAACTACATATCGCACTCCATTGGCAACCATGCCAAACTAAGCCGCTATATGCCATTGGCACATGCCAAATATAGCGCCCTAGGCTTGCAAACGTGCAACTAGTCCAACATGGCCGTACGTGCCATTGGCACATGCCAACACGTACCACAAGTCATATTTCCAAGCCGCTATGCCATTGGCACATGCCAAATATAGCGCCCTAGGCTTGCCAAACGTGCAACTAGGTCAACATGGCCGTACGTGCCATTGGCACATGCCAACACGTACCACAAGCCATATTTCCAAGCCGCTATGCCATTGGCACATGCCAAATATAGCGCCCTAGGCTTACAAACCATGCAACCTAGGCCAAGTCGGCCACACGCATGCCATTGGCACATGCCAACATGCTCATTGGTAGCTTTTCCTACCAAGGCCACGACTTAACGACCACGCATGCCATTGGCACATGCCAACATGCTCGCCGGGTAGCTTTTCTTACCAAGGCATCGGCCTAACGGCCACGCATGCCATTGGCACATGCCAACATGCTCGGGTAGCTTTTCTTACCAAGGACACGGCCCTAACGCCACGCATGCCATTGGCACATGCCAACATGCTCGGTAGCTTTTTCTTACCAAGGCCACGGCCCTAACGGCCACGCATGCCATTGGCACATGCCAACATGCTCATTGGTAGCTTTTTTCTTACCAAGGCCACGGCCTAACGCCACGCATGCCATTGGCACATGCCAACATGCTCGCTGGTAGCTTTTCTTACTAAAGCCACGGCCCTAACGGCCATGCATGCCATTGGCACATGCCAAACACATACGCCGTAGCCTAACTTGCAAACCGCGGCAACCTACCTCCAAGGCATTCCGCACATGCCAAACACACACGCCGGTAGCCTAACTTGCAAACCGTGCAACCTACCACCAAGGCATTCCGCACATGCCACACACACCACTAGCAGCTCTGGCATTGCCACTTACACTCAACGTGCAAACTACCACCAAGGCATTCCGCACATGCCATTGGCACATGCCAAACACACACGCTGGTAGCCTAACTTGCAAACCGTGCAACCTACCTCCAAGGCATTCCGCACATGCCATTGGCACATGCCAAACACACACGCTGGTAGCCTAACATGCAAACCGTGCAACCTACCACCAAGGCATTCCGCACATGCCATTGGCACATGCCACACACGCCACTAGCAGCTCTGGCATTGCCACTTACACTAACCGTACAACCTACCACCAAGGCATTCCGCACATGCCATTGGCACATGCCACGTATGCACTAGCATCTCTCGGCATTACCACTCTGCGTAAGTACAACCCGCAACAAGGGCATTCCGCACATACCAATGGCACATGCCACACGCGCCACTAGCGGCCGCCACTTGCACTCAAGGTGCAACCAACGAGATATCAACACAACCGGGGATGCTTTCGTGGTTTTGGTTTGGCGGCCACAACTGGCACAGACACTACGCTCACATTAAGAAAGCGTGAAAAGGAATAAAGCGGTCAAATAAATGAGGAAATAATGGTGAAAACATTTTCACCCATTAACACCATCACGGTTACCACCTCCTCCCATTATTTCACCTTTACTCTCTTCCTTCATGAGGCCGTGGTACGCTTTCAATCTCGACTTGTATAAATAGTTCTTACCTATTTCCACCAGACAACAAGTCTCTGGTCAGAGAAAATACAAAACTCTTTAAAAGGCAACTTTGCAAGCTATCCAAAAGCTTTCATCTCTTGCAAGCTTCCTAAGCTTTCACTTTACGATACAAGTCGAGACACTACTCTCCCCGCACTATTCTGGCCTCAACACCTTTCTTTGCTTCCCTCCCCAAATCAACCCTTCTCCTCCACTTTGTGACCGAAGCAAGTCCTGGGAACGACCATTTCTTGGTTTAGGTAGGACCAGGCCAGATTGATCTCGAATCTATAAAGTGCTCACGTGCAAAGACATTTGTTTAGGGTTTAAACCATTTCTCACTCACCTACCGAATTTACCGAAATCGACAGTAAAACGATTTTCACCCATAAACACCAAGATTTGTAATCCCATGGAATTATAAATTCCTCTAAACAAGAATTACGCAAACAAACCAACCATCAAAGAATAAAATTCCAATTACGTTGGGAGAAGGGAAGGAGTGAACATCACGCCCCACTTGGTTTAAGGCTAGTTGATGATCGTAAGCGAGTTGAAGGATTATCTTTTTTTAATATCCTACGTTCGTAAAAGATGATCGTAGTAAGCATAAGAAGAAGCGGATTTTGAAATGCCAGTTGATGTAATCGTCGTTACGGTCATGTTTTAATTCTCCATACCGGTAAGCATTTGAGGTAGATGGGATTAACAATTTGAGTAATGGTATCGTTTGCGAAAACAACATCAGCAAGAAGAATTTTATTCTACGTAAATGCTGAACTACTAATACCTTCGAGAAAATACAAAAATCAAATCGAATTTTAGGGTTTTAAAATTGAGAAAAGATGAATTTGTTAAAAATAAAGTTAATACTCTGTATATGGGAGGAGTTATAGGTTTGGAATTTGCTTCGGACTTATCTTAGCGCCAACTAAGGAAAGTGTTTTATCTTTCTGCTATTATTTCTGAAAATAATAAAATCTCCAAACCGTTGAAAATATGAGAATTAAATAAGAGACAGGTGTCCAAACACCATCAAAGAGACATGAGGGCACAGGGAAAGGAGGGGACAGGGTATCTGCAACCATAAATATTGGTATAAATCTTAAGATCCTATTACGTTAAATTTTTTTTATCAGTAAAAAGATCCCATAATAATTGAATAATTAATTATTAAAGATTTTATACATATATAAGTAATTAATTATTAAAGAGTATAAAATGTATCTTCACTGGCAAAGTTAGTATCATGATATTTCAATCCATCCTCTAAACTAAAATTCAGAAATACTGGATATTTTGTTCATCAAAATCCTTTCCAGATCACAAATGTGTAGAGCAAAACCATGTCTTTTCATTATTCTTCTAGTGATTATTCTACAGCTAAACTCAATCATCGCAATGAAGCCCAAAGGGTTTACTTTGCGGATGTTTCACAAAGACTCTGAAGAATCACCCCTTTACAACCCTCTTGATCATTTGATGACACCAGAGGAAAGATTTCAAACTCTCATCGACCAATCCAGAGCTCGAGCACGATACATTGCTTCGCAAATAAATCCTGATGTTTTTGTGCCGGTGGTTTACGATGAAGGAGCATTTTACCACGCTGCGTCTGTGGGTATAGGTACATTTCCTGGTCAGCCAGGATACATGAGTTACTATTTATTGGTTGATTCAGGTAGTGACCTTACTTGGCTTCAGTGCCAAGGTGCGACTCAATTTTTCCATCAAGAATCGCTTCTTTATCCCTGGAAGAATTCACAATCATATCGTCTTCGCGTTGTCGGAATAAGAGTGCTGACTGCAGAATATGCAATGGATCGGGCGTATGTGTTTACAAAGAAACTTATGTGGATTCTCAAGTTACATCTGGTGTTGAGGCCATGGAAAATTTCACTTTTAGCTCAAGAACTAGCCCTAGCAGCCTTGTAAGTTTTCAACTACGGATGGGCTGTGGTTTACGCCAAGTCAATTTTAACCTGGGTAAAAACGGCAGTCAACAGAAACCTGATTTTATCGCAGGAATCCTCGGTTTAGGAAGAGGAGTACGCTCTTTTGTATCCCAATTAGTTGAGGGTGGAGGTAAATTTTCCTACTGCTTTGAGAAATATAGCCGGGGAAACACATATTTAAGTTTTGGTGAAGATGCCACGATTGGAGGCGGCCAAGTTCGCAGTACTTCCTTTGCACGAACCAACAACTTTAATACATCGTTTTATTACTTGAATCTTGAGGGTATCAGCGTGGGTGGTTTTAGACTGCTAATTCCAAGAAGTGAATTTGAGTTTAACCACAACACTCGAACTGGTGGTTGCATCATAGATTCGGGGGCTCCTTTTACCACCATGTATACAAACCTTTATGTTATAGTTACAGATTATTTACAGAGATATTTTCGGATATATAATAATAATATGCGTCCTACAGGATTTAACCGCCGAAACATGCTTTGTTTCAAAACTATAGCTGGACAACCGTATACAAAACCCAACATGATATTTCATTTCCAACAGTCTGATTATAATGTTGCAGAATCGGAGGTTTGGTATGAGATTCCAGGAAAGGTTTGTTTAGCTATGGTTCCTTCGAATTCTAATAAGCCGGCTGTGACTTTCGGAGCATTTCAACAGGCTAATAAGAGGATTTTGTATGATAATGAGAATTTGCGGCTCTCATTTGCTGATGAGGACTGCGGAAGAGAACCAAGAGGTTGATGAACTCACATTTTAAGGCGTTTTAGCGGGCTGATGTGTTCTTCTAATCATGAATAAATAATACATGTTCATCTTAATTACCATCATATATATTGTTTGGAATTTATTTTATTTCTTAAGTATGCGTGTGATTCTTAGTCTTAAGCCGGGGATAAGAAAAGGCTGTAGCCCACCCATAACCAATGTCTAGTTCCGCCACTGCTGCCAATAATGCGACTTCTCTACCGAAATTACTCATACTAGTGTCTTGCCTGTGCGTTGCACGGATCAAATAGATTGATTTCATTTGTTTGAAAAGCCTGAATTACAGATAATCTAATGGTTTGTGATGGGTTAATTTGTATGTTCGGTGCAGCGAGCAACAAAAGAAATATAGAGTATCATGGTCGAAAGTCATGTGCTCTTCCATTTGAGCTAAGACAGCAAGAACCATTTCTTAATGTAATTAGATTTAATGTAATGATAATTAAGCACATGAGCAAGTCATAAGCATATCAGGGAGAGTTTACCTGATCTCGGCTTCATCCCATGTACATAGTGATAAAAAAGGTAGCGTACCTTACCAGATATTTAACAGATAATTCCATCAGTAATGTAACATAATAATCATTTCCGCCTTACAAATAAGTCCAATATGATGCTGTCATAGTACTTTCTACGTCATTTAACAAAAAGGAGGCATGTATCAGCGAATGCAAGTTGAGAGTTTTAAGTGGACCTTCCTTTTAGAAAATTAGACAATAGCTAATAGCTTCCCTATCAATGTGCAAATATAGAGCATCTGCGATCCTCGGTACCAGTTTCCCCTAACCAATCCACCAATGGACATTCCTAAATATATCTTGTGGATTCACATCACCATTTTTATAGAGCTGTTGATTCTCTAAATGAAGAGCCATGATTAGATACACCAGTAAAGTCAGTGCGGCGTACATCACTACCCGTTGTGACGGCTTCATTTATGCCGTAACTGATGAGAATGTTCAACCAAAGAATAAAATAGTTGCCAGAACTACCAATGAGAACGTTCGACCAAAAGGAGGCTTTGAGCCTACTAAGTACTGGCTACACTTAGAATATGTTCTTATTTTCCTTTAACTTAAGTAAACAGTTAATGCCACGTACTCAGCTTTATTTGATACCGGAAGCTCGAATTTTAGGATATATATGCAGTGCATCAGTTTATATGGGTCTTCTCCTAATTGCAAGACCATGAAATATAGTGCAGGTTAAAAACTAATAACTAATTGTAAACACATACACTAAGAAAATGAGAAGGCTATAGGAATCATTAATCTACCTCTAAGTATAAATCACTGGAGCCTCATTCCGAATTATCTTCACTTTGTGGGACTTTAAATATCGCTCGTGCATCCTATGAATAAACCTGTTAAGACAATTGTTAGCCATGCAAATTATTTCTTACATTAATTTGAAGAAATTTTGATACAAATTCTATTAAAATATCTCGACCTCAACATGAGCCCTCGACCATTCAACAATTTTCATGTCCTTAAGTTAAATGATTTTCTGATATTGACAAAATTGGAGAGAAAGATGTCTTTAGCTAGCTACAAAACATAAGTGAAATAAAAAACACATTAGTACTTCACTTTAGTTATATACACCCTCTTGAACAAAATTCTGTAAAGTTAAATAACACAGCTAAATTTTTGCAATAGCATTGGGCATAAAAGCATAAACAGGTTAACAAAACATTTTGGACAACAGAGTTCTATAAAATGATACAAACTCAAATGTGTACCTTTTCAAACAGTAAGCTTATTTTGTACATTCAGTTCACCTCGTCCTAACTGAACTGAGCATATCTAGCTATGTGTATTAAGAGTTTGGTCACGTTGTTTCTTCTCCGGAATATTATTGTATATTAAACAACATGTAATTACAATCAGCTCATACGCAATACTACATTACCATACAATTAAAGCCTGAAGCTAATTTTCCGAAGTTGTACTATACTAACTCGCATAACTTAAGTCACGGAGCATTATTTGTTGCTGAACTTCATGGCAGTTGACCATTTGTCAACAGTTGTTGAGTAGCTTGTGCCAGATTTGAGACCTGAAAGAGAACATGACCTATTCCTGCTATTACAGCTATGTCAAGAGGAGGTCATGGCGGAGGTGGGTCTAGGGGAGGTCGTGGTAGAGCTGCACTTAGTGCCAGTTCAGGTAAACTATTAATGAGAGAGTTTCAAACAACTAGTCCACTCGAGCTAAGGTTATCCAGTTTATCTTGAAGTAGCTTTATAATCATTTTTTTTTTAATGTTTTTGGAGTGAACAATATCGAATTCATTGTGTATGTATTAATGCTAGGAAAGAGTTATGTAAGACAACGACAATGATCAGAGTTGAATGCACATGGGTTTGTTAATACAGGAATTTCTAAAATACAAATATACAGACTCGATATAACATTTATTATTTTTTTAATTCTAATTATTTATTGTGCAACAGATATTACAGTTGCCTATATAAATTTATCCGTTGTGCTAATTACCGGAAAAGACTTGCAAACCTATTTAAGAAACATTAAATAGTTGCTTTAATTAATTTGAGCAACGTTTTTTTACGTTCCACAAAAAATTTGCTACGTCATATTTGTAACGAATATTGACGTAGCTTAACTTCATAATAATGTCTATATCCGTTCCAAATTGTCTGTTTTGGTGTAGTGATTTACAAATAAACAAATGAAACTAAATACTCAGTTTGCTCCGGAGATAAAGCACAATATATGGTTAAACGTATATTTGATTGCGCGTATCCTTAACAAGTTATTTTGGATTTCCTTTTATATATTCTCTTTCAAATTTGATAATTAATTTGCTGTAAAATTTTTGAAACTTAGATTTAATTAAATAAATTATTTTTAAATTAAATAAGAAAAGTTTCTTACATAGCAGGCAAGCGGGTAACAAGCTGTACCGCAAGCCCTTTTTGAACCTGGCTTGATTGGGGTATACCCAGATTAATTGGGGTATACCCAATAAGACAAAATAGGGTCATTTTGAAGTAAAAGAGGCCACCCCTTAACCATATATTTTCTAAATGGCTAATATACCCTTGTTTAATTAACACTAAAAAATTTGATTAGCTTAATTAATTGAGTTTAGATTGATTAATTGAGTAGATTAAAACTTATGAAATGAAATTTTGTTTTTGATTGAACTTATTTGGGAAGATTTTTGAGGAAAAAAAGTTGTTTTAGAAAATCTTTTGCAACGGAAATGAAAGCACACTACCCAAACACTTCTAAAAAGGAGATTGCAAAGATTTTGTATGAAATCATACTCAAAATTAAATCATAAATCAACACTTTCAGTTCTGAAAGTATGAAAAGTCGGCAGGGTCGACGGATGAAGAACATGTCGATTATATCTGGCCGGCAAGGTCTGCGGATGAAGAACATGCCAAAAACTTATGGCCGGCAAGGTCGGTGAATGAAGAAGATGACGACTTTATTATTTTTGACACACATGAAACTATTGTAAATGCTTCACTAGTCGGCATCTTATTGATTTCTTACCTTGCCGGCTACCTTATAGTCGGCAAGGTCGATAAAAAAATACCCTACCGTCTATAGGATTTTTGACATACAGATAGGTTACAATGCATGATTAGTCGGCAAGGTATTAATTTCATAACCTGCCGACTAAACTATAGTCGGCAAGTTATAAGGATGAATATCGTGCCGACTAAAATATAGTCGGCACGGTATAAGGTTGAATACCGTGCGAATTCCGTAACTCATCGATTTCGGAGATGAAAAGTCGGCACGGTATTCAACCTTATACCGTGCCGACTATATTTTAGTCGGCAAGGTTGACAAAAAAACCTTGCCGACTTTCGATCCATTCTGATTCTTCGCTTTTTTTTTTTGATCTCATCATGTATGGTTAGAGTTTTGAAGAAAGATTTGAATTTTTTTTGAATATGTTTTAGTCGGCATGGTTTTTTAGAATGGGCAACTTGGTCTTTTAACACCTTTTAGACACCCCTTAGCACACTAGTTTGGATGGGAATAAAATGGGTATACCCCAATTAATCTGGGTATACCCCAATCTCGACATGTTTTTGAATTACAAAACCTATCCTTTTAAAAATAAACTCTCTCGGATCGGGGTCATGACATTACTGTGCTTGACCTTGTGGACTCTCTTAAGGATTCCTACCGCCTCCGGAGCCAAGAAATCGAAAGTATCAAAATCAAAGTGGATAAATGCATGTCCATTAACGATACATGCTTCGCTATCTTACCTGAGGCATCCCTCAGCGCTGCTTGGCCAACTGTAAAAGTGTCATGCCCAATGCCTGCAAATGGAGAAATCCCAGTGACGTCGTTATATACGTGTTTGCAATTAGCCCATCTAAAAATAAGAACGTCTTCTGGCCTAAGTGTTGATCTCCCCTCAAGTGTTTGTCAAAAACTTAACAGCCGCTTCTTTCTTTGCTGAAGATTTAATTGAATATTAACACCTAATTAGCTAAAGAATCTCTCCAGTTACTATAAAATCTCTCCAATTAAGTTTTGATTGAACATTTGATAATTAATTAGATATAAAATCTCTGCAGAATCTTTGATTAAGAGGATATATACATTGTTACCATTAATATTCGAAAGAAGAGAAGATTCAGCAGAAAATATTTCTCTGAAAAATGAATTTGGCGAAACAATTTGACACCTCAACATCCGGAAAACTTAGCCTTCCTATATACACTTCCGCCAATTTGGAGAAATCTATGTACAGTCAATCTCGATTTTTTAAGTTTGTGTCACACCTCCAGATGGTAAATATACACTTCCGCCAATTTGGCGCCATTGGCGCTTAGGCTAGCTCCTAACACTTCCACGAAGCGCCTAAAGCACCAAACTGGCTTTCCTAAAGCGCCGACGTGGGAAGTAGAGTGGAGTAGGATCTATTGGATTATCATTAGTAGGACTACGCTTAGTTGGCCGCGTTCCGGTCGCTCGCCTTTTACAACATAGCTGTGGGATAGAATTATAGGATCCATTGGATTATCATTAGTAGGACTAGGAGTGTACAACGGGCCGGGACGGGACGGGCTGCCCAACCCATTCATTTTATTTGGTCGGGCATGCCAGGCCTGATCCTTAGGTGACCAAAAAGTTCGTCGGACACGGGAAGGACGGGTAATGCTAGTAATGTTTTGTCCATCAAAATATTCAGGCAGGCCAGGCCGGTCGGGCAAGGTTTTAGGTGTTTTTAATGATCATTAATATTAGTACATATCAAACCTAAATAATTATCCTTACCTTCCACTACCAATTAGTTAAAAATAATATTTGTATCGTATACGTTATAAAAAAACATATGTAAATGCATGATATTGTAGTTGTAAAACCTATGAAAAAATTTAAACAGGCAGAGGGGCAGACCGGACACCAATATTTGAATAAAAACCTGCGTTCGCCCACTTAAAATAATCGTGCAGGCCGGAAGAGCCCCCGACACGCTTCCGGATGTCAATGAGCTCTATCGGACCCAGGTGGCATATGGGAGGCCACAAGACTCCAGGCATTTTGGACACCCCTAAGTAGGACTAATATTCATGAACCCATGCTGGGGTTTGATCTCTAGAATAAGCTAATGACTAGTAGGTGAGTAATCAACATGATGA
Source organism: Papaver armeniacum (assembly GCA_023531295.1). Classification (NCBI taxonomy): domain Eukaryota; kingdom Viridiplantae; phylum Streptophyta; class Magnoliopsida; order Ranunculales; family Papaveraceae; genus Papaver; species Papaver armeniacum. The sequence goes on from JAJJWW010012512.1 coordinate 360,167, forward strand.
TCGATGAAAATGAATTTTTGATTGATGATATTGTGAGGGTTATGGAGTTTAGTCAATGAGTGATCTCCGAAATATGCGAAATAATAATATTTATAATTTTAGAAAAAAAAACAAAGTTATAAGCCCACAGGAATAGAGGTTGGAATCGTTTGAAACCATTGATCCGAAAGAAGCCATAATTTTTCATTATTTAACAGAACACATAGGGAAAATAAAGCAACACTAATCTCGTTCGAGAGACAATTAAATGGCTACTATTCTCCTAAAATCAAAAATCCTATTAAATGATTTGAGTGAAAAGAATTAGGTAAGTTCACATTTTAAGTGTATACACGCGTTTATGTTGGATTGAGTATTCAATTATCCATTCAAAACCAAAAGATTTGCTAAATGATCTAATTTTGGAATAGTCTATTTCTAAAAGTAAATATACACACCAAAATTTCCTTGATGTCCATTGCTAAAGTTTGCATAAGTGGCCATTGAAAGGACCATAAATTTGGCGTAACATAGCAGCACCTAAATTTGTTTCCGAAAATGTACTATCACATAGCGAAAATTCATAGAAAGCATAAATCTATAATTAAGGTAAATATATTCATAAATCCGGAAAAAAAATGGAAAAACTGTTTTTAACTGTTCTTAAATTTATTTGGGAAAATATAACAGATAAAATATTGAAAAGTATCTCAATTTTAATGTTATACAAAAAAATATGTATTGTCTAGCATATTAAGTGTGTATTAAGGGAAAAATATAAGATAAGAAAATGTTAGAACTAATTAAGCGAAAATATTAGCCTGAAAATTATTGGTACATAAAAAATTTGAATAGATATTTTCAAATTGGTATAAATCTAAGGCCCAGGCCCCCAGCCAATTACTCCCCCTGTTATTAATATTAACAAAAGATATTACGTTAATGTTTTTATCTATAAGATCCCATAATAATTAAATAATTAATTATTAAAGATTTTATATATATATAAGTGATTAATTATGAGGAAGAATCCCTTGACACTTTTACTATCACACTATCTCACACGTTGGACATCATTTTGCGAATTAAAACCAAACCGTAACGAATTGAAGCTAATATTTTGAGGATATGTTCCTCTTACCTTGTTCTATATTCCTACAAAAAATGAGCGTATTCCGAAATATAAAACCTCGCAATCTACCGGTCTTAATTTCGACGGCCAGAAATCCACAGATTTTCAACGGCTCATTTTCAAAGTAGTAGATGATGATGTTATACGTCTTGGTAAGAAGAACATATCATCAAAATATTAGTTTCAAATCCGTTACGGTTTGGTTTCAATTTGCAAAAATGACGCCCAACATGAGAGATAGTATGATAATAAATATGTGAGAGGATCCATCCTCATTAATTATTAAAGAGTATAAAATGTATCTTTACAGGCAAGAGTTAGTATCATGAAATTTCAATCCATTCCTCCAAACTAAAACTCAGAAATACTAGATATTTTGTTCATCAAAATCCTTTCCAGATCACAAATGGGTAGAGCAAAACCATGTCTTTTCATAATTCTTCTAACAATTATTATACTGGTAAACTCAACCATCGCAATGAAGCCCAAAGGGTTTACTCTGCGGATGATTCACAAAGACTCTGAAGAATCACCCTTTTACAACCCTCTTGATCATTTGATGACACCAGAAGAAAGATTTGAAACCCTCATCGACCAATCCAGAGCTCGAGCAAGATACATTGCTTCACAAATAACACGCGCGATGAATCCCGATGTTGTTGCGCCGGTGATTTACGAAGCAAGAACATTTTACTATGCTGCAAATGTGGGTATAGGTACATTTCCTGGTTATCCAGGATTCGAGAATTACTATTTATTGATTGATTCGGGTAGTGATCTTACTTGGCTTCAATGCAAAGGTGCGACAAAATATTTCAATCAAGCTTCGCCTCTTTATCGTTGGGACCAATCACGATCATATCGTCCTATTCCTTGTCGGGATCCTAGTCGTGGCTGCCCACATTGCAATAAAAAGGGCCAATGTGTTTACACAAATATTTATATAGATTCTCAAGTTACATCTGGTGTTTTTGCCAACGAAAAATTCACTTTTAACACAAGTACTGGTGGCTCTGAAAGTTTTCAACTAATAATGGGCTGTGGTTTATACCAAGCAAATTTTACCATTGGTGTTAACGACAATGAAAATCGTATTGCTGGATTTCTTGGTTTAGGAAGAGGTGAACACTCTCTTGTTACCCAATTAGGTCCTCTTGGAGAAGGTAAATTTTCATACTGCTTTGAGAAATATAGCCGGGGTAGGATACCAAACACATATTTAAGTTTTGGTGCAGATGCGAGGATTGAAGGCCAAGTTATCAGAAGTACTCCCATAGTACCAACCAACACATCGTTTTATTACGTGAATCTTGAGGGTATCAGCGTGGCTGGTGCTATTGTGCCAATTCCAAGAAGAGAATTGCAGTTTGACCGCGATGATGAAACTGGCGGTTGCATCATAGATTCGGGGGCTCCTATGACCACCATGTACAGAAACATTTTTGATAGAGTTACACATTCTGTAGACTTATATTTTGGGCAATTTGGTATGCGTCGTGCAGATTTTTCCGAACCTCGCGCTTGTTACGAACCTAGAAATGGAATTGCGTATACAAAACCCACCATAAAATTTCATTTTCAACAGGCTGGAGAATATGTTGTTAGAGAGACCTGGTATAAGAAGGGAGGAAATATTTGTTTAGCTATGACTAAATCGGATGCTAATAAGCCGGCTGTGCTTTTTGGAGCATTACAACAGACTAATAAGAGGATTTTGTATGATAATATGAATTTGCGGGTCTCATTTGCTGATGAGGACTGCGGAAGAGGACCAATAGGTTGGTGAACTCACATTTTAAGGCGTTTTACCGAGCTGATGTGTTCTTCTAATCATGAATAAATAATACATGTTCATCTACCATCATATATTTTTTAATGGAATTTCATAAACAAGTATTTATTTTATTTCTTAAGCCTTCTCTCTGCCAATCAGGGGCGTAACTACACTAGGGAAAAAGATAAAAAAGCCATTATTTTTCAATTTTGACGTGTGATTCTTACGCTTAAGCCTTAAGCCACGGATAAGAAAAGGCTCCAACTCACCCATAATGTCTAGTTCCGCTACTGCTGCCAATAATGCTTTTCAAGATTTCATTATTTGAACCATGCGCTGGTGGTGGGAATTGGGAAAGATTAGTTCTCATGAGTGTTTCTATAAGATTGTTCAAGTGCAGAGGAAGATATGTATGAGTTATAATTAAGTTATAAGATTATCAGCATATATACATGTTTATAATGTATTAACATCGACCTCTGGAGATAACAACAAATACCATAAAAGAAATTCATAGAGCTTTTGTAGTTTTCCAATCGAATGATGCAGTAAAAGAAATTACAGTTGCTTGAACAAGTTCATAAGAACAATGATTTCTCACTTTCCAAATCAACTCAAAAAATTAATTTACAAATCAACTCAAAAATGGAACAACTTTCTGTTGGAAATTTTTGGCTAAAACAGAGGATAAAAAAACTAAGAGAAATGTTGTACTTCCGGTTTCAAGGCTCGATTAAGATTCTTTTAGACAATTATTTCTACCCTCCCAATATCAATTGGGGATTACAACAGTATGCGAAATATTGCCGTGTGGGATACAATGAAGCCCTATAACAACGTAATTGGATTCAAGGTTTGTACCCCTTGACCCAACCAAGAACACACAAGAATAGGATTCTGATGATGCTTAGAAGAGAGAAAACAGAAAGTATTTTATGTTTTTCCATTTTTTGAATGAAAACAAATCATCACTACTTATAGGGAACTCATGCCTATTGGAGATGCCTTTTCATTTCCAAAAGACACAAATAATGTCTAATGGGAATGGATGTCTCTTGTGAATCACACCCTTTGGAGATGCCTTTTCATCTCCAACAAAGATCTATTGCATCTATTCGGCACCGGACTCTCCTCGTGACAGTGGCAAACCAAAAAACGAAAACCGTTTTATTTTCTATGTCATTGAAAATATCCAACAATCTCCCCCTATTTTTAAAAAAAAGAAAATAAAGTAAAACTTACAAAGCGGGAGTGGTTGCACCACTCAAGTGACTGCCTACGTACCCGAGTGGGATCAAGCCAACGTAGTTCAAGCAAAGTTGGGAAATAAGCATCATCGTTGAAAACAGTACATAAATGATAGGTATCTTTTGGATTTGAACCTTCACTTAGTGCAAGAATTTCAAAGCCTTATCGAGGTTCAGTGGTGAAACTAGTCTTGAACCAAGTACCCCATGTGATAAAACCGGAATCTCCACACATGCGATTTCAGAGATTGTGTGTTTCGTAGCTCAAGACACGTTAATGGCCATGTGTTATATCCTGGATTCATGAGTCTTCTTCAGAGAACGGTCTTATTCTCTTAGGAAACGGCCTGATTTCCATACTCATATAGGTAAGTATCGAAGGTGTTTCTGCGAGACACCTTGTGATAAAAGTTAGACTTATTAAGGATTTTCATCCATCCCTTTTCTTGAGAATCTCGCACTAAACGAAATGAGAAGTTTTTACTTAGTGCACCATAATCACATCCATAGCTTGTTGGTACCACATTGAACCTTGTTTATCCTTTTCAAAACATAGGTTGGGTTTCTGCTATGGGCGATCAACCTTCCTTCACAGACCTTAGTCCCATTTCTATATACTTCATTGAAAACATTTCCTTTGGGAGACTCTTCATGAATATGTCTGCCAAGTTTTTCTCCATTTCAATGGCTAACTGCAATTACTCCTTTCTTGAGTAATTGACTTACTGTTCAATGTACAAGACTTGTATATCTTGACTTTTCATTATAAGTCTTTGTTAGAGACGTTATAGATCATAGCCTGATTCACAATTAATCAAGACCGCTTGAGATGCTTCTTCCAAAAAATGGGATCTCTACAAGTTAGGTTTTAAGCCATTCCTCCTCATTAATTGCATCTACTCATGCAATCAATTCTGACATTATTAAAATTGTTCCTCTTTGATTTTATAAAATAATTGTAACTTCTCTAGTGATCCTAATTAACATTTACCGTTAATTCACAAGGAGTCATTATAGACTTGCATACACTAGAGGCATAGAAAATTTGTAGGCAACTTACTTGCTATTTCAACAAGCACATTATTACGATGAGTAACTCCTCTACTCATGCCCAATCTTCTACAAATTTATACCCAAAGACATAGACAATGTCTATTTAACATTTTACATTATGTAATGCAAATGTTCATATTTTATGCATCGGTAATATACACCTCCTCGTTGGATATTTGGTCGGCCTCCCAATATTCCAATACGTTACATATTAACCGGTATCAACTTTCCTTTCGATGTCATTTAAGATATGCCAATTTCCAAATTTTGGAACCATATAATTCTTATTGTAAGAATTATGCTCATGTCGCAAAAAATTTTCTCAACAATTATCGACGAATTACCAGCCACAACGAAAGTATACATGACACTCTCATATAGTATCCTTCCCTTCCATTTCATAACAATTGCCAAGTGCAATTAAATATCATGAAATGGGCTTACAGACTTATATTAGTATTAGTTTCTACCAAACATGTCACTCACATTTCCGTAAAAGGAAACACTTCAAATCCAAAGACCGGTACGCCTACCATCTTCTTGGATTTGGCTCTCTTTTGTAGTTACATTAGAAATCAACCACATAAATGATACACGCTTACTGTACACAACAGAGGACAAATTTGAATGAGGAACTAAACATGCCAATACTAATATACAGTACCAATGGGAATATCCGAATTTTATTTCTCTTTCTGGACGTATTCAAGGAACCAGTTAATGAATACTTCTCTGAGAAATACACAATCCACACACTTAGAGAGTTCCAAGTGATTGCAATAAGAAAGCATTTCTTCTCCCTCATATTTCATGATCACTAATCATGAAATCACTACTAGTTCCAAGCATCAAAATATGGAAACTATGGGAATTAGACTTTCAAGTTTGACAGATTCAATCATACTGCGTGTTCATTTATGCAACAAAACTATGATTGAAAAGGAAATCCTAGAGCTCCTTCATGCAAAACCTTAAGGGATATTCAAGGATATTAAACTAGTCCAAGAAACAACATTTCTCATGGATATCTTATCAACATTTCATGAACAACTTCAAAAACACCCATAGGATGTCAAGAAAGATATGAAATTTGAAAAGATTGAAAAAGCCATCATAAGAATGCTGACGTTTTTACAACTTTAACATTGATTTCCATAACCACAAGTCAAAAAACAACCACATAGTGACCCATCAAAAACGTCATCATTCACAAACTCATATGAAACATTTCTTTTCAAATAAATTTCAAACGAAAAGGCACGTCTGTCTAATTCGAGTTCAAACAGTTAAGAAGTCAAACATGGCTTTAGAATCCAAACAAGTGGATTTATATATGAATCATAAATTAACAGGGGCTGGTCCTCCAATCCATTATCCCCACTTAATTAGAGAACAGAAATTATGATCCATGTAATCACGGTAAGAACAAACCAGAGTTAGAGTTAAAGGGGCACTTATCTGATTTTATTGAAGTTTCCCTTAACGAAAACCAGAAGAATCTATGCGCCAATCTTTGAAAAGACATCGCATAACAATACCATGTTCCCAATGTATACCGCAAATTTGAAGTTTATTTTCCAACCCTTCCTTTCTTGATTCCTCTTCTTATTTCTTTGATTCCGATCCAGAACTAACAATTCTCGTAATCATCTGCGGCACAGAAGAGTTACAACGAAGGTTCCTCTCTGTTCTTTCCCTTGCTGTCTCGTTTTCCTTCTAGTTTCTTCGTTGCGCAAACAAAGCAGTGTATACACGCCTGGCCTAGTTAAAAGCCCAACTTCTTACATAGTATGATGAAGCCCAAAAATGCGAAACCTTAAAGAAAACCCTTTCGCCTTGAAAAGTACAACCACCAACTTTCTTATAACACCAGAGTTTTCAATTCATGATCCGCCAGAACACATTCTCACAATTCAAAAATGTTGAATCATCCGAATTTTCACCTCCATAGACGAAACTAATTGTCTAAAACTGTTGGAAATTTTTGGCTAAAACAGAGGATGAAAAAACTAAGAGCAATGTTGTACTTCCGGTTTCAAGGCTCGATTAAGATTCTTTTAGTCAATTATTTTTACCCTCCCAATATCAATTGGCGATTACAACAGGTATGCGAAATATTGCCGTCGGGATACAATGAAGCCCTATAACAACGTAATTGGATTCAAGGTATGTACCCCTTGACCCAACCAAGAACACAAGAATAGGATTCTCGATGATGCTTAGAAGAGAGAAAACAGAAAGTATTTTATGTTTTTCCATTTTTGAATGAAAACAAATCATCACTACTTATAGGGAACTCATGCCTATTGGAGATGCCTTTTCATTTCCAAAAGACACCAATAATGTCTAATGGGAATGGATGTGTCTTGTGAATCACACCCTTTGGAGATGCCTTTTTATCTCCAACAAAGATCTATTGCATCTATTCGGCACCGGACTCTCCTCGTGATAGTGGCAAACCAAAAAACGAAAATCGTTTTATTTTCTATATCATTGAAAATATCCAACACTTCCATTCATAATTTGCAAATAAAAAAATTTTGCTCAGATAAATCTGAGCAGTGCTATCCCACACGATTTTGCGGGATGACTTCCCGCCAAAGCTGCTTCTTTACCGTTAGATCATGCTAAAACCCATATCTAACAGCCTTAAACCCTTTAGGGAAGTGGTGGGTACTTCCTTGAAAGTGGTGAGTCCTTTCATAAAAGTGATGAGTCCTTTTTTGAATATGAATCTAACTGTTGATTTGATCATCCAATGATAAAGAAACCTCTTTTGCGGGAAGCCATCCCGCAAAGTCATGTGGGATAGCATTTGTTAATCTGAAATTAAATATCCTCACTTTCATTCCATGTTTTCATTCGCCTATGAATGATTCCTCACTTTCCAAAAAGTATGAACTAAAGGGATATAAATTGAGTTTATAAAAGAAACGAAGTATGAGAAATCCCCAAAAGATTCATATAGAGTGTAAGAAAGAGACATAGATGTGTCATTTTACCTCTGGATTATCCAAAAGCCACTCCCGAAACATCATCCGTCTTCATTATAGTATCTATTTCTTTCTATATTGCATCGAGAGATCGTCGACATGATATCCAAAAGCTATGGATATTAGGAATCTTAATTGAGAGGAGATATCATAATATAATGTCTGATGAACTCAAAGGGGTTCTTGGGTTCTTGTTCTTCTACCACATTTCCAAACGAAACCAGGTGCCATTTGTATTCAAGACAGCGGCGCGAGGAGAGATTTAGAGGAAGGGAAAGAAAAAGAAGAAAATTGGCTTGCGCTTTGATGAATCCGGTGCTTGAGGTCGATGTTGAATTGAAACCTTTGAAGTTGAACAAGTAGGTACATTCAAAAAATTTCACTAACCTTTGAAAGATGAATTACCGCTATATAATATTACCACTTCCATATATTTTTACATACTCATTTTCGATAAACATAAATGTGAATGAACCTTATATCCGTGCATTGGCAGTTTAGTTTAGCCAACATAAAAACTGCCACGACTAAGCCTTGATAGATAAAACATGACATTTCCCTCTACCTCGAAAATTTTTCTTGAGTAAATCGGGGATAGGAGAAGAAACTATTGTATCCTCAGACTCACTCATGAAGAAGAGTACTCCACCGTGAGAAATGGAGGAACAAGAGGAGTTTGTGACAAACTTATGGTTTTGGTAGGTGTTCCTGCAGGAGGTCCTGGATTGATTGATGAAGAACAATTCAAAAGGGTGATGATTTGGTTGATCATCAAAAGAATACCAACACACATTATCCCTGACATTCAGGGAATCCTCAGGCCAGTTGGAGTATACCAAACTGCTAAAAAGGCTTATGGGAGGGACAAATTTGAAAAAAAAAATATGGAGGTAAAGCTTACCATTGATGGTACTCAGCCACTTAAATTCGGCATTGAAGCTTTTGAAACCACAACTATTTCACACTCGGCTTGAATTTGCTTATCTCTCAATGGAATGAAATCATGCAAAGTCTGTAGTGTTCTTGATCACCCAAGCCCCCCTCAACCATCTCTCCCACCAAGAACTCAACAACAAAAAATTGTTCAAGCTGGAAAGGATGTCATTTATAGGCCATATTTAGATGCTGATGTTGCAGCTGAATTTCAGAACAAGACAAAAATTGCTAAAAAGATGGAACTAGAAAAAGAAATTGCAAATATTGCTTCCTCCTCAAAAGACCCAATCACCTTTGGACCTCAGCCCTCACTTGATGTGGAAGCTGATACCTCCCACCCAGATGTCTTAGCCTTCCAGATCAAAAAATACAAGTTGGAATTATCCAAGAAAATTGTTGGCAACTACAAGAAAAACCTCCTAAGAATGAAGACTGTTGCAAGAACCAAAAATGAAACTAAAACTAACAATGAGCAACTGCTAGCTGTGAACCCATATGGAATTTTCCCAACTTCCCTCCAAAACCCTTTCCCTTCAACATCCTCCAAACTATAGCTCAAATTAAGGATAGAATGGAGGCTGATATGGCTAAGAAGAAGAAGCAAGCCTGGAACGCAACGAATAGAGGACATGTATTTGAACAAGATACTCCACATGTTCCCAGGCTTACCATGATGGAATCTAAAAGGAAGAAACCACTACACACTGAGGATGAAACTGACATCATTTCAACTGATTCTGACCAACTTAAAAGATTCAAAGACCATGATGACTTGTATCCGAACCTTTGGATGCCAGCAACCTCTTGATGGCTAATGGTGAGTTGACAAACTTTTCCTCAAACTCCATGGTACACTTCTATACTCCTTACCAACTAAGTTTTCATCTGAAGCTATTTCCTTACTATGACACCATTGCTATAAGACCATCCTCAAAGTATCCAAATGTTTCATATTTTTGGAAATTCTTTACCACTTTGGCATGGAATTTCCAATGCATGGGAACAAAGGATACAAAAAAATACCTAAATAATATGTTAAATAAGCTAAATCCTGATATAATCTTCATTTCTGAAACCAAACAAAAATAAGAAAAGCTCAAGAAAATTATAAATGATGTCAATGTTCATAACTATTGGTTTGTAAACCCATGAGGTGTTAGTGGCACAGTCGGAGGCCTAGTTTTGATATGGAAGAATAATATTGATATTGATATTATTGACTTCTCTCTAAACCATATAAATGCTATAATAAAGCCTACTAGTGGAACTCCTTGGTTATACACTGGTCATTATGGTAGCCCTTATGACACAACTATTAAACTTGATAGTTGGAAAATGTTACAAAATATTGTTTTCAATAACCAATTGCCTTGGTTGGTTAATAGGGATTTCAATTTCATCATTCATGATACTGAAAAATTCTATACTCAACCTATTGATGTTAATAAAACCAGTGTCTTTAGCAACAAAATTCTTGAAATGGGCTTAGTTGATATGGGTATTATAGGTTTCCCTTTCACATGGTCCAACAAAACAAGTGTTCATGCTCTCACTGAAAAAGACTGGATCGAGGGCTAGCAACTGAAAGCTGTCTTCTCTTATACCCCAATACTACCATATTTAATATGCTTGCTATTGGTTCTGATTACCACCCAATTCTCCTTAATTTCAATCCTACTTGGAAAATTGGTAAAATTCCTTTCAAATTCTTTGGTCCTTGGTTGGAACATAAGGATTGTAAAAAGATTATTGTTGAGTGTTGGAGAAAGAATCTCAATGGTTTTAGTGCTTTCACTATATTGGAAAACTTAAAGATGTCAAGCTTCAAATCGAGAATGCGGAACAAGGAAGTATATGGTAAAATCAAGACAAACATTGATGAATGCAAGAAGAATGTCATTGGGTTACATATCAACTACTTCAGAACTGATATAAGTAAAGTTGTTTCTTTAATTAGGAAAAATCTCAGAGATTGGCAAGATATTGAAGAAAAATTCTGGAAGACTAAGAGTAGAGATCAATTCATAAATCTATGACATGAAAATACAAACTACTTCCATAGAGAAACCAAAAGCAGAACTAGAAGAAACAAGATTGATACTATCCAAGATAACAAAGAAAACTGGATTACTGATTATCAAGAGTTGAAGAACTGCTTCACACAACATTTCTCTGGTATGGCTACTGTTGAAACCAATATTATCAACCCAAAAATAATCAACCTAATCGCTTCCACCATCAACCCAACTGATAACACCATACTTAGCAGAACCCAGATCACAATGAAGTGAAAGCCATCCTCTTCAGCATGGCAAAAGATAAAGCTCCGGGATCTGATGGCTTCCCACCTAACTTCATCCAAGCCAAGCTGGGGACCTCGATTGGAGATGACATTGTCAAGATGATGCAACACTTCTTCCTCTCCTGGACAAATGATAAAAGAGATGAACTCTACTTTCATCTCCCTCATTCCTAAGGTTGATAACCCAACTTATCCAGGCCATTTTAGACCCATAAGACTATGCAACACAACCTATAAAATCATATCCAAACTTCTTGCTCAGAGAATGAAACCTTACCTCAATAAAATAGTATGCCCCTACCAATATGCTTTCATTCCCGGGGGGAAATATACGATGTCATTTATTGTGAACTCATTCACTCTATGGGAACCAAAAGAGGTATTAAAGGTGAAAATAGAAGCATGGGAATAAAAATTTACATGGAAAAAGCTTTTGATAGAGTTGATTAGATTTTTCCTAATACTATTATTGTTAGAGCACTGCTCGGTTCAACCCACTAGCGTTGGTATGTCAAGTTAGTTGTCAATTTTAGTTTCCAAAATGCATTCTTTATTTAGCATTATAAAGATAGTTTCGGACTAGATTAGGTCTAAGAAGATGAATCGAAGCTATCCTTAAAGGATGAAGATTGAAGATTACAGGAAGGCATCAACAAGTACTTCACCAAGAAAGGTATGTGATTGATTTCATTTGTATTTTCGTTCAATTTTACCTTACTAATCTATCGAGATAAATGCTCACTCTATGGAACAATTTCTATGACGGTAATGTACATGTTTGTATATATACTTGAGGTTATTTGATTCATGACCTTGGTGACAATAACCTTTATCCTTATAAAAGATCTCATGTTATAGTGAATGAGCTTCAGAAAACAACGAGCCAAGAATCACTCAATTCCGAGTTATAACGATGAAGTTATGAGTGATTTATTAAAGTAACAGTTATAAGTGTTGATGTAATTGTTACAGTTCGTTAGTAGGAAAGAATCCATGGACAGTTTGTAACAGTTCACGGACTTGGGCCCAATTACGTGACTAAAGTCTTTTTTAGTCAAGTTGGTGATGTTTCCTTATCTAGGCAAGATTGCTATTAATCCAAACTTATTTGATTACCAATTGAAGTGTTTGTGATAACTTTTAATTCCTGCCTGTTAAAATGTGATTTATTCACATAAATACAATATTTGCTAATTAATTAATTAATTAATTATTTTGGCAAGAGTTGTAACTTAGGAAAGACTCTCATATTTGGGAGAGTCTTGAAAAAGGAAAACAGTTAAAACCGTAGCTTAACTTTTAAGATAACTTATTCATTATAAATAAAGAGTTCATGAGTCTACACATTTTTCATCCCTTTCGGAAAATTGGTGTAAGCTTCATAGGTTGTTTTCCATATCTTCTGCTCTTCATGAACAAGAGTGAGATAAAAGTCTTTGTATTGGGAATCACAAAGTCGGGTTGGATTTAATCTTCGTAATTGATTATACAACTTGTAATATAGGTTATTCACCCCTTGTCTATTCTAAGGTTTTCTCTTCCTATTACACACTTGTTAGTCAAAATCGTAAGCTAGAAAGAAAACTTTGATTAAGGTAACTCGTAAAAATCCTTTTGAGGTTTTAAACAAGACATCTCTAGATTTATTCTAGTTTTTCTTGTTGTAAAGTTATTAGGTTTATCTTCCTATTTTTGAAGAGTATAATAATCCCTAATATACAAGTTTGTTTTGATATTACTTTTACTTAGTAATTGTTTTCTCAAAACAAACACAAGATTTCCAAAACCTTGATTCACATCTAAAGGGAAATCGAACCGGTATTTTATGCAAACAAAATATCGAATCGTATCAATCGTGTTGTTGTCTCTTTTAATTAAACAGGACTAACGTTCTGCTAGAAGATCTGTGAGAAGAATTCCTAAAGAGAATCGTTGTTCTGCTAGGAGTTCTACAAGTGATTGATTACAGCTGAAGCAGGTATAGGTAGTAGGAAATTGGTGTAACCGCTTTTAATCAGTGTGTGTTTATTCTCGACTAGGTCCTGGGGTTTTTCTACATTTGTGGCTTCCTCGTTAACAAAATTTCTGGTGTGTGTGTTATTTCTTTTCCGCATTATATTTGTTTATATAATTAAAATAGCACAGGTTGTGCGTAAGTTCAGTCAATTGTGAATCCGACCTTTGGGTTGTTGAATAAATTGGTTGACACTTGGATATTGGTTTTTGATACTGTTAGAGCATAGCTCGGTCGAACCCACCAAGCGTTGGTATGTCAAGTTTGGTTGTCATATTTTAGTGAATCAAAACTCATGTTAAGAGTCGTTTGATTATGTACAAGAGTTAAACTTCATATAGGTTAGCTTGAAAGTATTAGGATATGAGACATTACAAGTATTGCAATGACTTGAAGATGTGAAGAAGCAAGGAGCTACAACGACAACAATCATCCTTCCACTTGAGGTTAGTGATATTTGACTTGAACCGTTTCATTCCCTAACGTATCTTTCAAGTCATGCATATTGAAAACATAACTCCGAAGCATATTTGAACTCTAGATAGACAGCGCCATAATCATTTGAATGATATTGTGATTATGTATGGGTATGAGGTGAGGCTTTCATCCTAGGGAACAATGTTTACATGTGTTCTAAGGAAGTAAGTTCATAAACTTGTTTGTGGACCGAAAAGGAAATTTCCAAGTGTTATTGGTTTTGTTATTCATTGCTTAACTTATGAAAAACCAATATGTGTGATAGAGTATAACCGCTCACAACTTGTTGTATTCTTGGTAGAATTTTCACAAAGGCCTGACTTATGTATTGGTATAACTTTTATTAGTAAAACCGATCTTAAGTAATCACCTGTGGTATGATCGGATTTTTTATGTCTGACCTTGTAAGGGAAAGGGAATCGATCCTTGTAAGGGAAAGGGAACCGATCCTTGTAAGGGAAAGGGAACCGTTACAAATAAAACTAGACAGCACCAGTTACGTCCAACTGAGTGCTTCCAGACTGCATCAGTTGCGTCCAACTGAGTACAGATTCATAGGCAAATCGCGGGACTGCATCGGTCGCGTCCAACCGAGTGCAGTGATTGCTTTTGAACTGAGTACGATAATTCAATCAAAGCATAACTATAGCGGTTTAACATTACCGATTGTAAAAATTGCGCAAAAATATTAGGGTGTACACTCGCCCCTCTTAATCCCGCAACTCGTTGCGGGATTAAGAAGTTTGGGTTACACAAGTTTCGGATTTGAAGCTTAATCCCGCATTGCGATTAGGTGCTATGTAACTCGCCCCCAAGTGTATGAAGTGTTACACGGCTTGCCCCAAAAAGAGTTATTTCATATCATGAGGTGTTACATATCTTGCCCCAAGTGCTACTTGGTCACATTGAAGTGATATGCAACTTGCCCTCGGAAGATAGTAATTGTCATGTTGCTCAATGCTTGCACAAGGTGCACTTTGCCTTGTCGCATTTTGCTCGCGCATGGGATTTTGAATATGTGTGCTATCCGTAATTTCGCGCGGGGCCAATCCCACTATTCCGGATGCACGCAGGGTGAAATATGTGCATCCCCTCGTGAGAAGATGCTTGCCACATTAAAGGTGTCTTACCGAACAAAAGTATGCATAAATATATGAAAAGATGCAAAAATATGTAAATTGTATACTTACCTTATTGAAAATGTTACCGTGACTTCTCTTACGAAGTGATTAGGATGCCCACCGGCTATGTCGGTGTTTTCCAGCGACGATGATTAGTATAGTTGCCTTAGCGTCTCGTCTCGACTTAGTAATTGATTTGTCTGTGGGACTGGAATGCACCAATTAAGTCCAAGCTGGATCGAAGACAGTTGCCACAGAACTGTATTTCAGCAGCTGTGATCAGCTGCAAACTTGCACACGGGCGTTTTGTGGGTAGAAACTCGACGCAATAGCATTCCCGAACATTGAATATGACAGGTAGTTTTCACTTGATAGTGGTTGATGTGCCGCTCGGAACCCCAAAAATAATTTTTTCAAACTCAAGAGTTTTCTCCTCCATATTGTAGAAATTTGAATGGTGATTCCAACGAGCCAAAAATCACTCAATTCGGACTTAAAACGAAGAAGTTATTGTGAAACAAGATCCCAAAAAGCATGCGTGCCGTGGCTGACGTGGCACTAATGACTGGACATGACTGTCGCTGACGAGGCGTAATTGATGACGTGCTAAGCGTTGTTGTTGACGTGGCCGCCGACGTGGTATCTCGATCGACCAGTTTGATGACGGGCGGCCGACGTGTTATGGTGGATCAACCTCGTTTGCTGAAGTGGCACGCAGACTGGGCAAGGGTTTGCTGACGTAGCGTGGTGACTGGACCTCACATTGCTGATCTGGCATGCTGACTAGGCCGAAAAGCCCCACGTGGTAGATGACGTGGGTGAACAAAAATATGAAGTGGGTGACAGGTCACTAATGAGGGTGAACAGAACAGCTAACATGGGTGAAACTTGATAGAAGTGGGTGAATAAAGAGTAACATGGGTGAACGAAACCCCCGGATATGGGTGAGCAACTGAACGTGGGTGACCAACACCTACGGAAGTGGGTGAGGCTATTCAATGTGGGTGAAGGACACCCCCAGAAGTGGGTGAGTATGGCCGCCGGCTTCACTGATTTTTTTTTTTTTTTTTTTTAACTTTTCGCCACGCTTTTCACGAAATGTGATCTTTCCTCTCGAGATTTTGTAATGAGCTTTGTGAATGTTGTATTTTGTTGCCTTGCAACGGTTAGTGTAATTGTTTTCTATTTTCTTCATTTCCTTTTGTAACGGTTCCAAGGATCGTTGTAACATTTCTCACGGACCTTTCACCATGGTTTTGCTGCACTTTTGTGGCCCTTTCTGGAACTTTCTGATATGCTTTTCTGGAGGTTTTCCCTGGGGTATTCAAGCACCTTGAGATGTAGGTAACTTGACAACCTTGTGATCATGACAGTAGTGTTTTTGACGTTTTATAAACTCGAACACGTAGACACTACGTTATTTAGGAAGCAAATTTTTCCAGCTTTGGACTCGAATATACTGCGGATCGAACATCCCGGCAACAATCTTAGCGAACTTTTCGATGAGTCGATCTCGGTGGCCACCGACTATGAAGCGGGACTGCAGCTTAGTTGCGATCAAGCTGGATTGCTTTTGAGTAACTTTGGCTAATCGGAATGCAAGAACATTCGATCAGTTGGATCAAGAGTGACTATAATCAAAACTGGACCCAACCATGGACCTAACGTCCTAGGGGTGATTTCATCAGTCTTTGTAGTGATGCAGCTTTTGTAGTTTCCGAAGGTAATAGTTTTAGCAGATCTCGAAAAACGAATCTGGATTGCAGCCATGTTGTGGATCGAATATCCTACAACAGTTTTGATGGTATTTCACTACATCTTTGCCGCGAAACGAGCGTAAAAGCAACACTATCATCGATTTTTGTAATGATGCGATTTTCAGTGGTATCCATGACTAATAGCTTCGCAAATCTGAAACGGCGAATCTTGGTTGCAACATTGCGATCATCCGGATCATAGTATGTGCGATTATCTTGTTCAGAAGTTGCGATCGCCTTGATTGATCGTTATAATCAAACTAGTCTCGGAGCAAGTGATTTTCCAAAACGCTCGATCGTTTTTTCACGGACACGATTTTGAAGCATTTTCTACAACTTTTCTGAATGGGAAAGCACGATTTCTTTTCTCGTATGTCCCCTTAGTCGGCGCCAATGTTTGTACCCAAAATTACTTTTGGGCACAAAACACGATGAATGGATAGTTTTGGTGAGTATTAGGGTTTGGAGATGGATTGGAAAGCAAATAAAGAGACACAAGAGGTTTAACGTGGTTGGCATGGTTTGCTTACATCCACGGGTGAATCCCCTTGGGAGTAGTGTTTTATTGATAATCGAATTACAGTCTATTTTTTCTCTCTTTTTCCTCCATTGGCTGCCCCCTTCCTGATTTCTGCCCTCTCCTATTTATACAGTTTCACATCTAAATATAAACATAAATTACATTAACTGCTCATTCATGTCTCCATCATCAATTCCGTATTTAAACATTTGGAGTTAATTTTGCATGTATGAAATACTGCAATTAGTACCGCATGGCCGAAATCGCTACATTTAGCACCGCATGGCTGAAATCGTTGCATTTAGCACCGCATGGCTGAAACTTGGACTTCATTCGCATGGCTAAAATCGCTGGAATTCAACTCGCATGAAAGCGCACATTTATGCTTCCATGATAAATTTCGCATAAATGATGGCCGGCGAGTATTGGTGGACATTTGCCGGCGAACAGTGATTGCATGGGTATGGATGGCTTGATGGTTGTGAGGCATGATGGCCGACGTGTGGATGGAGGGGCAAAAGCATGGTTGGAGCCGGTTGCGGCGTGGAAGAGTTTTTGGCCGGGAATTGGTTTGCGGCTTTGCCGGCTACAAGATGAAAATTGGCTAGGGGTGCGACCGACTTCGATAGTTGACCGAAGCGGTTGACCTTGACCGTTGACCGAACGTTGACCATGACCTTGATCGGAAGTTGACCTTGATAGTTGACCGACTTTGACCATTGACCGGTCCGTCGTGCATGGTGGGCTACCTTGGTTGACCGGTTAGTGGGCTTGGATGAGGACCAAAACATGATTCAAGTATCAATTTGGCCCATTAAGTGGTATTTTTACTTATGGTACAAACATCGCCCCCTCTTAACCTCCAACTTGTTGGGGGTTAAGAAAAATTTCGTGTTCCTTAGTCAATGATAAAACTCGCCCTACGTGAGGACTATTGATGTTGAGGTGATCGGCGAACTTCCTTGTTGTTTGCGAAATCAAGACGCCCCCATGAGTAAATTTTTGTTCTTTCAAGCGTAAATAAAACCGACTTCGTTGATTATGATCAAGTCGCCCCAAGTGAGGCTATTGTGTTCCCATGAAACAATTGAGTATGAACCATTGTCGTTTGCAAAATCGGGACGGAAGGTCGAATCGTCAGTAACTCAAGCGTGATGCTCCCGATGTAAAATTGAATGTGGTAGTTGCGTTGGACTTGTCTGCGATGGCCACAAAAAACTGTCTTTTACAGTAATGAGCAAAACTGGGTAGTAACAGCATTGAGCAAAAATGGTTTGCAGTAGCTTCCATCAGCTGGCCTGCAGCAGAAACGAGTAAAACTGTACTGCAGCTGCTTTGATCAGTTAGAATGCATCAGCGACGAGCAAGGCTGCACCGAAGCCGCGGGTCACCGGATCGGCAGGAGTTGCGAACAGAGCCGGACTGCATCGCCTTCGATCACCGGGTCCGCAGCAAAGATCGAGCATTGCAGCACCGCGATCAACTAGATGCGCAGAGCGGCGAGCAAAACTTCCCGACAGCAGCTGCGATCATCTGGATCTGCAGGTGTTGCGAACAAACTGGATCATCACGCTTCGATCATGGATCGCAACACCAACGAGCAAAAGACCCGCTGCGGTGGCGATCACCGACTACGGAGTTGCGAATAGAGATGGACCAGATCAGCTTGATCACTTGGTCGCAGCAGCATCGGGCATTGCATCACCTACGATCACTGGACTGCAGGTGGCGAGTAAAATCAGACTGCAGCAGCTGCGATCACCGGATCGTTGGTGTTGCTGACGGTAGCCGGATCGCATCAGCTTCGATCACCGGGATCGCAGCTAAAGAACGAGCAACAGACCGCAAAGAACTCGCGATCAGTCGACTACAGTGTTGCGAACAGAGCCGGACCAGATCGCTTTGATCAGCTGAAATGCAAAGCAGAGACGAGCAAAGTTGAACTGCAAGATATTCGATCCGTTGGATCAGAAGTAACAACTAGAAAGACTGCCCGAAGTTTGGGCAGTCCGCGATAACAAAGAATCTAAGAGTGGAGAAGCTGATCTGCAGCAGCGACGAACACGATTACAGCAGCTGCGATCAGCTGGACTGCAGGAATACAAACAGTCGGATCGCGGTAGAGATCGATCACTGGATCATAGCGACTCTTGAGGGACTTGACTTAAACGATTCGATAAACCTAGGTGTAACCGTTACAAATAAAACTAGACATCACCGTTGCGTCCAACCGAGTGCTTCAGATCGCATCGATTGCATCCAACCGAGTACTAATTCATAGGCAAAATCGATTTGCATCGGTCGCGCCCAACCGAGTAGTTGCTTTTGAACCGGAGTACAATAATTCAATCAGCATAACTATAGCAGTTTAACATTATCGATTGTAAAAATTTAAAAAAAATATTAGGGTTATTTATGGGTAAAAATCGTTTTGCCGATTTTGGTAAATTCGGTAGGTGAGTGAGAAACTCGGTTCAAACCCTAAACAAATGTGCTGCACGTGAGCACTTTATAGATTCGAGAGATCAACTGTACAAGTCCGGCCTAAACCAAAAATGGCCGTTCGAGACTTGCTTCGGTCACAAAGTGGAGGAGAAGGGTTGATTTGGGGAGGGAAGCAAAGAAAGGTGTTGAGACCAGAATAATTCTGGGAGAGTAGTATCTCGACTTGTATCAGAAAGTGGAAGCTTCGTAAGCTTGCAAGAGATGAAAGCTTTTTTGGAGAGCTTGCAAAGTTGCCTTTTCTGAGAGTGTAGTATTTTTCTCCTGACCGAGACTTGTTGTCTGGTGGAAATAGGTAAGACCTATTTATACAAGTCGAGATTGAAACGTACCCTGGCCTCATGAAGGAAGAGAGTAAAGGGTGAAATAATGAGAGGAAGTGGTAACCGCAAGGTGTTTATGGGTGAAAACGTTTTCACCATTATTTCCTCATTTATTTGACCGCTTTATTCCTTTTCACGCTTTCTTAATGTCGAGCGTAGTGTACGCCGTAAGTCGTGGACCGCCAAACCAAAACCCCGGAAAGCATCCCCATTTGTGTTGATATCTCGAGTGTTGGTTGCACCTTGAGTGCAAGTGGCGCCGCTAGTGGCGCGTGTGTCATGTGCCATTGGCATGTGCGGAATGCCCTTGTTGCGGGTTGTACTCGAGCGCAAGTGGCAATGCCAGAGCTGCTAGTGGCGTGCGTGGCATGTGCGAATGGCATGTGCGGAATGCCTTGGTGGTAGGTTGCACGGTTTGCAAGTTAGGCTACCAGCGTGTGTGTTTGGCATGTGCCAATGGCATGTGCGGAATGCCTTGGTGGTAGGTTGCACGGTTTGCAAGTTAGGCTACCAGCGTGTGTGTTTGGCATGTGTCAATGGCATGCGTGGCCGTTAGGGCCGTGGCCTTGGTAGGAAAAGCTACCAGCGAGCATGTTGGCATGTGCCAATGGCATGCGTGGCCGTTAGGGCCATGGCCTTGGTAAGAAAAGCTACCAGCGAGCATGTTAGCATGTGCCAATGGCATGCGGGGCCGTTAGGGCCGAGGCCTTGGTAGGAAAAGCTACTAGTGAGCATGTTGGCTTGTGCCAATGGCATGCGGGGCCGTTAGGCCGTGGCCTTGGTAGGAAAAGCTACCAGCGAGCATGTTGGCATGTGCCAATGGCATGCGGGGCCGTTAGGGCCGTGGCATTGGTAGGAAAAGCTACCAGCGAGCATGTTGGCATGTGCCAATGGCATGCGTGGCCGTTAGGGCCGTGGCCTTGGTAAGAAAATCTACCAGCGAGCATGTTGGCATGTGCCAATGGCATGCGTGGCCGTTAGGGCCGTGGCCTTGGTAGGAAAAGCTACCAGCGAGCATGTTGACATGTGCCAATGGCATGCGTGGCCGACTTGGCCTATGTTGCATGGTTTGTAAGCCTAGGGCGCTACATTTGGCATGCGCCAATGGCATAGCGGCTTGGAAATATGGCTTGTGGTACGTGTTGGCATGTGCCAATGGCACGTACGGCCATGTTGACCTAGTTGCACGTTTTGCAAGCCTAGGGCGCTATATTTGGCATGCGCCAATGGCATAGCGGCTTGGAAATATGGCTCGTGGTATGTGTTGGCATGTGCCAATGGCACGTACGGCCATGTTGACCTAGTTGCACGTTTTGCAAGCCTAGGGCGCTATATTTGGCATGTGCTAATGGCATAGCGGCTTAGTTTGGCATGGTTGCCAATGAGTGCGATATGTAGTTTGGTTTTGGCCAATCGCCATGGTGCGGTGTGCGGCTTGGTTTTGGCATTGTTGCCATGGTGCGCAGATGTGCGGCTCGGTTTGGCATTGTTTCCATGGTGCGCAGTGTGCGGCTTGGTTTGGCATTGTTGCCATGGTGCCAGCGGTGTGCGGCTTGGTTTGGCATTGTTGCCGTGGTGCGCAGTGTGCGGCTTGGTTTGGCATTGTTGCCATGGTGCGCAGTGTGCGGCTTGGTTTGGCATTGTTGCCATGGTGCACAGTGTGCGGCTTGGTTTGGCATTGTTGCCATGGTGCGCAAAGCAGTGCGGCTAGGTTTTGGAATTAGGTTCGTGTCGAAAACTCCTAACTGGGTATTTTGAAAAAATACCCCTATTAATTATTTACATCCTGTGTTAAATGCTCTTAGTTAATGTGTTGCGGATAACACTAGGTCATGGGGTTTTACGATTTTACCCCTTGTTTAAAAACCACCATCAACATTAAGTCCCCTGCTTAGCTCGGAATAGGGGCTTTGTTGCGAGGTAAGCATAAGATGGTGACAAACTATCAACAGAAAACCGTAAAGAGAATTGAGGAGGCCTGTCTGACCTTTTATAAATAGGATTTGGAATCCTTGCCTCTGGTAGTTTTGCACAAATCGGGAGGCTGGCACAATTGGTGGGACCGGTGCAGATTGGGCGACGTTGGGAAATTAGAGTGAGTTGGGAAACTGAGCATGCTAGCTGGTGGGACCGGCACAAGGTGTGGAAGCTGTGCGTGCTTGTAGGCGTGACTTGGGCGGCCATTGGGAAGTCGGCGCAATTGGTGGGGCCGGTGCAACTTGGGCGACGTTGGGAAGTTGGCGTGAGTTGGGAAGCTGATTGTGCTAGCTGGTGGGACCGGCGCAAGGTGTGGAAGCTGTGCGTGCTTGCTGGCGTGACCGGTGTAAACAAGGAGGGAGTTTCTTCAGATAGCAAAGTTTCCTTATCTTGCTTTCCTTCACGTGCGGCTTCAATTAGGGCATCGTCCATGCCAAAAAATCTGGAAGCGTTATGTCCCTCATTGCTTCCTTTCCTTTTTAAGGTTTCGTATTCATACCCAACGCAACTGCATCATCTCCCTTGTTTGAGAGGGGTTCTTCTTGTTGGTTTCTCTTTTCTTTGCCTAGAGACTAATCATCCTCTAAACAGTGAGATTCTCCAAGTGAAGGCGCGAGATCTGACTCTTGCGAAAATAACCCGACTAGGGTTATTCGGGCTAAGAAAATCATATCGGTATGTTTTCTTCTTATTCTCTGTTCATGTTATCCTCTTTTATATGCGTATAGATAGGATGGAACTTGATCATTTTCCCCATTCTTTGCGGTGTGATGATGGGACCTTCCAGGGATGGCGCAGATCAATCTTCTTCTCTTGAGGAGGCATTGGTTGGTATTGAGTCCTTGCTCCATGAAGCTAGTGAAATTGTTAAGGACCTCCCTTCCATCTATCCCCACGAAGAACATGTACATGCTCGGACTCTCTTGGGTTCAGTGAGCGTGGAGGAGAGCGCCATGATTCTTGATTTTGATACGGGTGAATCGAAGAACTTTCTTCGAAATGTCAATGAGAAAACCTTTGAAGGAGCATATGATGAAAACGAAATAGCCTTTGAAGTTGATGCCAAAGGTACCGTTGGTAATGCCGAGAGGTCATGGTGGCGTAGGCCGGAATGGTCGTCTGGGGAGGACACCGCTTCCGGGTGTGGGTCGCTTCGGGATGGGATGTTGAGGTTGCTGCTGCTAAAACCGTTGAATGGAACCTTTGTTGCCCGAAGGATTCTTTGGGGAAAGTGTTTGAAGATAGCTTTGCCCGAGGGGACTTGTGCTCCATCCTTCGAGGGCTAGTTCCTCCCTTTTGTTATTTCGTTAGCTGCTTAGTTCCCCTGATGCCTCCTCTTTTTTTTTTTTTTTTTTTGGTAAACTCATCTTTTCCTTCTTCTTCATCGCAAACATTTTGCTTCATATATATTTTTGAAAGAGGTTGTGGTACGATGGCTCGCAGTGGTTTTCTGGGTTTATCTGATGTATTTTTCTGATATCTGGAGAATTTGCTTGGAAAAAGATGTATATATTTATTTTTATTTTTTTGACGGGAAGGGAATCCCCAGGGACAAATACAAACGGTGTATTCATCTTGGGGAAGTACAACTACTAAGAGGAATTGTTAAAGGAAATACTGAAAAAGAAAAGGAGTAAATGGGAAGTACTGACCCCTTTTTTATTTTATGGATTGGATTCCTTGAGCCATCGCGAGTGAATTATCACGCCTTTGTGTGATCGCATTGATGAGCTTGCAATATCCTCCCAAAAGGGTATCCGCAACCAGATACGGCTCGTCTTCTCCTTCACTGGGCAAATCCATTTTACTGTCATCTTCCCAACTTGAAACGTGCTTTCTTTGACCACTACATCTCCAATTGAAAACGGGTTCAGACGTCGTGCAACCGTTTGAGTCTTGGCTTCGTTGGCTTCATTAGAAGTTTCCAAGCTTCTTGCAAAGTGTTCAAATGGTCCAGCCTCCCATTCGCATTTCTTGACAGCGTTCGTGCCAGTAATCGCGCCGAGTCCCCATGACGAAAAGGGGGAAGGAAAGACCGAAGTTGCGTAAAAGGTTGCTTGGTCGACTTACTTGCATTTGAAAACCATGAGCTAGCGCCAACGGGTCTTCTCCGGATGTCCGGGGTTTCTTCAGTAGTTTGTTGATGCGATAACCAGTGGGATGATTTGTTGGAATTTCCTTCGGGCGTGGACGTTGGCGGAGGGCGCACATCCAATTTCGCTTTGTTGTCGAGCACCCATAAACGTCCCAATATCATGTCGTGATCTAGTTCTTTGACAATATGGAATTTGCTATGTGTTATAGCGTCTCCCATATCGATCTCTAAGTTGATGTAGCCATGTGCGTTCAAAGATTCTCCTCTCAAGTCCTTAATCACGGACGGGGAATAGGTAGCGTCTTGTTTTGTAAATCCTGCTGCCTTCGGTGTCTTGAAAGTAATGATGTTGTGGTAGGAGGCCGTGTCGATGAGCGTGTCGTCAAATTCGTTACCTCCTAAACGGGACGTGGTCAGCAGTCCCCAGTTCTCCGCTTCGCCTATTTGGGAAGCTTGAGCCCTTGGCGTGGATTCCGAGGAGAGAAAAAGCCGTTTGCCGGATACAACACGATTGAGAGCTGCGAAAATATCTTGGCGCTGAACCTTGGAAAGACAGAGAATTTCTCATACATGTCGCATCATGGATTGTACAGTCTCGTGTACGGAGTCCCTAGAGGAATCGCAGTTTCTTATTGGGAGTGGGTCTCGATGCACTCTTTCGTCTCCTAGTTGGAGTTCTCCTGCTTCTATCCTTTCTGTGAAAATATGCTTTAGTCGGTTGCAATCGCTAGTCGGGTGGTGAACGAACCCGTGGTAATGGCGATTTGGGGTTCGCCATCTCGGCCTCGGTTGGTGGACGTCCGAGCGGTGGAAATCGATGACATCATCTTGAACCTGTGCAGGCTTAGGAGGTCAATCACCTCCTCGATGGGGAATGGGAAATCAAGGGTATTTCCTTCGGTCTCACGATGCTGCACGGGAGTTTTAGTGACGATCTTCCGTTGCGAGGGTTCCGTTGCGCCGGCGCTTCACGTTTCGACTGGTGGCTCGTAGTTGCGGCTTTCCTTTTTCCTCTTTCGTTTACTATGTTCACGGAGGATGAGCCGGCATTAAATTGTTTGCTGATGAGGCGTCTACTCCCGCAGGTTTCGCGCGCGTCTTCGGTTCGAGTTGGCCTAGTTCTTTCCAGTAATGCTGGTTCTTTGTTGTTGTAGATCGTCCGCGGCTTCATGGAGTTCGGAGAACGTTTGGAAACGCAAGTTTTCTAGCAGGGCGCGGTAGATTGGAACCATACCATATTGATGCATGCGTTCACCAATTGTTGCTCGGTCACATTTGGGTCGTGACAGTCGAGTGCTTGAACCCTGAACCTTTTGACGAAATCATTCGGATGTTCGTTATCCCACTGGTACATTCTTCCGAGGTCCGAAAAAGTAACTTGTTCAGACACGAAGAAGTATTTCTTGTAAAACGCAGTGACCATGCTACTCCAGTTGGGAATGCTGCTCGGTGGGATGTTGTTGTACCATGTATACGCCCTTCCAAGTAAGTGATTTTGAGAATTCCCTTAAACGAAGAACGTGATTATATTCATGTTCACCTAGGGATTCCAGAAGCGAGAAACATGCTCACGTGCATTCCGGTACCATCGTACATGGTAAATTGAGGAGAAGAGTACCCCCTTGGGAGAGGGATTCTCTGTATTTCGGATGGGTAAGGGGGTTGGTGATGATGCACGTCCAACTCATCATTCTTGATTCGGTTGCGGAGGAGTTGTTCCAAATCTTCTCTCGTGACAAAGTTGGGTGGCTGATTTCTTTCCAACGGGATTCTAGTGCGAGTTTCCTCATCCATGGAGGCGTGCTCCGCCGAGGTGCTGGCGTCGGGGTTGTTGGAGACGTTCCTAAATGGCTCTGGAGGGCGCGACTCACGTGGTAGTCGTTCTGTCAGGGTCTTGAGAAAGATGAGTACCTCCTTCTGTATTGAAACCATATCTAACTGGGCTCTGGCGAGCATCTCTTGTCGTTTCATCAGATCAGCGATGGTGACGTAAGGGCGACTTCCTCTTGTCCCTCCGGTTTCTCGTCCCGTCGGCGGGGTAGTTGGGATCTTAGTCGTGGACGGAGGCGCCATGCTAGACGAAGCATTTGGGGTCGTGGCTACGGCTCTAGCCCTGGTGACTGGTGGCGCGACACCCGAAAAGATATTTTCGTTGCCGTGATTAGAGGGTTGTGCGGAGACGCTAGAGGAGGCGGTGGGCTCGGCCCCGGTGATTGGCGGTGTTACAATTGAGGGAGTGCATTCGATGTTGCTGTTGTCAGCCGGTGACGTAACAACGTTATTGGGAGAGATGCTAACATCGGGGGTGCGTTCTGTGCTGATGTTCTCAGCAGCCGCTCCGGACCTGAGTTCCACCATGTTGGGATTTGATGTTCGGGAAACGAAATCAGGAGTCGGAGTTGGTATTGTAACCGATAGATCAATCCTCCCGTTGTGGTCGCCAATTGTTTATGGGTAAAAATCGTTTCTGCCGATTTCGGTAAATTCGGTAGGTGAGTGAGAAACTGGTTCAAACCCTAAACAAATGTGCTACACGTGAGCACTTTATAGATTCGAGAGATCAATCTGCACAAGTCCGGCCTAAACCAAGAAATGGCCGTTCCGGACTTGCTTCGGTCACAAAGTGGAGGAGAAGGGTTGATTTGGGGAGGGAAGCAAAGAAAGGTGTTGAGACCATAATAATTCAGGAGAGTAGTATCTCGACTTGTATCGAAAGTGGAAGCTTCGTAAGCTTGCAAGAGATGAAAGCTTTTTGGAGAGCTTGCAAAGTTGCCTTTTCGAGAGTGTAGTATTTTCTCCGACCGAGACTTGTTGTCCGGTGGAAATAGGTAAGACCTATTTATACAAGTCAAGATTGAAACGCACCCGGACTCATGAAGGAAGAGAGTAAAGGGTGAAATAATGAGAGGAGGTGGTAACCGCAAGGTGTTCATGGGTGAAAACGTTTTCACCATTATTTCCTCATTTATTTGACCGCTTTATTCCTTTTCACGCTTTCTTAATGTGAGCGTAATGTACGCCGCAAGTCGTGACCGCCAAACCAAAACCCCGGAAAGCATCCCCAGTTTGTGTTGATATCTCGAGTGTTGGTTGCACCCCGAGTGCAAGTGGCGCCGCTAGTGGCGCGTGTGGCATGTGCCATTGGCATGTGCGGAATTCCCTTGTTGCGGGTTGTACTTGATCGCAAGTGGCAATGCCGGAGGGCTGCTAGTGGCGTGCGTGGCATGTGCCAATGGCATGTGCGGAATGCCTTGGTGGTAGGTTGTACGTTGAGTGTAAGTGGCAATGCCAGAGCTGCTAGTGGCGTGTGTGGCATGTGCCAATGGCATGTGCGGAATTCCTTGGTGGTAGGTTGCACGGTTTGCAAGTTAGGCTACCAGCGTGTGTGTTTGGCATGTGCGGAATTCCTTGGTGGTAGGTTGCACGGTTTATAAGTTAGGCTACCAGCGTGTGTGTTTGGCATGTGCCAATGGCATGTGCGAAATGCCTTGGTGGTAGGTTGCACGGTTTGCAAGTTAGGCTACCCGGCGTGTGTGTTTGGCATGTGCCAATGGCATGCGTGGCCGTTAGGGCCATGGCCTTGGTAGGAAAAGCTACCGAGCGAGCATGTTGGCATGTGCCAATGGCATGCGTGGTCGTTAGGGCCGTGGGCCTTGGTAAGAAAACTACCAATGAGCATGTTAGCATGTGCCAATGGCATGCGGGGCCGTTAGGGCCGTGGCCTTGGTAGGAAAAGCTACCAGCGAGCATGTTGGCATGTTCCAATGGCATGCGGGGCCGTGGCCTTGGTAGGAAAAGCTACCAGCGAGCATGTTGGCATGTGCCAATGGCATGCGTGGCCGTTTGGGCCGTGACCTTGGTAAGAAAATCTACCAGCGAGCATGTTGGCATGTGCCAATGGCATGCGCGGCCGTTAGGGCCGTGGCCTTGGTAGGAAAAGCTTCCAGCGAGCATGTTGGCATGTGCCAATGGCATGCGTGGCCGACTTGGCCTGGGCTGCATGGTTTGTAAGCCTAGGGCGCTACATTTGGCATGCGCCAATGGCATAGCGGCTTGGAAATATGGCTTGTGGTACGTGTTGGCATGTGCCAATGGCACGTACAGCCATGTTGACCTAGTTGCACGTTTTGCAAGCCTAGGGCGCTATATTTGGCATGCGCCAATGGCATAGCGGCTTGTAAATATGGCTTGTGGTACGTGTTGGCATGTGGCAATGGCACGTACGGCCATGTTGACCTAGTTGCACGTTTTGCAAGCCTAAGGCGCTATATTTGGCATGTGCCAATGGCATAGAGGCTTAGTTTGGCATGGTTGCCAATGAGTGCGATATGTAGTTTGGTTTTGGCGTCGCTGCCATGGTGCGCAGTGCGCGGCTTGGTTTTGGCGTTGTTGCCATGGTACGCAGTGTGCGGCTTGGTTTGGCATTGTTTCCATGGTGCGCAGTGTGCGACTTGGTTTGGCATTGTTGCCATGGTGCGCAGTGTGCGGCTTGGTTTGGCATTGTTACCATGGTGCGCAGTGTGCGGCTTGGTTTGGCATTGTTGCCATGGTGCGCAGTGTGCGGCTTGGTTTGGCATTGTTGCCATGGTGCGCAGTGTGCGGCTTGGTTTGGCCTTGTTTCCATGGTGCGCAGTGTGCGGCTTGGTTTGGCATTGTTGCCATGGTGCGCAGTGTGCGGCTTGGTTTGGCATTGTTGCCATGGTGCGCAGATGTGCGGGTTGGTTTGGCATTGTTGCCATGGAGCGCAGGTGTGCGGCTAGGTTTTGGAATTAGGGTTCTGTGTCGAAAACCCTAATCTGGTATTTTGAAAAAATACCCCTATTAATTATTTACACCTGAGTTAATGCTCTTAGTTAATGTGTTGCGGATAACACTAGGTCATGGGGTTTTACGATTTTACCCCTTGTTTAAAAACAACCATCAACAAGGGTGTACACTCGCCCCCTCTTATGGTGACTGGACCTCGCTTGCTGACGTGGCACACAGACTGGGCAAGGGTTTGCTGACGTAGCGTGGTGACTGGACCTCACATTGCTGATCTGGCATGCTGACTAGGCCAAAAATCCCCACGTGGCAGATGACGTGGGTGAACAAAAATATGAAGTGGGTGACAGGTCACTAACGAGGGTGAACAGAACAGCTAACATGGGTGAAACTTGATAGAAGTGGGTGAATAAAGAGTAACGTGGGTGAACGAAACCCCGGATGTGGGTGAGGCAACTGAACGTGGGTGACCAACGCCTACGGAAGTGGGTGAGGCTATTCAACGTGGGTGAAGGACACCCCCATAAGTGGGTGAGTATGGCCGCGGCTTCACTGATTTTTTTATTTTATTTTTTTTTTTACTTTTCGCCACGCTTTTCACGAAATGTGATATTTCCTCTCGAGATTTTGTAACAGTTTTGTGAACTGTTGTATTTTGTTGCCTTGCAACGGTTGGTGTAACTGTTTTCTATTTTCTTCATTTTCTTTGTAACGGTTCCAAGGACTGTTGCTGTTTCTCACGGACCTTTTACCATGGTTTTGCTGCACTTTTGTGGCCCTTTCTGGAACTTTCTGAGATGCTTTTCTGGAGGTTTTCCCTGGGGTATTCAAGCACCTTGAGATGTAGGTAACTTGACAACCTTGTGATCATGACAGTAGTGATTTTGACGTTTTATAAACTCGAACACGTAGACACTACGTTATTTGGGAAGCAAATTTTTCCAGCTTTGGACTCGAATATACTGCGGATCGAACATCCTGGCAGCAATCTTAGCGAACTTTCTGATGAGTCAGTCTCGGTGGCCTCTGACTATGAAGCTGGACTGCAGCAGTTGCGATCAACTGGATTGCAGTAACTTTGGCTAACTGGAATGCAGCAGCTGCGATCAGCTGGACTGCAGTGACTATAATCAAAACTGGACCCAACCATGGACCTAACGTCCTAGGGGTGATTTCATCGGTCTTTGTAGTGATGCAGCTTTTGTAGTTTCCGAAGGTAATAGTTTTAGCAGATCTCGAAAAACGAATCTGGATTGCAGCCATGTTGTGGATCGAATATCCTACAACAGTTTTGATGGTATTTCACTACATCTTTTGCCGCGAAACGAGCGTTCCAAAGAACACTATCATCGATTTTTGTAGTGATGCGATTTTCGTGAGATCAGACTAATAGCTTCAAAGAAATCTGAAACGGCGAATCTTGGTTTGCAGCGATGCGATCATCTCGGACTGTAGTATGTGCGATTATACGGTCAGCCCAGCAACTGCGATCAGTGGATCTGCGATCAGTTATGATCAAACTAGTCTGCGAAGATTGCGATCAACTGGATCGGCAGTAGTGATTTTCCAAAACGCTCGATCGCTTTTTCACGGACACGATTTTGAAGCATTTTCTACAACTTTTCTCAATGGGAAAGCACGATTTCTTTTCTCGTATGTCCCCTTAGTTTTCCGCTAATGTTTGTACCCAAAATTACTTTTGGGCACGAAACACGATGAATGGATAGTTTTGGTGAGTATTAGGGTTTGGAGATGGATTGGAAAGCAAATAAAGAGACACAGATGTTTAACGTGGTTCGGCATGGTTTGCCTACATCCACGGGTGAATCCCCTTGGGGAGTAGTGTTTTATTGATAATCGAATTACAGTCTATTTTCTCTCTCTTTTTCCTCCATTGGCCGCCCCCTTCCTGATTTCTGCCCTCTCCTATTTATGCGGTTCACATCTAAATATAAACATAAATTACATTAATCGCTCATTCATGTCTCCATCATCAATTCTCGTATGAAACAAGTGGAGTTAATTTCGCATGTATGAAATGCTGCAATTAGTACCGCATGGTTGAAATCTTCGCATTTAGCACCGCATGGCTGAAATCTGCTGCATTTAGCACCGCATGGCTGAAATGTTGCATTAGCACCGCATGGCCGAAATCTTTGGACTTCAATTCGCATGGTTGAAATCTTTCGGAATTCATTGCATGAAACCGCATATTTATGCTTCCATGATAAATTCTCGCATAAATGATGGTCGGCGGTATTGGTGGACATTTTCGGCGGGAACGATTGCATGGGTAGGGACCGGCTTGATGGTTGACAGCATGATGGCCGACGGTGTGGATGGAGGCCGGTCGGCGGCATGGTTGGAGATCGAAGTTGCGACGTGGAAGAGTTTTTGGTCGGGAATTGGTTTGCGGCTTTGTGGCTACAAGATGAAAATCGGCTAGGGTGCGACTGACTTCGATAGTTGACCGACGGTTGACCTTGACTGTTGACCGACCGTTGACCATGACCTTGACCGGAAGTTGACCTTGATAGTTGACCGACTTTGACCATTGACCAGTCCGTGCAGACTGGTGGGCTACCTTGGTTGAATGGTTAGTGGGCTTGGATGAGGACCAAAACATGATTCAAGTATCAATTTGGCCCATTAAGTGGTATTTTTACTTATGGTACAAACAACCGATTAGTTATATTGTCTCGACTCAGTCCATAGACAATCACTTCCGTAGAAAGGACTTATAGGTAGGAAAAGTTTTAGCTTGAGGTATATTTGGGTACCCTTGCCTTTTCAGATACCGTCCAAGTTATTTTTTATATTCAGTTGGGATCGCAAATTCCTATTTGTTTGATTGCAGATTGAATTACGAAATTGAGATGTAACTCTTTCATATACTTTTCTTAAGATTGAGTCTGACTGTCAAGTTGATTCTATTGAAAGTATATTGGAGTTAGTCCATTCAGATTGCCAAATGAATTATTGGGTGTGGTTGTTAGACCCCCACATTTTCAATTATGACCAAG
This sequence comes from Papaver armeniacum, assembly GCA_023531295.1. Classification (NCBI taxonomy): domain Eukaryota; kingdom Viridiplantae; phylum Streptophyta; class Magnoliopsida; order Ranunculales; family Papaveraceae; genus Papaver; species Papaver armeniacum. The sequence continues at coordinate 392,156 of JAJJWW010012512.1, forward strand.
ATGGGGTTGAATGATCAATGTTGCACAAAAATCATGCAATGCATCACTACCACCACCTCTGTTGTTCTTATAAATGGCTCCCTGACTCCTTCTTTGAACCTTCTAGAGGGCTAAGACAGGGTGACCCCTTATCTCCTTACCTCTTTCTTTCTCGCATGGAATCTCTATCTAGGACTCTCATTCATGCCGAGGATTGATGCAAAGATAAATGGAGTAAAAATCTGCAGAGGTACTCCTTCTATTAATCACTTACTATTTATTGATGATTGCATGGTGTTCTGCAAGGCTAAAAAATGGAAGCTTATAATCTTATTGACACCCTCAACATATTTGGTGATACTTTTGGTCAACTTATCAGCTTCAACAAATCTGGGCTATTCTTCAGCAAGAATACTAACCAAACTCTTATACCTATTATAAGCAACATTATGGGAGTTCAAGTTCTTCAACTGGATGATAAATACTTAGGTTCTCCTCTCTTTATTCACAGAAGTAAAATCAAGTCCTTCAAGACAGGAGTTCATAAACTAAAGTTTAGATTATCCAGCCGGAAAAATATTTCTCTAAATCCTGTTGGAAGGGAAATCCTAATTAAATCTGTTACTTCAACATCTAGTATATACCAAATAAACTGCTTCAGAATCCCAAAACAAACATGTCAGGTTTTAAACAAGCTTCAAAAAGATTTCTTTTGGAGCAAAAATCTAGAGAATCCCAAAGGCTACTACCCTAAGGCTTGGACAGTTATCAGCAAACTAAAAGAGCTGGGTGGATTAGGATTCCTGAACATGGAACTCTTCAAAACATCTCTATGATAACAAAAATTGGCTAGAGACTGGAATAAGATAAAGATTCTCTATGGTTTCAACTAATGGATGCCAAGTATCCTCTGTGGAGAACTGTCCTGAAGATGAATTCAAAAGCTAAAGATGGAGACTCTTGGATTTGGAAAGATATTCTTGACGGCATACATAATATACAACACCACTATGATTGTATAATTGGCAATGGGAAGAGAATCAAAAATTTTGAAGATCTCTGGATTCCAAACTCTACATATAAGTTCATAAAACCCAAAGCATTTCCCACAATACATTGAAACCCTGGCAGACCTTATGAACCGCAATAGCAGCTGGCATTCCAACATGGTGCATCACATCTTCAATCCTAATATTGATCAAGATATTTTGGCTCTGAATACACACCCAGAGGAAGATGATACAATACACTGGAACTTAAATAACACTGGAATATTTTTTGTTAAAGCCATTTACAAGGCAAAGATAAACAACTTATATAGGAATAATATAGTTACTAGAAATTTGGGGTCTATATAGAGCATGAGCATTCCCCCAGTTGTCAAGATATTTTTATGGAAATGTTCTCAAGAAATCCTACCCACAAATGCAAAAACGTAAAACATACTGCATTATATTGGTCTTATCTGCCAAGTATGCAAAAGTGGGGAGGAAACCATGACATATGTTTTCTTAAACTCTCCTGCAGCAACTGAAGTATGGCATGAAATTATTGGAACATCTCATAACAAGTTTGATTGGTTTAAATCTTGGTTTCAATCTAGAGATCCCTCTCGGAGCATAAATATATATTCTACCACTTGTTGGTTTATTTGGAAGACAAGGTGCGGTCTAGTTTTCATTCACACTAAGCCAAATGCCAAATACACATCTCTTTACATTAAACCACACTTATGTGACTATAAAAAAGTTCACAACCTACCAAATCATGTTTTAAATGATCTATTACTATATGGTGAAGAGGCTGAAACAAAGAAAAACATTACATTCTCCTATGAACAAAACCAACATACTCTTCAGGATTTTGGGTTCACTATCAAAATATGTACTATACAGAATCCTGAAAACCTCAAATATTTCTTTGCACTAATTATCTTGGATGTTGCAGGAAACAACATTGATAGCATAGGACACTTAGGCCAGTCTGGAGATTGGGGAGCAACATGAGGTGCATATCTAGCTTTCATCTGGGCCAAGGAACAACAGCGCATGCACATTGAAGTACTAGCTGAATCTAGGGAAATTCCGCTAAGGTTCCAGCTTCCTATACTATCAAGCAATTAAAGGGAGATTCAATCTTAGATATTATGAAGACTCAAGAAGCAATGATGCAAACAATTACTTAAGAATTAATCCAATATCTTTTGTGCTTATTAGGTGTAAAATTATCCATAGACTTCAAAATTTGGATACGCTTAATTTAGCCATTTTGTGTAAATACAATGAAAGCAGGCCCCAAACAAGCACAACACCATTAATATGTATGTCCTTAGACTTTTGTATAAGTGTTTTTATACAAAAGCAAAAACAAAAAGAAAAACAAAAAAATTCCCGTCGCATATACAAGGTAAATAAAGGGAAAGAAAAGATGCCGGACCAATAAACTAGAGGTAATTTTTCGGAAACATAAAAGATCGGGCCATACAGAGTCGATTCCATGGTTACTACAAAGTAACTTGAAATCATTTTGTCAACAAAGGAAGAAGAAAAAAACCACTAGCTACTAGCTAGTATATACTAAGTTGAATACGTGAAATTGTTGTTCGACATAATGGAAATTTTTTGGGAAGCAATATCTGAATTCAATGGGTGTCAATGTAAGATGGATCATTTCCCTCCTGAACAACCAAACTCACAAATATTTCCCTGGTACTTATGCATATTCATACCAAAGTAGATTTGACTGCCCAAATTCTATGGTAGATAACTCAGACTCTGTTGAATGACCTGATGATTTACCTCTGTTAGGTCCCATAACCCCAAAAAGTCAAATAAAAGAGGTCTTGGTGTACTTGCGCCGGTTAAAGCTATGAATTGTTATTTTCCAAAACATTATATACATTTACAAGTTGATATATTTATGGCTTCTAAAGTTTTGGATTAACATACAGGGATACACCCAACTGACCATTCGGAAAATGAGAGCTTAAAATATTTGCATTATTATGATAGCGATAATAAGTCGTATCACTTTTAGGGGCGAAATATCACATAAGACAGATTCACAACTTATCTCTAACCAAAACAACCTTTTTCACGAAGAGACAATAATTACCAAGAGATAGGACGAAGAGTAAGCATGTAATAGAGGAAAAAGAACGTAAAGAGAAGTTTATTCGAGAAAGAAAAGGAAATGATCATCTCAACAGAAGAAGCATCAAGAGCTAAGTAGCTGCACGACAGATAGAGACAACTCTCAAAAACCTGAAGATTAAGAAAAACTAGAAAAAAAATCCGTCAACTAAGATATTGCATGTGATCCATAGTTGTCTTCTGCTGATACATTTTCCTACATAAAGGTTCAAAAATGACAGAGAGAGAGAGAGGGTAATTGAGAAAGATCAGTGGAGATGAATAAGTTATCGATAGAGAAAAAATTAAACATTAGAACTTAGCTTTCATCTTGTATGTCTGCATTGTAACGTATAACTTAAGCTTTGTGTTATTATCATTACAACGGGTGTAGTTTATGGGATTTTCCGAGATACATTTTAGCGCTAGAAACAGGGAGGATTTATCCTCACCTGCTAGTTATCAATTAGATATCATCATCTTTTGAAGTTCCTCTTGTTAGTTTCATCACCTTGATATTCCGGACCACCACGAAAACCCCATAAACAATACACCATTTCTCCATCATGTTCGTAGGATCTTCTTCAAAAAATTTATACTTGCAAAACCCCAGAGGTTCTCAAGAAGAAATTTTCTCAAAAACTCTCTTTGATCAATAACATTAAATAGATATCTTTCCAACTGAAAGATGGTGAGAATTGTACCAAAAAATGATCATTCAATGGCGACAAAGAAGAGATACTAACAAAAGGCATGTAAAAGGAATGATGGCTACAACAGAGAACATAATATATGGCAGAATAGGTCGAACTGAATCATGAAAGACCAACGCTATTGTTAGAGCATTGCTCGGTCAAACTCGCATGTGTTGCTATCTCAAGCATGTTTGTCAAGTTTAGTTGTCAAAACTATATGTCTTGATTTCTAGACTACTTATAGGTAAGTATCGGTTAGGATAGGTTAGTGTAGTTGAGCTCCAGACTCCATGGCGATTATCTTGTGAAGACGAAAAACTACTCAATGAACCAGTGGAACTTCATCCGACCAAAAATGTATGTGATACTTGAACTTATCTATCACTCAAATGTCTACTCTATCTCCTACTCTTGAGACAAAGTCGTATAAGTATGATAGTTTTCATACATACACATTTGATATTTCGATCCGAGTTTACTCGTCCATCTTTTATCTCGAAATACGTGTTGGTAAAGCTATCGCTTTAGCCGTTGTTCATCTTTGTCCCATGACGCAAGTCATGAAGACATTACGATCTTGAAAATAGATTTGATGACAATAGTCGTGAATAACGATTATTATAACATTATAGAAGAATGTTTCAATGATTGAAATGTAGAGTTGAGAATACGTAACTAACTATGGATATAAGGATATATAGTATGTTCGCACATTAGTGTACATATCCATGTGCCGGAAACCAAGTGTGTGCATTCGCAGATACGTATTGGCGAAGGAGACAGGTTGGGTACGCGTACTGAAGGAAGTTTTCTAACCGAAAATTTTTGCTGAGGTTTGTGAACTTTGCAAACTGGAAAACCGTCACCTTATGTATGCGTACCCATACGCGTACCCTCGAAAGTTTTCGAACCGAAATTTTCTGCTAGGTTTACAAACCCAATTCTGATAAATGTAGAGTACACATACCCGTACGTGTACCCAAGCTGGTTATATCTCAAATCGGTAGCTCATGCCCTTAAAACAATCAACAAGGAATGCAATCTTTGCAAACCGTGGATATATTGTTCATGATTGATTCAAGTGAATCAAACTATTTTTTTTTTCAATTGTGTCTATTATAAAGATCTAAGCAATAAAACAACTCTTGAACTAGTTCTTTTGAAGTCATTGGAACTAGTTATAGAAGAAGATGAATATGGTTGATATGAGAGCTTCTCATGTGGCTAACCATTGGTGAACCATTTCTGAACCAACCAAATGTACACGTTTAGGTACGGTTATGCAAACCTAAATGAAATACATTTGTGACAAGCTAATTTTGGATCTAACGGTTGAAAGATATTAGCTTGGAAAAATCAGGTTGATCATCTAACGATGAATATTGAATGCTTTGTTACCAAGGTAACTTAGATTGCAAACCCTGATTTGAAAACTATATAAGGAAGACTCTAGCATCTATGCAAAACTAATCCCCACACCTAATGTGTGCTACTAGTTAGTTTTTCTAGAGTCGTTTCTCCTTTAACTGTAGGTTTCTTCTCGAGACCCTGACGGTTAAACGACTAAAAGACTTCATTGGGATTGTGAAGCCAGACGATACTACTTCTCTTGAAGTTTGTGATATGATCTTGCCATTACCTATCGTACGAGTTCAACTGTAAGATTGGCTTGAGATTTATCTCCGATAGGGCAAGATAAAAAGAAATCACATACATCTTTGTCTCATCGTTTGTGATTCCGCAAAATCTAGTTTCGCTACCACATGATTTAGATTGTTGTGAGGTGATTGATAACTCTAGGATGTTCTTCGGGAATATAAGACCGGATTATCAATTGGTTCCTATTCACCTTGATTTTATTAAAAGGCGGAACAAACTTTATTAGGTTTATCTGTGGGAGACAGATTTATCTATCTGGCAGACTTGTTTGTGTGATACAAATTTGTCTATTCAAGTCTTCAACTTTGGGTCGTAGAAACTCTTAGTTGTGGGTGAGATCAGCTAAGGGAATCAAGTACGTAGTATCCTGCTGGGATTTGAGACGTAAGGAGCGCAACTGTACCTTGGATCAGTGTGATATTGATTAGGGTTCAACTACAGTCCCGGCATGAAGTTATTTCGTAGTAGGCTAGTGTTTCTAGCGTCTTAATACAGTGTGTGTTCAGTCTTGACTAGGTCCCGGGGTTTTTCTATATTTGCGGTTTCCTCGTTAACAAAATTTTGGTGTATGTGTTATTCCAATTTCCACATTATATCGTTTATCTTTATAATTTAAATAATACAGGTTGTGCGTTGAAGATCATCAATTAGAATATCTGATCTTTGGCTGTTGATTTAAATTGATTGATCCTTGGATATTGGTCTTTAGTACCATCCAAGTTATTCCTTGTATTTGATAAAGACTCGCCGATTGTTATTAGCTTGAGTAAAGATCAAATCAAGAGAAGAGATATTAACTCCTTGATATACTTTTACTACGATTGAGTCTGACTCTCTAATTTATTCTCTTAAAAGTAAATCGGAGTTAGTCCATACAGATTGCTGAGCGAAATATTGGGTGGTGTTGTTAGACCCCCGCTTTTTTAATTGGCATCAGAGCAGGCAAACACGTTTAAGACCTCAAAAGTCTTTGTTTGTAGCGATCTGACTTATGGACCAATGTGCTATCTCTATAAATGCACAACCAGATCTAGGGATTTCAGAATACTCTTCCATGTCTGATTTTTTCATGATTGTTGAAGAAAGTTTATCTAAGCCATTATCTGGTTTGAAATCTCTTGAAACTTTTTCAGGGATTGAAAATAAACTTGAAAGCCTATCTTCTGATATTGATCTATATTTTCAAAATGAACAAGAATCTCTTTACAGGCTAAATCAAGTTATGTTGATTTATAACCATGCCAATGTTGAGTTTGATTCATTAAACTGTAAGAGCAGTGCTCCTCTTCTGCATTGTTTTAGTTATAATAAACTAGACGAATCATGTGAAGAGTTTATACCTCATTCGAATGGGAAATCAACTTCAAGGCATGAACATGTCCATAAATTAATTAATTTCTGATACTTCTTATCATGATAGTAATGTTAACCTCATCCTTGAAGAATTTAAAATGTTATTCTTTACCAAAAAAGATGTCCTGTGCAATATAGAAAACTTTCTACATAAAAGGAGGAAAAAGAGAAATCCGAACTTTGACAATCCCGTGGTTCTCGTTAAGGCTCTTTGAAAATCCTATAAAAGTTATTTTCTCGGAATTATCCCACTATCTCAAGAGGTAAAAGCTCCTGGAAAGAAACTCTGTCATGGTGTTATGATGTGCAAATACTTTTGGGCTAATGGTCCTTAATTGTACCAACCAAGCCATTGGCTGGCACACGAGTGGTTCACACACGCTGGGTTAGTAACCCTCTCACGAACGAGTCCAGTACTCGAACATGTCAAATTGATTGCTTGACATCTTAAAAGGGAAAAGTCTCTCATTCTCGTTCACTTCACCTGCTTCTTCAGTTCAAGAACTCAAAGAGAAAAGCCAACAGTTCGCATACTTCTTCCTCCCATTCATTCCTTCTTCTCAATCTTCTTGCTATTGGATTACACCATTGGAATCATAAGAAGACACTGCACCTTGGGTCGAAAACGGTTTGTTCTTTCAAGTTCGTGTTTGTGTTTTACCATTAGCACTAGTTCGCAAACCAAGTAAGTTTCTCGACCTTCTCTTGAAGCTTTACATCCATGGAACATAAAAGAAATAGACATGTAGGTATCTCAAGCCATCAACCTAGGTATAAATCATTTCATGACCCAAGTATTCGTGCTAGGTTTGTTAACGCTACTGCTCGCGAACTGTACTTAGTTTTTAAGAACAAAATTCCTATTCATGAAAGATTCTTTAACCCATCCAAAAGTTGGGTTCCTGAGTTGGACAATTTCTTCAATCATCACCATTGGGGAATCATTCATATACATTTAGGTATTGTTCAAGTTGAGACTGTTGCCCAATTTTATGCAAATATCCATGAGAAAAATACTGTTGACTACTCCTTTAAAACCATAATAAGAGGTACTATCATTACTGTGAATAGGTCGGTTATCTCGTACTTGATTAATGTGCCTATTGGAGGTGCCAGATTCCCTCGAACCGAGTATGGCAGACTGTCGTTAGAAGACTGTCTAACAAATCTGTTTGATGAAAAATTTTCATGTAATGATGGAAAATTTTATGTAAGAGGAGCCATTCTACATCTCAAAGTTGCTGCAAAACTCATTGTGGCAAACATGATGCCAAGTACCTATGACAACAACTATTGGACCAGGGACCTTACTGAGTTCATCTACCTTATCGTTGAAAGAAGGCAACTTGATTTCTATGGAATTATTATTAACTCTATGATAAGTGTTAGACACAGTGCAAGCAAGAAACCTGGACTTCCTTGTCTCATATAAAGGATATGCGCTAACTCCAATCTTCATATGATTGGCTCTGATCTCGGAGGACCAGCTGTGCCGAAGATGTCCAGTATTGAGAAGATGAGGCATTCTACATTCAGAAATATTCCAAGAAACCCTTCTGTTTCGGTTGCTGAGGAAATTGCTCATCTCCAAGAAGAACTTGCCCAAGCCAGAGAAGAAAATGCTGTCCTCAGAGAGAAAGTTAAATATGCTAGAGTTGCCGTTCCAGAACTCTTGGATAAATTTTATGAGATTGAAAGAGATTACTATGGGAGGAGTGATTAGTTTCCGAACTTATGTTGTTTCTTGATCTCCTTCTGTTGAACTTGTCTTGTTATATTATGGGCTGTAATAACTTTTATGTTTAGTTTTGAATGCTTATCTTTCAAATTAAAATTTGCTTCATAAAGTGCCCATATGGTATCAAAGTTAACTCTTTCACATGTCGATATGCAAATATTGATACAAGATCGATGAACTCTTGACAATAACAAAAGTTAAGCCTATATTTTCAATTATTGATGGAAGATACGTTAAAATCTTTTGTTTACAAAGATTATGTCTATTAAAAATCATTATGCAAATAATGATAAAAGATAGAATGAATCTTTGTATTTTCCGCAGTATTGATCTTTCCTTGATCCATATTTTATGTGTATACTGCGATACTCCATAAGTTTTTTCTTGTGTTGAGTATATGAAAGATTGAATTGATCATTCCTTTATGGTTAACCTAATCCTAGCTCCATAAGTTTTCTTATGTCAAGCATAATCAATTAAGTTAATCACTTTTGTGTTTAATTTGATTGTGTATTCCGATTATATTAATCATAGGTTTACTTGTGATTAGTTTGATTGATAATTTTGGATATAAAAATAATTTCTTTATGGTTTTTGGTGTCCAATAAAATTCTTCTTTTTCATTTAAAAGTAAGGTCGCTCTTGTTGTTCTTTTGAGAATGACATCAAATGGGGGAAAGTTCATTCGAACTTGTGCTTAATTTCATATATCTTTGTGGGGAGTGCGGCTTTGGAATTTTTAGGGGTTATCTTGTATCTTCATAAACTCCTTTATGAAAGCATTTAGCTTCGGCTATATGATTGCATCTAAATTAGTTGGTATGTACTTTTCTTTGGTCTTGAAGCATCTCCGTGGAAATTTCATTAGGATCCCGTTTTCCTACCTTTGCCAATTTTATTGACAAAAAGGGGGAGAATTAATATGTAGTTCACACTACAAATACATATGGTTTACGTTTTTTACGGGCCATTATGTAAGGGGGGGTGGTTTTCATGTTGAGATGAAAGTATTGACTAAGGGGGAGTGATACATATCACCATAGTATTGTTGTCAAAGTTGTGATATAAGAACTTTGATACTATGTAATAATACTATGTATAACAATGATCCAGAGCTTTTGTTTTCTCATTGTTATGGATACGGAACTTCAACAACTATGATGCGGAATTGAACATCTATGGAATCATGGGAGTACTTGGAAAAGATGAAGTTTTCAAGTAATGTTGAAGCACCAAGAGGATCAAGCATGTGGACGAGAAGCTACAAAGTTTATTTATTTTGTAATCCATATGTATTGATAGTTTTGCCACTAAAATTGACAAAGGAGGAGATTGTTAGAGCACTGCTCGGTCGAACTCGCATGCGTTGCTATCTCTAGCATGTTTTTCAAGTTTAATTGTCAAAACTAAATGTCTTGATTTCTAGACAACTTATAGTTAAGTCTTGGTTAGGATAGGTTAGTGTAGTTGAGCTCCAGACTCCATGGAGATTATCTTGCGAAGACGAAGAAGTACTCAAGGAACCAGTGGAACTTCATCCGACCAAAAAGGTATGTGAGACTTGAACTTATCTATCACTCAAATGTCTACTCTATCTCCTACTCTTGAGAGAAAGTCGTATAAGTAAGATAGTTTTCATACATACACATTTGATATTTCGATCCGAGTTTACTAGTTTATCTTTTATATTGAAATACGTGTTGGTAAAGATTTCGCTTTAGCCGTTGTTCGTCTTTGTCCCATGACGCAAGTCATGAAGACATTTCGATCTTGAAAAAAGCTTTGATGACGATAGTCGTGAATAACGATTATTATAACATTATAGAAGAATGTTTCAATGATTGAAATTTAGAGTTTATAATACGTAACGAACTATGGATATAAGCATATATAGTGTATTCGCACATTAGTGTATAAATCCATGTGCCGGAAACCAAGTGTATGCATTCGTGCAAACGTATTGGCGAAGGAGATAGGTTGGGTACGCGTACCCGTAGGCAAACTGGCGGAAGTTTTCTAACCGAAAATTTCTGCTGAGGTTTATGAACTTTGCAAACTGGAAAAACGTCACCTCAGGTATGCGTACACGTAGGCATACACTCGGAAGTTTTCGAACCAAAAATTTCTGCTGGGTTGAGAAACCCAATTCTGGTAAAGCTAGAGTACACGTACCCGTACGCGTACGCAAGCTGGTTATATCTCAAATCGGTAGCTCATGAACTTAAAACAATAAATCAATAAGGAACGCAATCTTTGCAAACCATGGCTATATTGTTCATGATTGATTCAAGTGAATCAAACCGATTTTGTTTCAATTGTGTCTATTATAAAGATCTAAGCAACAAAACAACTCTTTAACTAGTTCTTTTGAAGTCATTGGAACTAGTTATTGAAGAAGATGAATATGGTTGATATGAGAGTTACTAATGTGGCTAACCATTGGTGAACCATTTGTGAACCAACCAAATGTACACGTTTAGTTACGGTTACTCAAACCTAAATGAAATACATTTCATTTGTGTGGGACAAGCTAAGTTTCGATCTAACGGTTGAAAGATATTAGCTTGGAAAAATCAGGTTGATCATCTAACGGTGAATATTGAATGCTTTGTTACCAAGGTAACTTAGATTGCAAACCCTGATTTGAAAACTTTATAAGGAGGACTCTAGCATCTATGCAAAACTAATCCCCACACATCCTGTGTGCTACTAGTTAGTTTTGCTAGAGTCGTTTCTCCTTTAACCGTAGGTTTCTTCTCGAGACCCTGTCGGTTAAACGACTAAAATACTTCATTGGGATTGTGAAGCCAGACAATACTACTTTTCTTGTAGTTTGCGATCTGATCTTGCCATTTTCTATCGTACGAGTTCTATTGTAAGATTGGCTTGAGATTTATGTCCGATAGGGCAAGATAAAAAGAAATCACAAGCATCTTCCTCTCATCGTTTGTGATTCCGCAACATCTAGTTTCGCTACCATACACTTTAGATTGTTGTGAGGTGATTTATAACTCTAGGTTGTTCTTCGGGAATATAAGACTGGATTATCAATTGGTTCCTGTTCACCTTGATTTTATCAACAGACAGAACAAACTTTATTAGGTTTATCTGTGGGAGACAGATTTATCTATCTGGTAGACTTGTTTGTGTGATACAAATTTTTCTATTCAAGTCTTCGACTTTGGGTCGTAGCAACTCTTAGTTGTAAGTGAGATCAGCTAAGGGAATCTAGTACGTAGTATCCTGTTGGGATCAGAGACGTAAGGAGCGCATTTGTACCTTGGATCAGTGTGATATTGATTAGGGTTTAACTACAGTCCAGATCGAAGTTAGTTTGTAGTAGGCTACTGTCTGTAGCGGCTTAACAATGTGTGTTCAATCTGGACTAGGTCCCTGGGTTTTTCTGCATTTGCGGTTTCCTCGTTATCAAAATTCTGGTGTCTGGGTTATTTCAATTTCTGCATTATATCGTTTATCTTTATAATTGAAAGAATAGAGGTTGTGCGTTGAAGATCATCAATTAGAATATCCGACCATTGGTTGTTGATTTAAATTGATTGATCCTTGGATATTGGTCTTTGGTATTATACAAGTTATTCTTTTTATTTGATAGTTGTTTTTCTTCCACTAGCTTAAGGAATTTAAACTATTTTTTGAACTATTTCCTTATAGTGTGACTACGAGGATTGGATCATCGAGCGGAGCATTGCCCAAAATTTGTTTTCAAGATAGAACAAAGACGTCACAAAATCTCTACATGTACCGAGAGATAATCACACCTTGTTAAATTCCAAAGTAACCCATGCAAATGGATATCATGTGGAACCTCACAATAATGAGAATGTCATTGATTGCATCTTTTATAGTTTCTAATATATTTGGAAGGAAATATTTCTTAGAGAAACTAATGAGTCAATCTAGTGAAATGTAAATCACTATAGTATTTGGATTATTGAATCCATATTGACTCCGACAATGAAATATTGGGAATTGACTCATTTAGGCTTTGACATAACCATAAAGGCACTTTGGTTGTGACATGATGTTTCGTTTTGAAAGGACTCACAACGGGATAAAGATTTACCAAATGCGAAGTAACGACATATCTCTCAATAAGTGTTTTCTAAAGTACCAGATGCACAACCCCCTGATCCCTCCCATTATGTTTTTAGGTAAGAGAGCATATCATTCATTTTACAAAGTCTTTAGTAAAACAGGATCGAGCCCATCCTAAGGTGCAAATGGTAAACAATCCATATTACAAAGATAACAACGTATTCATACAAAATGTGGACCATTAAAGTGACTTATGGCTCTAGTGAATATTTTGACATTTTGGACTAGTTATAGTTCCCAAGAAATTTGCGTTTATAAACTCCTAGAACATATTAGACAATACAAAGTGCAAAGGCTCACCACCCTTATTAATGCTAGAGAATTTACTTGAAAAGGAATTGATGAATATTGCATGTTTAATAGAATCATCTTATACCCAATAGTCTCGCAGAGGCTACCATCAAAGGTTACAGATGGTGCCTAAGGAATAGGTTATGCATACCAACCTATCTTTTATTGCTTTGGGGATATGCAATATTACACGCTTCTTACTTAATTCGTTTTTAGAACCCTATAATAGTCAACCATGTTTGCCTACCAGTTGGTAACTGGATTTAAGCCTGACATTCGTTTTCTAACGCATTTTTGGTTGCTATATATATGTGCCATTAAGACTCCACACAGTACTATGATGGGTACTCGTGATGTAATAAGAGACCTTCAAAGCTATTTGAAATCCGAATTTGAGATGAAAAGTCTGGGGAAAGCTCGACGGAATACTGAGCTTGTGGTATGTTATTCCACCAATTTTCATTTGTCTAAAGTTGTCAGGAAATTTAACAAAGACATGCATCCTCATAGCACTCCCATGATTTGTCGAGGCCCAAATGTAAGTAAGTGACCATTTCTTCTACAAGTAGATGACAAACATGTGTTGGGAGATGAAATTCCCATATCTAAGTACAATAGACACATTGTTGTATTTAGTATAATAATGTACTCGATTAAATTTTACATCCTCAGTGAACTTGTTAGCTAGATATAGCTCAGCGCCAACGCAATGTCATTAGAATGGTATAGTGAATGTAATCATGTAATTAAAAGTAACCATTGGCATAAATTTGTATTATCCCTACAAAGACATAAAAATGGAATGCTAAAGGAACTGCAATCCAAAAGTTGTTGATTATGAAGGAACAATAATATCTTTTCCAACGAAAGCAATCAGGGGAGATATGTTAGACTATTTTCTAAGTCATTAACGATATTTAGTTTCGAAAAGTACATGACTAAAGGAGCAGTCTGGAACAACTCTGAAAGTAATCAGGGGGGGGATCCAAGGATATGATGTCGACATAATTTACTTCGAAATTGAAGCTGTGTTGTACTCTTTTTCCCTTCGATCGAGAATAGTTTTTCCCAAAGGGTTTTCTTACTCGACAAGGATTTAAGCGAGACAACACTAAATACATCAAGTATGTTGAACGTTGAAGACATAAAGATCGTGTTGATATTACTAAAAATATCTGAATCAAAGAAATGAAATGCGATTTTCCGTTAAGCAACGTAACTTCCAGAATCAACAACAGGGTCTTATAAACATTCTATTTACCGAAGTAAAGTGTGATAAACTCCTTTTGACTGCATTAGAATAATGAAAATTGTCTGACATCAGGGGGAGCATCTAATGGTGTGTTGAACTTTTTTCCTTCACCGAGGTTACTTTTTCCCACAGGGTTTTGTTGCTCGGCAAGATTTTTAATGAGGTAACATATTCGAATCCAACTATGTTCTAAGTTTGCTTAATATTGTACTCTTTTTCTTTAGATCAGGTTTTATCCCTCTGGGTTTCCCTGGCGAAGTTTTAACGAGGCAATTAACTTAGACTCATCGATCTTTGAAAATCGTATTGCATGTGAAGAACTACATTAAAGTACGAGATAACATGTAAAGTACTAAATGTGAAGAGTTTTACCAAGGTTTTATCCCACTGGGGTTTTCCTTGTCGAAGTCTTAATGAAGCGATTGATTTCGGCCCAATTCGAAGCACTATATGTGAAGCACTGCGTATGAAGTTCCATTGGACCGCACAATGGGGGGTGTTGTAGGGCCTATGACCCATAGATGTGCGGTCCAACTAGGTAGCTAGGGTTTTCCCATGGTTGTATATAAAGCATACTCTGCTATGTAATATGGTTACTGCCCATCAATAGAATCTCTCTTGCCGTTTCTCATATTCTTGGCCTTCTCTCTATTTTTCCCTCAAAGACTTCTAGATTTTTTTATTTTTTGAAAACCTTTAATAACTTGCTAAATAATTGATCCTAAAATTTCTCTCTATGAACTCATTTTTGCTTTTTTTTTTTCACACTCCTCTAAAGAGTCTATATTTAACATATTCTTTTGATTGGTTGATTATTTAACTGATGGCCCCATTATCCTCCATGTTTAGAATTTCTACCCTCGTTATATAACTCCCTAAATTAAATCAATGATGGAGATTGAAATGTTACGTGCACACTCATTAAGCAGTGTGCACAAACTCGGACTCCATTTTTATTAGTAGTTTTTTTACCAAGTCTCTTCCCAAATAATATCCCTAAATAATCTCCGTAAATTAACTAGTTTTACTCCTTTGTTTGCTAAGAATATCTCCAATATATGGTGGAATATTAATTTTTTAACGATACGTTGGAATTTAGAGCTTCAGTTAGAATAAATTCATCTCCAACAGTATGTCCTATAAAACAGGAGTGATAAAATATTAATTTTGAAGGTTTAAGATACAAGAAGGATCAAATTTTTAAATAGCATGATATTTACAGTATCTTTGAAAATCTCAATTATTTAGATACATATGATATGTGTGGCTCTTTGATTAATGTAATCCATTTACATACGGTAAATAAGATCCATATTTACACACGGTAAATAAGATCCATATTAATTAATAATTAATAATTAAATATTTTGTATATATATATATATATATATATGTAATCTTAAACGTTACCAACTAGATCTGATTTTTAACCATTTTTAGTATAAAATGTATCTTTACATACAAGAGTTAATATCATGATATTTCAATCCATCTGTAACTAAAAATCAGAACTACTGCATACCTTGTTCATCAAAATCCTTTTCAGATCTCAGATGGGTAGAACAAACTTAGCCCTAATTAGTTACGTATTATTAGCAAATTATTTTTACAAAAAATTAATAAAATTCATTTATTTGGATTGTGGTCAATTAGTGAGAACTTTTCAGACAGACAGAGTTAGTAATTTACATTAATTTAGATGGAGTTTAGTAACTTAGATTGAGCTTTAATTTTTACATTTTCAGACAGAGAAAGTTAGCCTTAATTAGTTACGTGTTATTATCAAATTATTTTTAAAATAAGTAAGTACTAAATGAAATGCATTCATTTGGATTGTAATAAATTAGTGAGAGCTTTTTTACAGACATTTTTTACGGTGTATAACTGTATATCGTCTGTGCCCAAAGGTATATATTCTGTAATTAGCGTTTAATCAACTAAGATTTCGATATTAATTTTAGGAAGCAAAAGATATTACGTTAATTCGTTTTTATCTAGAAGATCCCATATTAATTAAACAATTAATTAATTGTTAAAGATTTTGTATATATATGTAATAAAATAATTAATTATTAAAGATTTTGTATAAAATATATCTTTACAGGCAAGAGTGATATTTTCAATCCATCCCTCTAAACCAAAATTCAGAAATATAACATATATTCTGTTCATCGAAATCCTTTCCAGATCACAAATGGGTAGAGCAAAACCACGTCTTTTCATTTTTCTTCTAACGATTGTTATACTGCAAAACTCAACCATCGCAACGAATCCCAGAGGGTTTACTCTGCGGATGATTCACAAAGACTCTGAAGAATCACCTCTTTACAACCCTCTTGATCATTTGATGACACCAGAGGAAAGATTTCAAACCCTCATCGACCAATCCAGAGCTCGAGCACGATACATTGCTTCACAAATAAATCCTGATGTTGTTGTGCCGGTGGTTTTCGATGAAGGAACATTTTACTACGCTGCACATGTACGTATAGGTGCATTTCCTAATATACAGCCACCATTCATGAGTTACTATTTTTTGATTGATTCAGGTAGTGATCTTACTTGGCTTCAATGCGAAGGTGCGACACAATTTTTCCATCAAGATTCGCCTCTTTATCCTTGGAAGGATTCACAATCATATATTCCTGCTCTTTGCCAGGATCCTAGTCCTGGCTGCGATAGATGCGATGGCAAGGGCCAATGTCTTTACAAATTATCTTATGTGAGTTCTCAAGTTACATCTGGTGTTATTGCCAAAGAAAACTTCACTTTTACGGGAGGCTTTGAAATTATTCAACTATTAATGGGCTGTGGTTTACGCCAAGAAAATTTTACCATGGGTAATAACGGCGGTAAAGGGAAACCTGATCTTATCGCAGGAATCCTTGGTTTAGGAAGAGGTCCACGCTCTTTTGTAACCCAATTAGATTCTCGTGGAGGTAAATTTTCCTACTGCTTTGAGAAATATAGCCGGGGAAACACATATTTAAGTTTTGGTGCAGATGCGAAGATTGAAGGCCAAGTTGTCAGAAGTACTCCCATAGTACGAACCAGCTTTGAGACACCGTATTATTACTTGAATCTTGTGGGTATCAGCGTGGGTGGTGCTAGAGTGCCAATTCCAAGAAGTGAATTACAGATTAACCTCGGTGATCAAACTGGCGGTTGCATCATAGATTCGGGGGCTCCATTGACCACCATGTATAGAAACATTTTTGATAGAGTTGCACAGTCTGTAGCGGATTATTTTCTGAGTAATAATCATATGCGTCGTGCAGGGTTTACCGGAAGCTGGGTTTGTTTCATTCCTATACCTGGACAAGAGTATACAAAACCCATCATAACATTTCATTTTCAACAGGCTGATTATGTTGTTTCAGAGACTTGGTTTGAGAGGCAAGGAAATATTTGTTTAGCAATGGTTAGTTCGGATTCTAATGCGCCGGCTGTGCTTTTGGGAGCATTACAACAGGTTAATAAGAGGATTTTATATGATAATGCGAATCTGTCGCTCTCATTTGTTGATGCGAACTGCTGAAGAGGTCGGTGAACTCACAGTTTAAGGCGTTTTAGTTCTTCTAATCATGCATAAATAATACATGTTCATCTACCATCATATATTTTGTTTGGAATTTCATAAACAAGTACCAGCTAGTAGTTATTTTATTTCCTAAGAGCAACTGCAGTGGGCGACTAAACCCATTTATTTGGTCTCTGAACCAGGCATAGCGGGACGTACCATCGACCAAATATCAGACTAAATGAACAGTGGACGATTATATTTGGTCGGGGACCAAAGACTAAACCCAAATATAGTCGAGCGTTCATATAATGTTCGCCCCAAAAGACAAAAACCCATTTTTCTCCTAGCCTATTTTGAGCCGGCCCGTAATATGCGTGTGATTCCAATGTCTAGTGCCAATAATGCTTTTCATTATTTTCGATCAACAAACAAACTGTTGTATACTGGATCGATAAAGCTGGTTGGTCCCTGTTTAACTCAATGATATTCATATTTCCCCTTACATTTTACAAAAAATTGGTTAAAAACACCAAAATCAATAATTCCTGGGTGAAAAAGACATTTAGATTTTGATACTGTTTAGATGGACAAAAATATAAAAATAGTCAGGATGTAACCAGTTTCATCCTGCCCATTTTCAAATTATTTTTCTTATTTTTAATTTACATCAGGATGCATCCAGTTTCATCCTCGCTATTTTTTAAGTTTAAGCCAGGATGAATCCAGTTTCATCTTTGTTATTTTTTTGTCCATTTCACCCATAATAATTTTTACTCGTCCATTTGAACCATGTTTTAAAATTTTTTGGACAAATGACCCATTTTCCATACATTTTAGTCACTTTCTTTGTTTAATATCATGCCACATTTAGAGCAAGTCTTATGGTGGAATCCAAGCTATTCCAAGTGTGGAAAATCCATGGAATGTCAAGTCTAGTGGTTTCCAAGTTGGTGTTTTCCACACAAAATCCAAGCAAGGTTCCATGGTTTGGTGGAAGGGTGCGTGGAATCCATCAAAAACGCCAATAACAATAGCGCTGAACGCCAATAAGAATGGCGCGGTAGAGGACAAGAAACGCCAATATGAATGGCGCTGAACGCTAATCAAAATAGCGTAACTCAGCGCTATTAACATTAGCGTTTCGCGCTGTTAACAATAGCGTTTTGCGCCATTAACATTTGCGTTTATATTTATTTATTTTTCTTACACTCTTCGCACATCACTCCTGTTTCTTTACTAAATTGAAAATAAAAACTTTAAAAATACAAAACAAAATTTATAAATTTGAAATTGAAACAGGTTTAAATTAGCTAATTTTTATTTCATAGATTTAAGTTACATGAATTAAAAAAATTAAAAGCAACATGATCCGATTTAGAATAACTAATATTTAGAATTTAACATGATCCGATTTTCATTGTCAAGCTTCATCATTTCTCAAAGTTCACTTCATCATCGGTAAGATCAAGATATTTAATTTTCGAAAGCGGGATGGCTCTTAAGAATTTGGTACACATGATCAAATGCAAAATCTTTGTTGCTTTGTTGAGAATATAGAGTTTTAGCATGTGCCTCCTACAAAATAAATAAACATAATCTCTCATTTAGAAAATTAATGACTTAAAATATGTAGAGAATTGAAAATAAGAGGTTCCATTGAATAATACTTACAACTTCTTCTAACGTCCATCCTCCTCCGGGCATATTTGCATAAATTGATCGTATGAAACCCATGCAAACTTTCGTTTGCTTTTTCATCACCGACCACCTATTTTCAATACTTTGTCTTGTTCTTCCGTTTTCATTACCACCCGCTTCTTCTACGAAGGCTTGAAGCACCCTTTACCAATAAATGTGGGAACCTTGATTTTGTTCAACAATCGGTTGGAGACTAATTCTCATCCAAGCTTTGGTGATTGCAACATCTTTATTTGTAGTGTATGCCATACTTGCACTTGATTGAAAGAAGATTTGGAATTAAAAATATAAAATCAGGAGAGATAGGAAGCAAAGAAAAGCTTGAGATTTTGGGATGGTTTTGATTTGTGTTGAAGAAGCCAATTTATAGATAAATTTCAATTTTGAAAATCTGACCGTTGAAACGCTAGTAAGAATAGCGTTAAGCGCCATTCTTAATGGCGCTTATTCTGAGCCGTTGATTAGAAGGAGCCGTTGAGAATCCAATGGTGCCAATTAAAACGCAATTGATAATAGCGTTAAGCGCTATTCTTTTTTGCGCCAAACGCCAATCTTAATTGCGCTAATCAGAAAAAACATCCAGTTCCCACTCGACTTCTCCTATCCTATACTTGGTTTTTTTTTTTTTCTAGTCTCCCATTTTTTCCGCTTGAATGAAATTGAAGAAGATAAAATTGAAACTTGATTGATACTAAAATACTTCAACTACATTGATTCCACTAAATCAAATTGAAAAAAAAAAGAAAGAAAAAAACATAATTGAAGATACATAGTTCCATAAGCTACATGGTTTCATATATTGAAATGATGAACATTGCTAGTGTTAGGATAACCATAACTAAGTGTTCTAGGAGGATAACCATGTTTTTCCAAAATCTTTTTTTGTTTATCCAACAAAAATTGCTGCTTCCATTCCGGCAAGGTCTCAACCACCACATCCAACACTTCGAGTTCATGTTTCTCCAAAGCTAAATCCAAGGATTTCTTCTTTGTCTCTGCAACGGTTAATAAATATTCTTCTTATCCATCCAACCTTGCCATCTTCTTTGTATTCTCTTCACTAAAATGTTTCAAAATGCGGTTGGTTCCGTCGTTGATGGCCGATAGCTCCGAAGCTTCCATTTGTTGAGCCCTTTTTCCCGTTGGTCGACGAGGGCCATCCTCTTCATGCCATCTTGGGTCGCTTCTTGCCGGAGCACTACTTGTTGAAGCATTAACACTAGGAGCCTCGGATTCATCTTCCTCATTTTGGGTAGGATCAACTTCTACGGGATTGAATCCGGGAACATGGGCTTTGAAAAGTTTGTACACCTCTTCATTTCTAAAAGGTTTTCCTTGCTAATCTTACTATATTCGATCTAGCTTTACTCTCCTACAAAAACAAACAAAAACCCAAGTTAGAAATCCTTCAATAACATAAAATTATATACATTAAGAAATATTAATAAAACTTACAAGATCATCAATTCCAATTCCGCTTGCATTGTTTCTATGCAAATTTTTTAAGATACCAACCCACTTTTTGACATCTTTTTCAAGGTACCAAATCTATTCTGCAATTTATGAACAGTCCTATCATACTTATTCCCAAAACTACTTACATAGGTTTCGAATACCCGCTCCCAAAACTGGTTTGATCTTTGATCAACTCCGGCAACACCATCAAGTGTAATGCTTATCCAAGACTTGGTGATTGCAACATCTTCCGTTGTAGTATATTTTTCCATGAATTTTTGTTAGAAAGGTCTAGAATTTGAAAAGTTTTGCAATTAATTTTAAGAAGATGAGGAAAAAAATCTAGAGATTGAAAGGTTTTGGTCTTAGCTGAGAAGTGATCAATTTATAGAGAAAATTTCGAATTCAAAAAAGTAGTCGTTGAAACGCAAATCTTAATGGCGTGAAACGCAAATCTTAATGGTGTTTATTTGTGAGTCGTTGATTAGAAGGAGCCGTTAAAGATCTAATGGTTAGAAATGAAACGCAAATTTTAATAGCGTTTGGCGCTGTTAAGAATAGCGCCAAACGCTATTCTTATTAGCGCTTTTCTTGAAAAACATCCAGAACTATGCCAATTCCTCAAGTTCGACACTTAGTTTTTTTTCTTCTCTTTTGAAAATCCATACTTAGTTTTTTTTTCTTCTCTTTTGAAAATCCATACTTAGTTTTTTTTTCTTCTCTTTTGAAAATAATGAAAACCATAAATAATCATCTGTGCTATCAGCGGCTATGCCTTTACACAAACATTTCATTACGGCATACATCTTCATGTGGGGAGAGTGACCAAGTTGTCCGGTGCAATCAACTTGGAAATCAAAAGCAGGATCCGCAACAACTATTTCACTTAGAATACGTAAGAAAAGAGATCGATACATACCCAAACGTTGGTGGAACTTCTTAGGTCCCCAAGTACAATTAGGTCCAAAGTAGTCATGCATCATCCTTGCATCTCCGTCCTCTCGTTGCCTGTCCAACATTTGTCGCGTCAATACTTGTTGAGGCACTGGTTGGAAGAGCCTATGCATTCTTTGAGTCATATACTGGTACACCAAAATTGCTCTCTCCTAGCTATCATCACCAATGCTAAGATCAATACCATATGTCGTTAGTACATACCTCCTTAGCGGATTTTCATCATCCATATTTCACCTGTAAACAAAACTCAAATAATGTAAGCATTCCATACAAAAGAAAAGAAATGACATTCATTCAAAAGAAAAGACATTCATTCAAGAAAATATTAAAGAAAAGACATTCATTCAAGAGAATATTAAAGAAAACACATTCAAGTTTTTCTAATTCATACAAAAGAAAATACTATCAGTTTTTCTACATTAAAACCATCCATTTCATTAAAGAGAAGACATTCTATGTTCCCGAATCATTTGATTCTAATCCCAAAATCCTAGACATGTCATCTATATTATAACCAGCCCCACCACTGTTCACAAATTAGGTTAATTGTGACTATGGAACTGCTTCCTCTTGTTATGTCTGTGAAACATAATCAGTTTGTGTATCATCTACTGCGGCATCATGACTTGTGGCTGGTCTTTTACGGCTGAACCAGTTTTCTCCAGGATCATAACATGATTGAGTCGATGTTCCTTCCCCTCCATAGTTTGATTGCCCAAGAGCATGTGCACGATCTATTTCAAACCAATGCTGGTCCTTTGCAAAATTTAACATCGCAAAATTGTGCGCTAAATCTTTCCATTGCTCCTGAAAAGAAACACCAACATAGCAAATATATTAAAAAACTTTTAATGTGTAAATAAAATCATAATAATATGGCAAACAAAATAATTGAATGAGTCAAAACAAAAAATGACTAACCCTTGTTCCCCAATTAACATCATACGTAAATGGAGGAGGATCGGGTGCTTGCAAAGGCACTTCAATAGGGTTTCCTTCACTGTCTGAACGTACGGTACAGAAAGAAACTCTTGGAAATTTAGTTGAAGCTTGTGAGAAGTTTTCATACTTCTACCGTGATGGATGTATTGGGGGGACCTGATTCACATGAAATGTCCGATCTTGAGTACTTGCAGCTCCAACTTCGTCTCTGTTTTCTTGACGATATATTTCTGGGAGCAAAAATCCAACAGATTGTAACTTCCACCACTGCACATACATGCTCTCATCAACATGCTTATAGTCTCGTCCTTCAACCACATCAATAGGATCATGGGGGGCAGAAAGGTCTTCCAAACGTTCACGTGGACTTCTTGGAATTGTTATGAATCCCCTTGTTTGCCTTAAAAACCGCTCACCAAGATACATGATACTAGTAGCGCTTTCCGGATTATAGAAAGTCACTCTTTGATTGGAGATTTCACGAGCATGCACTATATCAGGATGATCTCTATACATACTAGTAGACCATGGTTTCCATTGCGTTCCAACAATTCTCCTCAACTCAATTTGTTGGCGAGCTGCATGAAGAGAGTGTTTGGAAGTACCCCTTTGCAACTTCACTAGACTATCTTTCTTAAATATCATAATTGCAGGCCATACATCAGTCGCTACACCTTCTTTGAGAAAAGGCGTCAAAGTACGAAAATATATGTAAAACCAATATTCTAAAACCATCGCCATTCCACACATGTTTTTTCCACCTCTAACAACCGCACTCATGCTACTATACAAGTGACTAAAACAAGGCGAACCCCAATCATAATTACTAATCTCATTCAAATTACGCAAGGAAATGATCCAACCTTTGCTTGCTCGTGTAGTGGAACGTGCCAATAAAACTTTTGAAATCACCCATAATAAGAAGTATCTAGTCACAATCTCCCAATATTCATCATTAATTGGATTGTTCTTGATATAGGTTGCGAGGCAACTAATAGGAAAATCAGGTGTGTTCTTGTTGTAGTGTGCAAACCCATGCATAGGTCCAAAGTAGGTATTCTCTAGCTGCTGACTTTCATTACTTTTCCATTTACTTGTAGCGGCGTGTTCCAATCTTCTACGACCATTTCCAATAGGAATTCCGGTTAAGTGAACAAAGTCTAAAGGAGTGAAACCAATTTCGAAGTTTGGGAAATGAAATGAATTGGTGCTATACCACCACCTCTCTATGATTGCATAAGCTAGTTGTTGATCAGCTCTCTTAATTCTAATTTCAAAAAATCTAGCAAGGCCAGAATTTTGAAGAACTTGACTAGCACTTTCATGAACCACCACACGGCTATGTAAATCCTCAAGGTCTTCTAGATTACTTCTAAACGTGATATCATGTTGTGTATCAAATGGGTCTATACTTGTAGATATATGTTTGTCATCCCATTCTTTTGAACTTAACATCATATACACATCCATAATCTATACAATATCATCAAATAAAAACAATTTAGTCACACAATGCACTTAAATTGTTTACATAAACTAAAACATGTATCAGGAAACACATACCCCATTAAAATACAAGCAACAAAGTATAGCCCACAAACTTAGAATTCACATCACACATAACTAACAATGTAAATCGTCAAAGCCTTAAATTCACATCACTTCTGCAAATTCGTCATTATATCACATTCATTATCTCATGGCAATTTCACAATGTTCATCATCTAAAACCCTAAATTACATGTCAAATTCGTCATTGTTAGAATCAAAATTGTTATCATTCATCATACAATCGATTATCAAGCAATCATATCCTTCTAAACCATAAATTTTCATCAAATCATAATATAAACTCAAAATTACAATTCAACTCACCTTTCTTTGGACTCTCAATCAAATTGAGAAATTGAAGTATGCTTAGATTCCTTATATTGCAATGAACCATCCCTTTGAACCAATTTGACTGATTGAACCATCATTAGAGAACAGGGGAAGAAGAAGTTAGGTTTTCATTAGGCTTTCGTTTTTCTTTAGGTCACGAACTGGATGAACTGGGGAAGAGAAGGGTCGATGGCGTGCTGGTTAAAGAATTTAATAAGCGCTATTAAGATTGGAGTTTTGCGCTATTAAGAACGGCGTTTAGCGCCATTTTTAATGGCGCTAAACGCCAGTAAGAATAGCGTTTGACCGTTGACTTTAGTCAAGCGCTGAGCGCTGTTATTTTTATCGTTTTGCGCTTTTCTTATTGGCGTTTTCTGTCTTCCACCATTAGACTTGCACTTCCATCCACAGTTCCAAGTGTTGAGGTGGCATGGAAGATGGAAGATGGATGGATTCCATCATAAGACTTGCTCTTACTTACAAGGAAGAAATGCATGGTGGCAGGCAAATTCGGTCGAACAACTTCTTTGCATGGCCGATCTTTTTAATCTCATCTACCATATATTACGAAATTGGAACTCGTGTACAAAATAATCGCATAAGATGTATTTGACTGAGAAAACAAGTAACATTCCTTTTGTATTAAGTAAGCTGTTAGTTACTGACTCCTTTTTTTCAAGAAAATTGCTTTTCAGATATGCGAAACTGACAAAAACGGAAGACTGTGTTTAAACCGTCGGTTAAATGTGTTTGCTCCCAGTCTCCAAAAGAGACTACTCGTAGCCCTCGGGCTATGTAGGCCTTAAGACCCTTGGTAAAGAGATGGAAATAAATGTAGGATAGATCCAGATTTATTTCCTTCCTTGTAAACCCCAAACTTTCCTAACCTAACTTTGGTCTCTCCGCAACATAAATTCCCAATTCTTCGAACCCTAAAACTTCTAAGTGTGAATCCACCTTCGTTGACGGGAAATCTCTGTGTAAATCTGTCATTGGGGAATTTACCGATCAAACAAAAAAGAAAGAAAAAAATGGGGAATCGTCTCCCAACAGATATTGTAGTCGACATTATCACTCGATTACCAACTGAATCTATTCTGGATTGCAAATTCGTTTGCAGATCATGGAGGAATCTGGTTTCTCGTCATCCATCATTCATTAAAATGCATCTAGCTCGTCTACATGATCTTGATTCTTGGTTTCTCGTATATAGGTAGCTCAATTACCTATATACCCTTAATACAAAAATCTAAAATCAGTTTTCTAAAAAAAAAAAATCAGCTTCCCTTAACATCTCTTCTTCTTCCTCCTCTATTTGAACTCTTCCCATCTAAAAAAAAAAAAAAAAAAATTCATCACCGTGATTAATTGTCGATTCGTAAAAATTTGATTGTCAATTAAATCAACTACATAATGACTCGTACAAAGAAAAGCAGGGGCTAGGCAAACCAAATCGTCTTCTAATCCATCAATTGAAGAAGAAGAACCAATTGAAGATGAAGGTGTAGAAACCGAAAATCAACCACCAATTGAACCGAATTGAACCAACCGCATCTCCAACTGAGGAAACGAGGATAAGAAAGTAAGTTTTACAAACCCAATATCCTATTTGCTGTTTTTCATCGATTAAATGACGGTTACGGTGTTGGGTTCGGCTCAAAATTAAGTTGCGTTTTTAGCCGAACTGTTCTTCACAAAAGCTTCCTGCAAGTGTATATGAACAGTTCGGCTTGAAATTTCATGAAATTTCAAGCCAAACCTAGTCACAGAAAGAGATGCACAGGGGTTCGGCTTAATTGATAATCATAATATGTGCCGAACCTAGCACATTTACGAGGTTCGGCTATTACGATATTCACAATATGTGCCGAACCAATACAAAATTATTAACCCAGAAATGTACATGATCAGGTTCGGCTTATATTCTACTTATTCAAATAGCCGAACAATGTGTTTCCAACAGGTTCGGCGCTTACGAATTTCAAAATATAAGCCGAACCCTAAACATTTTTTCTTCCAGACAGTTCAGTGTAGGGTTCGGCTTATTAGGACAATTCGAACCAAGCCGAACTCTGGTCTACAAGATAGGTTCGGCTCTTAATCAACACTTTCAGTTAGCCGAACTGTTCATCCAGACTCGCCGAACCTTAGTGAAAAAACACAGACTTTTGATGATTTTAACCTACAAAAGTGAGATTAAACATAAGATTATGTTGGAAAAAACACATACTTTTGATTCGAACCCCGCGAACAACCTAAATGACTACAATTCAAGGGTAACTAAATAATCTACACAAATTTTTTCTCACTTTCTCCTTCTCCTTCTAAAAAAGCCTAACTTTTTTTTTTCTTACTCAAAATTTTTTATCTACACAAATTAATAACTAAATAATCCTAAAACTAATCACTAATCATTAATCACTAATCAGAATTATTTTAACCAATCATTAGTATTAACACTAATCCTAAAAGGGCAGATTTGCCATTACCAAAAAAATTTGGTTAAGGGGCTTGATTTTGCTATTTACACTCCTTTTTTTGTCTTTACTCGGTATGCCCTAAAGATTTTTGTATGCCTAAAATCATAATTCTTACGAAATAGGAACTTGTGTACAAAATAATCGCACAAGATGTATTTGACTGAGAAAACAAGTGACATTCCTTTTGTATTAGTGACTTCTTTTTTTCAAGAAAATTGCTTGTCGGATATGCGAAACCGACATAAACGAAGACCGGGTTTAATTTGTCGGTTAAATGTGTTTGCTCCTAGTCTCCAAAGAGAGTCCTACTCGTAGCCCTCGGGCTCGGTGAGGCCTTAAGACCCTTGGTAAAGAGATGGGCATAAATGTAGGATAGATTCAGATTTATTTCCTTCCTTGTAAATCCCAAACTTTCCCAACCTAACTTTGGTCTCTCCGCAACATAAATTCCCAATTCTTCGAACCCTAAAACTTCTAAGTGTGAATCCACCTTCGTTGACGGGAAATCTCTGTGTAAATCTGTCAGTGGGGAATTTACCGATCAAACAAAAAAGAAAGAAAAAAATGGGGAATCGTCTCCCAACAGATATTGTAGTCGACATTATCACTCGATTACCAACTGAATCTATTCTGGATTGCAAATTCGTTTGCAGATCATGGAGGAATCTGGTTTCTCGTCATCCATCATTCATTAAAATGCATCTAGCTCGTCTACATGATCTTGATTCTTGGTTTCTCGTATATAGGTAGCTCAATTACCTATATACCCTTAATACAAAAATCTAAAATCAGTTTTCTAAAAAAAAAAAAATCAGCTTCCCTTAACATCTCTTCTTCTTCCTCCTCTAGCTGAACTCTTCCCATCCCGCGAAAAAAAAAAAATTCATCACCGTGATTAATTGTCGATTCGTAAAAAATTTGATTGTCGATTAAACTGAACTACATAATGACTCGTACAAAGAAAAGCAGGGGCTAGGCAAACCAAATCGTCTTCTAATCCATCAATTGAAGAAGAAGAACCAATTGAAGATGAAGGTGTAGAAACTGAAAATCAACCACCAATTGAACCAGAATGAACCAACTGCATCTCCAACTCTGGAAACGAGGATAAGAAAGTAAGTTTTACAAACCCAATCTCCTATTTGCTGTTTTTCATCGATTAAATGACGGTTACGGTGTTGGGTTCGGCTCAAAATTAAGTTGCGTTTTTAGCCGAACTGTTCTTCACAAAAGCTTCCTGTAAGTGTATATGAACAGTTCGGTTTGAAATTTCATGAAATTTCAAGCCGAACCTAGTCACAGAAAGAGATGCACAGGGGTTCGGCTTAATTGATAATCATAATATGTGCCGAACCTAGCACATTTACGAGGTTCGGCTATTACGATATTCACAATATGTGCCGAACCAATACAAAATAAATAACCCAGAAATGTACATGATCAGGTTCGGCTTATATTCTACTTATTCAAATAGCCGAACAATGTGTTTCCAACAGTTGGCGCTACTTAATTTCAAAATATGCTTCTAACCCTAAACATTTTTCTTCCAGATAGTTCGGTGTAGGGTTCGGCTTATTAGGACAATTCGAACCAAGCCGAACTCCGGTCTACAAGATAGGTTCGGCTCATAATCAACACTTTCGGCTATTTAACTGTTCATCCAGATTTCACGAACCTTAGTGAAAAAACACAGACTTTTGATGATTTTAACCTACAAAAGTGAGATTAAACATAAGATATGTTGGAAAAAACACATACTTTTGATTCGAACCCCGCGAACAACCTAAATGACTACAATTCAAGGGTAACTAAATAATCTACACAAATTTTTTTCTCACTTTCCCCTTCTCCTTCTAAAAAAGCCTAACTTTTTTTTTTCTTACTCAAAATTTTTTATCTACACAAATTAATAACTAAATAATCCTAAAACTAATCACTAATCATTAATCGCTAATCAGAATTATTTTAACCAATCATTAGTATTAACAATAATCCTAAAAGGGCAGATTTGCCATTACCAAAAAAATTTGGTTAAGGGGCTTCTGATTTTGCTATTTACACTCCTTTTTTTGTCTTTACTCGGTATGCCCTAAAAGATTTTTGTATGCCTAAAATCATAATTCTTACGAAATAGGAACTTGTGTACAAAATAATCGCACAAGATGTATTTGACTGAGAAAACAAGTGACATTCCTTTTGTATTAAGTAAACCGTTAGTTAGTGACTTCTTTTTTCAAGAAAATTGCTTGTCGGATATGCGAAACCGACATAAACAAGACTGGGTTTAAGATGTCGGTTAAATGTGTTTGCTCCTAGTCTCCAAAGAGAGTCCTACTCGTAGCCCTCGGGCTCGGTAGGCCTTAAGATCCTTGGTAAAGAGATGGGCATAAATGTAGGATAGATCCAGATTTATTTCCTTCCTTGTAAATCCCAAACTTTCCCAACCTAACTTTGGTCTCTCCGCAACATAAATTCCCAATTCTTCGAACCCTAAAACTTCTAAGTGTGAATCCACCTTCGTTGACGGGAAATCTCTGTGTAAATCTGTCATTGGGGAATTTACCGATCAAACAAAAAATAAAGAAAAAAATGGGGAATCGTCTCCCAACAGATATTGTAGTCGACATTATCACTCGATTACCAACTGAATCTATTCTGGATTGCAAATTCGTTTGCAGATCATGGAGGAATCTGGTTTCTCGTCATCCATCATTCATTAAAATGCATCTAGCTCGTATACATGATCTTGATTCTTGGTTTCTCGTATATAGGTAACTCAATTACCTATATACCCTTAATACAAAAATCTAAAATCAGTTTTCTAAAAAAAAAAAAAATCAGCTTCCCTTAACATCTCTTCTTCTTCCTCCTCTAGCTGAACTCTTCCCATCCCGCGAAAAAAAAAAAATTCATCACCGTGATTAATTGTCGATTCGTAAAAATTTGATTGTCGATTAAACTGAACTACATAATGACTCGTACAAAGAAAAGCAGGGGCTAGGCAAACCAAATCGTCTTCTAATCCATCAATCGAAGAAGAAGAACCAATTGAAGATGAAGGTGTAGAAACTGAAAATCAACCACCAATTGAACCAGAATTGAACCAACTGCATCTCCAACTCCGGAAACGAGGATAAGAAAGTAAGTTTTACAAACCCAATCTCCTATTTGCTGTTTTTCATCGATTAAATGACGGTTACGGTGTTGGGTTCGGCTCAAAATTAAGTTGCATTTTTAGCCGAACTGTTCTTCACAAAAGCTTCCTGTAAGTGTATATGAACAGTTCGGCTTGAAATTTCATGAAATTTCAAGCCGAACCTAGTCACAGAAAGAGATGCACAGGGGTTAGGCTTAATTGATAATCATAATATGTGCCGAACCTAGCACATTTACGAGGTTCGGCTATTACGATATTCACAATATGTGCCGAACCAATACAAAATTATTAACCCGTAAATGTACATGATCAGGTTCGCTTATATTCTACTTATTCAAATAGCCGAACAATGTGTTTCCAACGGAGTTCGACGCATTTACGAATTTCAAAATATAAGCCGAACCCTAAACATTTTTGTTCCAGACGGTTCGGTGTAGGGTTCGGCTTATTAGGACAATTCGAACCAAGCCGAACTCTGGTCTACAAGATAGGTTCGGCTCTTAATCAACACTTTCAGCTAGCCGAACTGTTCATCCAGACTCGCCGAACCTTAGTGAAAAAACACAGACTTTTGATGATTTTAACCTACAAAAGTGAGATTAAACATAAGATATGTTGGAAAAAACACATACTTTTGATTCGAACCCCGTGAACAACCTAAATGACTACAATTCAAGGGTAACTAAATAATCTACACAAATTTTTTTCTCACTTTCCCCTTCTCCTTCTAAAAAAACCTAACTTTTTTTTTTCTTACTCAAAATTTTTTATCTACACAAATTAATAACTAAATAATCCTAAAACTAATCACTAATCATTAATCACTAATCAGAATTATTTTAACCAATCATTAGTATTAACACTAATCCTAAAAGGGCAGATTTGCCATTACCAAAAAAATTTGGTTAAGGGGCTTCTGATTTTGCTATTTACACTCCTTTTTTTGTCTTTACTCGGTATGCCCTAAAAGATTTCTGTACGCCTAAAATCATAATTCTTACGAAATAGGAACTTGTGTACAAAATAATCGCACAAGATGTATTTGACTGAGAAAACAAGTGACATTCCTTTTGTATTAAGTAAGCTGTTAGTGAGTGACTTCTTTTTTTCAAGAAAATTGCTTGTCAGATATGCGAAACTGACATAAACAGTGTGTTTAAACTGTCGGTTAAATGTATTTGCTTTTCAACTTAAAAGTTAGCTAGTTGCCAAACTAATTTTTCGACTTTTTGACTTCTCAGAAGTAACTTCTAGAAGTTCATAAGCAGAAGCATTTCTGCTTCTAGTATCCAAACAGGCTATAAGTAAGATGTTAGTTCTGAGACTTCTTTTTTTTCAAGAAAATTGCTTGTCAGATATGCGAAACGACAAAAACAGGTTAAATGTGTTTGCTCCCGGTCTCCAAAAGAGACTACTCGTAGCCCTCGGGCTCGGTAGGCCTTAAGACCCTTTGGTAAAGAGATGGGCATAAATGTAGGATAGATCCAGATTTATTTCCTTCCTTGTAAACCCCAAACTTTCCCAACCTAACTTTGGTCTCTCCGCAAGATAAATTCCCAATTCTTCAAACCCTAAAACTTCTAAGTGTGAATCCACCTTCGTTGACGGGAAATCTCTGTGTAAATCTGTCAGTGGGGAATTTACCGATCAAGCAAAAAAGAAAGAAGAAAATGGGGAATCGTCTCCCAACAGATATTGTAGTCGACATTATCACTCGATTACCAACTGAATCTATTCTGGATTGCAAATTCGTTTGCAGATCATGGAGAAATCTGGTTTCTCGTCATCCATCATTCATTAAAATGCATCTAGCTCGTCTACATGATCTTGATTCTGGTAAGTTAAGTTTTATTGCAGTAGTTTCTAAGCTTACACAAGAAAATCTCCTTCACTATTTTGAGTATAATGAGAATACTGATCATGAGACAACTATCCTTAACACTAGAAGGATGAATTTAACCCTTCCGTTTAGATCTTCTGTGTTTCAATCTTCTCGTTGCCGCTTAATTGGTTCGATTAATGGTCTAGTCTGTCTAGATGGATGGCAAGATAATGTTTATTGTGTATGTAACCCCATGACCAAAGAATATGTTATGTTTCCGAAGAATATGGATTATATAAGTACTCGTGGGATGGGATTTGGTTACCTATACTCAACTAATGAGTATAAAGTGGTTGAATTGTATAAGGAACTTAATATTATAAAGGCTGCGGTATACACCCTCGGCAGCGGAAAAGGGTGGAGAAATGTTGGGCAGTGGGATTCTATTCTTTGGAACGTTGATTCTTTTAAGGGTGTGTTTGCGAATGGAGCACTGTACTGGATGCATCGCATAGAAATTAGGCTTTTTGTTTTTGATTTGGTTGAGGAAAAATTCCGTGAACATGTTGCGCTACCTTGTTACCCAGAACCCACTTTACACAACCCGCTTTGCTTTATTGGGGATCTGGGAGGGGTTTTATCTTATGCTGGAACATTTTACAATGAAATCACCAATTCCAGTAATTATGAGATATGGCTACTGAAAAAGAAGGATGAGGTGCAACATGAGCCATTTGCTTGGAGTAAAGAGATTAGTGTTCCCCACATTATAAACTCACCTACCTTAGCCTATACCTCGTACCCATTAGCCTTTACCAAGAGTGGCAGTGTTTTAAGTTTCAGTCCTGACTCTCTTGATATTTACAATGCAGTAGCTTCAATCTCTAAACAGCTTGTGGGTTTTACTGGTACTGGTCTTCGGTTAGATAATATAGTTCCTCACAAGAATACCTTCATTTCGTTGAAAGAATTAGGAGAAGAAGATGTCAAAACAATGGAGTCTGCTGAAATTGAAGAGGCTAAAGCTGTGATTGGACATCAAAGCAGCTTTCAAGATGAATCCCTGGATTCCCCTGTTACTGGTATTCCCCCTGACTATATTTATATGCATTTCAACTTGCAATTTCATAAACAGTTTGACATCATCTTAATGCTTACAGTTAGTCTCTTGTTATAGTCATCAATCTCAACTTTTTGACAGTTCTTTTGTAAGTTATACTGTTTCGTCAATGTGTGATTTGTTTCCCTATTGGTCTAATTGCAATTGAAGGATGCAGCATGCTTTAATAACTTGTCTCGTTCTTATACATTGAAGCAAGCAAAATTGTGGAAAATGTGACCTTTCCCATCAGTGTGAGGGAATCTATATTGTCCTTACTAGTTACTTGTTAGCATAATCAATGTATAATTATTAATTTGGTGATCCATTCTAGTTGGGTGCCTTATATTAACAAACTCATCCGATGGCTGAATCTATCTGATTAACTTCATCCGTAGTTGGAACACAGTTCAAATTTAGATTTCATACATCCTGATCTTTGACAGTGTCTAAAGCTATGGTAGGAACTAAAAATAAAGGTGCATAATTTGTCCAAAAAACTGCAGTAGCCTCTTTTGTTCCCTTTATTGCCAACAAATCTGCGACTTTGTTTTCCTTTCTGTCTGCCTATTGAAAACCCAAAAAACAAATTAGTTGTCTTGCTAAGATCTTTACTTCCTCTAACATTGCTCTACTACGCCACTGGATAGATGATTCGCTTCCTTGTAGTTCTTTTGAAGTCATTGGAACTAGTTATAGAAGAAGATGAATATGGTTGATATGAGAGCTTCTCATGTGGCTAACCATTGGTGAACCATTTCTGAACCAACCAAATGTACACGTTTAGGTACGGTTATGCAAACCTAAATGAAATACATTTGTGACAAGCTAATTTTGGATCTAACGGTTGAAAGATATTAGCTTGGAAAAATCAGGTTGATCATCTAACGATGAATATTGAATGCTTTGTTACCAAGGTAACTTAGATTGCAAACCCGATTTGAAAACTATATAAGGAAGACTCTAGCATCTATGCAAAACTAATCCCCACACCTAATGTGTGCTACTAGTTAGTTTTTCTAGAGTCGTTTCTCCTTTAACTGTAGGTTTCTTCTCGAGACCCTGACGGTTAAACGACTAAAAGACTTCATTGGGATTGTGAAGCCAGACGATACTACTTCTCTTGAAGTTTGTGATATGATCTTGCCATTACCTATCGTACGAGTTCAACTGTAAGATTGGCTTGAGATTTATCTCCGATAGGGCAAGATAAAAAGAAATCACATACATCTTTGTCTCATCGTTTGTGATTCCGCAAAATCTAGTTTCGCTACCACATGATTTAGATTGTTGTGAGGTGATTGATAACTCTAGGATGTTCTTCGGGAATATAAGACCGGATTATCAATTGGTTCCTATTCACCTTGATTTTATTAAAAGGCGGAACAAACTTTATTAGGTTTATCTGTGGGAGACAGATTTATCTATCTGGCAGACTTGTTTGTGTGATACAAATTTGTCTATTCAAGTCTTCAACTTTGGGTCGTAGAAACTCTTAGTTGTGGGTGAGATCAGCTAAGGGAATCAAGTACGTAGTATCTGCCGGGATTTGAGACGTAAGGAGCGCAATTTGTACCTTGGATCAGTGTGATATTGATTAGGGTTCAACTACAGTCCAGACCGAAGTTATTTCGTAGTAGGCTAGTGTTTCTAGCGTCTTAATACAGTGTGTGTTCAGTCTTGACTAGGTCCCGGGGTTTTTCTATATTTGCGGTTTCCTCGTTAACAAAATTTTGGTGTATGTGTTATTCCAATTTCCACATTATATCGTTTATCTTTATAATTTAAATAATACAGGTTGTGCGTTGAAGATCATCAATTAGAATATCTGATCTTTGGCTGTTGATTTAAATTGATTGATCCTTGGATATTGGTCTTTAGTACCATCCAAGTTATTCCTTGTATTTGATAAAGACTCGCCGATTGTTATTAGCTTGAGTAAAGATCAAATCAAGAGAAGAGATATTAACTCCTTGATATACTTTTACTACGATTGAGTCTGACTCTCTAATTTATTCTCTTAAAAGTAAATCGGAGTTAGTCCATACAGATTGCTGAGCGAAATATTGGGTGGTGTTGTTAGACCCCCGCTTTTTTAATTGGCATCAGAGCAGGCAAACACGTTTAAGACCTCAAAAGTCTTTGTTTGTAGCGATCTGACTTATGGACCAATGTGCTATCTCTATAAATGCACAACCAGATCTAGGGATTTCAGAATACTCTTCCATGTCTGATTTTTTCATGATTGTTGAAGAAAGTTTATCTAAGCCATTATCTGGTTTGAAATCTCTTGAAACTTTTTCAGGGATTGAAAATAAACTTGAAAGCCTATCTTCTGATATTGATCTATATTTTCAAAATGAACAAGAATCTCTTTACAGGCTAAATCAAGTTATGTTGATTTATAACCATGCCAATGTTGAGTTTGATTCATTAAACTGTAAGAGCAGTGCTCCTCTTACGCATTGTTTTAGTTATAATAAACTAGACGAATCATGTGAAGAGTTTATACCTCATTCGAATGGGAAATCAACTTCAAGGCATGAACATGTCCATAAATTAATTAATTTCTGATACTTCTTATCATGATAGTAATGTTAACCTCATCCTTGAAGAATTTAAAATGTTATTCTTTACCAAAAAAGATGTCCTGTGCAATATAGAAAACTTTCTACATAAAAGGAGGAAAAAGAGAAATCCGAACTTTGACAATCCTGTGGTTCTGTTAAGGCTCTTTGAAAATCCTATAAAAGTTATTTTCTGGAATTATCCCACTATCTCAAGAGGTAAAAGCTCCTGGAAAGAAACTCTGTCATGGTGTTATGATGTGCAAATACTTTTGGGCTAATGGTCCTTAATTGTACCAACCAAGCCATTGGCTGGCACACGAGTGGTTCACACACGCTGGGTTAGTAACCCTCTCACGAACGAGTCCCAGACTCGAACATGTCAAATTGATTGCTTGACATCTTAAAAGGGAAAAGTCTCTCATTCTCGTTCACTTCACCTGCTTCTTCAGTTCAAGAACTCAAAGAGAAAAGCCAACAGTTCGCATACTTCTTCCTCCCATTCATTCCTTCTTCTCAATCTTCTTGCTATTGGATTACACCATTGGAATCATAAGAAGACACTGCACCTTGGGTCGAAAACGGTTTGTTCTTTCAAGTTCGTGTTTGTGTTTTACCATTAGCACTAGTTCGCAAACCAAGTAAGTTTCTCGACCTTCTCTTGAAGCTTTACATCCATGGAACATAAAAGAAATAGACATGTAGGTATCTCAAGCCATCAACCTAGGTATAAATCATTTCATGACCCAAGTATTCGTGCTAGGTTTGTTAACGCTATCGCTTTCATGCGAACTCGTACTTAGTTTTTAAGAACAAAATTCCTATTCATGAAAGATTCTTTAACCCATCCAAAAGTTGGGTTCCCGAGTTGGACAATTTCTTCAATCATCACCATTGGGGAATCATTCATATACATTTAGGTATTGTTCAAGTTGACCGTTGCCCAATTTTATGCAAATATCCATGAGAAAAATAATCGTTGACTACTCCTTTAAAACCATAATAAGAGGTACTATCATTATTCTTGTGAATAGGTCGGTTATCTCGTACTTGATTAATGTGCCTATTGGAGGTGCCAGATTCCCTCGAACCGAGTATGGCAAGTGTCGTTAGAAGACTGTCTAACAAATTTGTTTGATGAAAAATTTTCATGTAATGATGGAAAATTTTATGTAAGAGGAGCCATTCTACATCTCAAAGTTGCTGCAAAACTCATTGTGGCAAACATGATGCCAAGTACCTATGACAACAACTATTGGACCAGGGACTCATCGAGTTCATCTACCTTATCGTTGAAAGAAGGCAACTTGATTTCTATGGAATTATTATTAACTCTATGATAAGTGTTAGACACAGTGCAAGCAAGAAACTGGACTTCCTTGTCTCATATAAAGGATATGCGCTAACTCCAATCTTCATATGATTGGCTCTCGATCTCGGAGGACCAGTTTGTGTAGAAGATGTCCAGATTGAGAAGATGAGGCATTCTACATTCAGAAATATTCCAAGAAACCCTTCTGTTTCGGTTCTTTGAGGAAATTGCTCATCTCCAAGAAGAACTTGCCCAAGCGGAGAAGAAAATGTTGTCCTCGAGAGAAAGTTAAATATGCTAGAGTTGCTAGTTCCTTAACTCTTGGATAAATTTTATGAGATTGAAAGAGATTACTATGGGAGGAGTGATTAGTTTCCGAACTTATGTTGTTTCTTGATGATGCCAGATTGAGGTAAGTTCAAGATGGTTCCCAGATTTAAGCATGACAACCAATTGAATTTCAAGTGAAGCAGTTATATGTTAATGGGATGAAAACAAGGATATATACATTTCAATTCCCAACAGCAATTAAATTTTTGATTAAGAAACAGAGTAACTAGATCTTTATACAGAAACAATTGCTAAGAAATTTGTAACTAAAGATTTATGAACATATATAATTTCTAAAATTTCAAGATTACCAGCTCAAACGGTGATGGATTGCAATTGAATTTGCAAATATTGACCACTTGGAGTCTCAATTGCATCATTTTCATAACTACAAATATTAACCATGTCTGAAAAAAAAGATGCTATTGGATCAAGGTAGTTATTAATCCTTGCCAAGGATTCCTTGGTGCAAGTGTTTTTCCCGTCTCTTTCCAGTCCGGTCGTGGTATGTTCCTGATCAAGGTAGTTAGAGCTAGACTTGGAATTTGTAACTGCTCTCCAGGTCCTCAACCTTCAAGTCGCTGTTGGATCGTCTGTTGTTGTTGCATTAACAGGGATCCGTAGTACCTTCAGGTGTTCAGATCTACAAGAAAGTAACCAAATAAAAAGAATTAGTTCAAAAAATGACCAAATAATCCAAGATAATTCCATTTAACAAGCATGAAAATATAACATCAGGTAACAAACAGGAAGTTTTGTTTATTGAGAGGAAAAATCCCAGTTGCAAATAATGATGGATATTTAGAACATCTGAATTCGTGAATTCGGCCGATGTATCTTTTTTTTTTTCGTCTCTTCCACTGTATCCGTGATCTAATGAGTAAAGATCCACTAAAGAATTAAACACGGCAACCGAAAATGAATTCAAGCGGAAGTTTTGATTCATATGTTAATGAGAATGAAAAAACAGGAATATTTACCCTTGTGCTATTATTTTTGGAACCAAAACGTTTTCCTCGTCCAGATTTGAGGACCAGATCCACTTATATTCTCACTGATGAAGGTCCAATTGTCTTTGAAAACAATCAGGGACAGGTTCAAAAAATTGTTATTGAGAGGAGATATCATAATGCTAATGCTGGATGATGTATTGTTGTTTTTCCTCCACCACCACAATCCCATATGAAACCATCACTGATTCTAAATAATGACATTTTTGTAGAATGAAACGAGAGAAGGAGATTATTATTACCACAAGATGATGATAATATGAGAAGTAAGCTAAGATTTGGGTGGATTTAAGTAACCTTTTGGTGGGCTTTCTTCAGATCTGGTTTATGGCGGCGTTTCAGAGAGTTAGAGAAGGGAAGAATGGACAAAAGAAATGAAAAATGTTTTAGGGTTTCTGTTTGGTGGTAGGTTTACTTGGTGTTAAATAGTAAGGTCGGTCAAACCTAGTCAAAGTAAGTTAAGGTCATGGGATTCATAGGCTAGGTATGCCTGTAACTTTCTAAATTCATATGCTATCGATAATTCTACAGCCACCGGGGATTAAATCCCGTCAGATCTACCGCCACACACAAAAACGAGGAACCCGCTGTGGGTACCCATAAGCCCACCCCCTACAAATCTCCAGTGGGTCCCCAGGGCTGTGAGACACGTATTTCTCACGGTCCTCAGCCACCGTATGTGGGGTAATGCAAAAGACCGTTTGGCCTGCAGGCAACCCATCTGATGTACAAGCTAAAAAACAATGGCAAGTAATTGGGACGGGAAATGGATGTGGCAAGGGGTGTGAAGTCTGATTTGTAAATAAGTGAATTCAAAAGAATCCTATAATCCCACAATTTAACAATTTTTGAGTCAAGAAAAAACAATTCTTCCATCCCTCATTTCATATGGGTGATACCAAATTATGGAGGTGTTAAATAGTAAGTTTGGTCAGAGAAAATCAAGGTCATAACCCAGGCCAACTGTGCCCAAATAAATTTTGTTGATACTTGTGTGTACATGGGACGAAGCTAACATCAAATAACATGCCCTAAAGGTGGTGGTGCACGGTCATGTTGTGTGGCATTAGGGGGTCTGGTGCTGGTCGATGAGGTTACACGTCTCTTTAAACCCAGCCAGGCGCAACGAAAAAATACACCTAGGGCTTGAGTCCTGCATGTTCGAATCTTTGAACTAGAAGGTATTAATTTCTCAAAAATGTCACCAACTTTGGAAAAACAAAACTGGGCTACAATACAAGAATTGCTGCAAAATCGTCACAGTCCATAGTTTTGCTCGCTTGTGGCGTGGTAGCCTTTCTATTTTCCTAGCAGGTTGCAATCCATTAGGCGGTAGCTTTTAATTTTTCCTCCGACAGGTTAGTAGCTCGACATGATTAACTATATGCATGCAAGTTCATTACGAGTCTTTCGGAACAAGAATTACTTTCAATTGTTTCAGTTACTCATTTCCTATAAGAGAATAACTGTGAGTGGACTTTATTTTTTCCTTAGCAGTTTAATGTGGCCAACATAAAGACTTGACGTTGGACAAGTAAAACCTGTCATTTCCCTCGGTTTCATGCTGCATATGCAAGAGAAAAAAGATGGGTACTAGTGTTCTGAGCTAGAAAGGTATAAAACAACTGCACAAGATCGAGGTAATTGTTTAGAGACATAAAAATTCAGTCGTCCAAATCATTCCAAGTATTACTGAATATATATAAAAAAAAGTTATAAAATGCTTGGATTACTCATGAAATCACTTATTTTTTCGACCACATAACAAGAAAACTAACCACTAGCAAGAAGCTAATATACAATCCTGCAACATTTAGTTACCATTACTGTTGGGGTAAAATGAACCATTTCCAGTGTGAACAGCCAAACATGAAACTGCCCTGCATGCAACATGGTATCTACACCAAAATAGATTACAAAAGATGACTACCAAAATCATTTGGTATATGGCAACTCAGAGTCTGATAATCTGCCTGATTCTTTACATCTGGTAGGAGGGGCTCATTATACTTCCGTTGTTTAGATTACTTTACGCTAAAACAGTCAATGACAGATGTCATGTTCTTCCTCTTGGACTTGGTGTACCTGTCACATAACATCACTGTCAATGTTATCCATCTAGATAAAAGCTCTGAATTGTTAGTTTGCAGAACATTATAAAGGTCTGCTGCTATATTTATGGCTTCCACAATTTGGGATCCCTACGCTCAACTGATCCTTCGGAAACTGATAGCTGAAACTATCTTAACATACCGGGTTACACCGGCTTGAGGTAAGTTGAAGATAGTTGAGATGCAGCAATTTATGAGTTGCAAATGAGCGCATTTTGCTGCATCATGACAAATATTAAAATGGAAACAAAGGGGGAATTAGGGATAATGCAACTGACCTTGGCTTATCGATTCCTCCGAAGTGGATAGACCACTAATGTCATCTAAAATATATAGTAACACCCTAACTCAGCAGCATCTCTGCGCAACAAAGTCACCAAACAAAATTATTCACAATCAATACTGAGAACTAAATAGATAGTCACATCCAAACAAAGTGCACTGTTATACAATGTACCAAAACAATACCAAATTTCGCTGTCATGCGGAAAGTCTTTGCTATTTTAAAAGATACATCATAATTGCAATAATGATGATGGATTATTAGTGCCTCTTTACATATAAATAGCTCCTCCACTAAATTCGTGATCTGATGAGATGAGAAAAGAATCACAAAAAAATAAGCTTAAAAACCAACATAAATTCAAGTGGGGCAGCTTGATTTGAAGGAAGAAAACAAGGATATATGCATTTGAATTGCCATAGAGCTATAGGCATTCTTTCATCGAATTCCAATTAATATCAAGATCCTGTCACTTCTCTATTCTATCTCAGCGCATAACCTCATTCTCAACAGCAACTAAATTTTTGATTAGAAACAGAGCAACCAGATCTTGATACAGAAACAGTATCTAAGAAATCTGTACCTAAAGGTATATTAAAGGATATGATTTCTGGATTACCAGCTCAAACCATGATAGATTTCAATTTAATTTGCAAATATTGACCACTTGGAATCTCAATTTCATCGTTTATATAGCTACAAATATCAACCATGTTCGAGAAAAGATGATACTGGAAGTAAGATGGAATCTACTTGAGAGGAAATACTATGAACAATGAATATGAAAGCTATAATATTCAAGGTGATCAGTTCAATTCTACAGAAGTAAACTACAAACTCAAGATGTAGTTTCAGTGCCACAGCTTTGATTTAATTATTAGTGGGTATGAAAACTAAGATATACATATGAATTACCTTGAGCTGTGAAATCAAATATGAATCTGCTGGAACTTTCAATTAGTATCAAAACAGCATCACTTTTTAGATGGGTTCCAATGCAGCATTTAACCTTGTTCACTTCTCTTGCCTATCGATAAAGAAATTGTTAAAGATGCAAAAGAAACATGGTTAAAACTTTTTAGAGTTTGCTGATAAACATTTAGAATTTCAATTTGACACTATTCATAACTAGATAGATAATATTACACCTTGTTGTCTTTTTCTCGAACTCCAACAGCAATTCAATACACTTCATTTTACAAACTCCTAAAATTTTCTCCAATGTAACTTCACATTTATGGGTTTCTTCTAATTCCAACAATCTCACTTGTTCGAGCCACATCTCCTCGACTGATCAGTGTTCTATGGTTTCAACCCTTTCCTCCTTTCCTGAATTTCATCAGAAGCTGAAAAACAAAGGCCCCAGAGATATTAAGTAAGAAATGAGATAATGTATCAGACCTACTCATTGTGTTGATTTAAGCAAAAAAAGAAGAAGAAAAAAAGATATTGGGAGAGTTATTACTTACGGGAGTAATAGCTAATAGCTTGGATCATAAGTACTATCGATACCAAGTGGGGAGTAATCCAGAAGTGGATGCTGGTTTTGAGAGGAAATATCATATTGCTGCAATCAATTCGAAGGGGTTTCTGTTGTTCTTCCACCGCATTCCCATCTGAAACCACCACTCATGATCATCATCAATCTAAATGCCATTTGGGGTTCAGAGTACTTTTGATGGCGGCGGTATTCAGGAGAGCGAGAGTTAGATGAGATTGGAGAAGAAGAGTCTTAGGGTTTGATTCTTAATCTGTGGTGGTGGAATTAAATAGAGAGTTTCAGTCAAAGAAAGTCAAAGTCATAACCCAGGCGTGCCCAAATGAGTTGGCCAGAATCCTCCTATACTTAAGGTTGGATGTTGGAATCTTGAGACTGGACAGAGTGTATATTCTCATGAGACGATTAGTCATAAATCAAGGTTCTACTCGATTTATGTTAA
This sequence comes from Papaver armeniacum, assembly GCA_023531295.1. NCBI lineage: Eukaryota > Viridiplantae > Streptophyta > Magnoliopsida > Ranunculales > Papaveraceae > Papaver > Papaver armeniacum. The sequence continues at coordinate 434,937 of JAJJWW010012512.1, forward strand.
TCCAGGAGGGGCTAGTGGCACTGCTAGTGGATTAGCCTTATTATGGAAAAGTAATCTAAAATTGGTAGTCTTAGATTGGTCCATAAACCATATTAATGATGTTATCGGAATTGCCAATAGCCCCCTTGGCTTTTACATGCTACTATGGTAATCCTTATGACACTCAATCCAAGTTAAAGTTTTGGAAAAATCCTTGAGCAAACTGCTATCTCTTATAAATTACCTTGGCTGGTCATTGGAGATCTAAACTTCATTCTCCATGATACAGAAAAGTTCAAGTACGACCCATTGATGCTAATGAAGCCTGAATTTTTAATGAAAAAATACAGATTCAGATCTCATTGATCTTGGTTTCTCTGGTTGCCCTTTCACTTGGTCAAACAAGAGAAAAGGCCATGCTCTAGAGGTCTAGCTAATGATAGTCGGGCCGGATATTCATCCAAACACCACTATCACTAATATGCTAGCCATTGGTTCTGACCATCACCCCATTTTATTAATTCCTAATCCTCACTGAAAAATGGTATGATTTCATTCAAATTTTTTGGCCCATGGTTATATCATGCTGATTGCAGGAAAATCATAGCTGAATGCTGGAAAAAGGTCACCCCAGGTTCAAGTGCTTTCTCAATTGCCAGAAAACTTAAAGACATCAAATTACAAATCAGAGTCTGGAACAAGGAAGTGTATGGAAACATCAAAACCAAAATTGAAGAATACAAGCAACACTTAACTTGGTTGCATACTCACTATTTCATAACTGACAGAGGACAGGCCCTAGCTGATGCTAGAAAGCAGCTCAAAAACTGGCATGACATAGAAGAGAAATTCTGGAAAACTAAGAGCAGGGACCAACTTATCAAGTCAGAGACCAAACACAAGTTACTTCCACAGAGCCACAAAAAGTAGAGCAAGAAGGAATAAAATAGAATCTATTCAAATCGAAGAAGGTAGCTGGATAACTGAGCATCAAGAGGTTAAATACTACTTCACCAACCATTTCTATAATATGGCTACCGCTGAAATAACCCACCCCTCTTCTGAAATCATCAACCTTATCCCTCCAACCATCACTATTGAAGACAACTCCAATCTCAACAGAAAACCTGATCCTGTAGAAATTAAAGCTATCTTATTTAGTATGGCAAATGACAAAACCCTGGTGGTCGATGGATTCCCACCAAATTTGTTTTAAGCTTAACTTGGATATTATTGGTAATGATATTATCTCAATGGTCCAACACTTCTTTCTCTCCGGTCATCCTGTTAAAGGAGATGAATGCCACCTTCTTAACTCTCATACCCAAGGTGGATAACCCTACTTATACTAGTCATTTCCAGACCTATCACCTCCGCAACACCACCTACAAATCATTTCTAAACTCCTAGCTCAAAGAATGAAGCCTTTACTAAACAAAGTCATATCTCCTTACCAATCTGCTTTCATCCCTAGCAGTGCAAATCTCTCGACAATATAGCTATTTCTCATGAAATCATTCACACCATGAGGTCTAAAAGAGGAAAAAAAGGCAACTCGGTTCTATGGGAATAAAAATTGATATGGCAAAGGCTTTTGACAGAGTGGACTCGGGGCTTTCTAATGACAATTATGAAGAAAATTAGTTTTGATGATCAATGGTGCAACAAGATCTTTCAATGCATATCAATCTCCATATCGATTGTTCTCATCAATATCTCTCCCCGATAAAATTTTCAAACCCTCTAGAGGCCTAAGGAAAGGTGATCCCGTGACCTTACCTGTTTTTATTCTGGATGGTATCTCTTTCAAGGACTCTTCTGCATGCTGAGGAGATGGCCATTATCAAAGGGATAAAGATCTGCAAAGCAGCTCCTCATATCAGTCACCTCTTCTTTGCTGATGATCGTGATCTTCGCAAAGCAAACCCTATTGAAGCTCAAAATATCATGAAGCTTCTTCGGACTTTTGCTGAAGACTTCCGGGCAACTAATCAACTTTCATAAATCAGAAGTTTTCTTCATCCCTATCTCATCCCTCAGATTAGCAATTCTATGGGAGTTCAAGTTCTTCATCTAGATGATAAATATCTAGGATCACCACTTTTCACACATAGAAGCAAAATCAATTCTTTCAAGCCTGAAGTTGAAAAATTGAAGCTAAGACTCACTGGATGGAAACATACTCCACTTAATCCTGCTGGCAAAGAGGTAATCATCAAGTATTGGCACGCGAGTGACACAAGTTGAGCAATTTATGGATAGCTAACATTAGTTCCCAGAGCTTCTTCAAGTATCCAAGTGATGTTTAAACTTTACATGAGTTATTTTAAGCTTTTACTAGAACTTGCAATCAAAGAGGTCAGAAATTCTGATGTCCCAAACTAAAGGATACTTCAGAAGAAGCAAGAAAATAACGTGGAAGCATAAGCATTTTGGCATATTGATGTTTGTTCTTTCTATTTTGTTTTGTTTCAGGCGTTATGTCGTCTTTTGTGAAATTGAACTTTCTATTAGAAACTTTGTTTAACGCTAATTAAGAGTCATACCAGTGCTGATTGTAAAAGATCCACGTGATTTTATGCTCTCAAGTTAAGAACAGATTACTCACAAACATTAAGTTGTTAGCCTAATAAAGCTGGCGTGCTGTTGTTGAAATTACATGGGAAAGGAAAGCACGATATTATATGGCGTACAACCTTCCCTTTGGTAAGGGGCACCTCTTTCCAATTCAAGTACCTAATGATAACCAAAGCATTCAAAACCGGACCGGCCGGCTTGACCGGAAACCGGTGAACTAGATCACTATTCCCGGTCCGGTACAACAGTGACCGCCTTATTTATTAAAAACCGGCTGATCCGGCCGGTCGGATCGCCACCCATCTGACCCAGTACGATCCAAATTGGTTCGACTCGGTAATTAACATAAGCTTTTTAAAAAATATTCGTATTTTCTTCTGAATTTTATAAAAAACCGCCTTATTTATGGCGTGGCTAACCCTACCGGTCAGATCGCCACCCATCTGACCCAGTACGATCCAAATTGGTTCGACTCGGTAATTAACATAAGCTTTTTAAAAAAAAATATTCGTATTTTCTTCTGAATTTAGGAGAGAATTTCACAAAGACTTAAAAAATAGTATCACAATCCATAAGAACTTAAGATAACAGATCCAGAGAAGACTGAAATTAATCTTCAAGAAAAAATTTAAGAGAATTTCCCCCCTTTCTTTGATGCATATGGTAACAATTGAACTTAAGAAGAAAATAATTTCAAATTCGATAAAAAAAATAATACAAAACAGATCTATATCCACTTGATGATCTGCAATATTGTGATGATTGAGATGATGACGTTGCGACGGCGACGCTGCTGTGATGTTATTGTTATGATGCTCAAAAGAATAGATTCGTACTCAAAAAAGTAATGGTTGGACGATGCGCAAGTTTTGATCATTAGTGAAGACAAACCAAAGAATATCAAAATAAAACTACTGTGTGTTGCTTAGGTTAGCAATGGACGAAGAGAAAAAATAAGCGACAGGGAGGAGGAAGAGAAAAAGAGAATGTGGATGTGGACCGAGAAGGAACAATTAGGTTTTTATTTTTTTAACATAAAAAGGTATAATTACACCAAACATAAGTAGAAACTCTATAAATTAATGATGTCGGGACCATCAAAATTTATTAATTAAGCGAGATATTAATTAACCGTTTATATATTAATTAATATTTATTAACTTATAGATAAATTTCATATATCAAATAATTAGTTTCTATACAAACAAAATACCATATCATATTGAAGGACTGCAAAATGTTGAATTATTTTTTTTGCCACCAAACACAACTTCAAAAATTCAACCTTTTGATGCATGGATTATACGAGCTTTTAAAATGCATTATTGTCGTCGATTTTATAGAGGTCTTTTGGAAGGCTATGAATTAGGGGCGTTAAATTAATCCAGAAAAAAAATAAATGTGTTAGATGCAATGAATCTTGCAATTTCAGCATGGACTATCGATGTCGTACAAATACACTTGCAAACTGCTTTCGTCATTGTAAACTTCGATCAACTGATAACATAAGTTTAGACAATTTGGATGAACACACGACAATGAAATCACTTAGGACTTGCAAAATTTGATCGAGAAGTTGGGCTATTGCAATTCAATGAATGTCAAAGATGTCCTAAATTATCCTAAGAAAATGAAGTTACACGTTGTTGGATCGATGAAGAAATAATCGGGAACGTTATGGGAACGATAAAGATGTGGAAGAAGATGATGAAAGTTCTACAATAGTTCCCCCTTCACGAAACGAGGCTATTAAAGCGGCAATCACATTGAATAATTTCTTGTTGAGCTATGAGAAAACAAAACCAAAAATTCTTACAATGATAAGAAAAATTAGAGATGAAACTCAATGCAATATTGATTTTAGTAAAAAAATAAAAGACAATTAAATCATTTTTTCAAATAGTCTTCGCAAACTATTAATGTATTATATATAATACATTATTAAATTATATTTCATATGAGACCTACATAGGTAATCAAAAAAGTATTATCTTATAATTTTATTAATTATTAATTTGGCACGTTGTCCCGACCGGGACCGGCCAAAAATATTATTTAAGAGAGTTTATTAAATAATCGAGTATTAATTAAAAGAGTTTCTCTTGTATAGTCCATTTGTAGTCTAGTGTACACAAGCCCATTAGTGTTCCATAACATTTCATTTGCTTAAGCCTTGCTACATATGACCCAAGAAACCCGGGTTGAATCACTGGTTGAACCAATGACCCTTGACCCAAAGTAAGTTTACCGGTTCGATGCTCCTGGGCCGGTTTTCAGAACATTGATGATTACATCTCGATATATATTTTCCCATAAATAGACCAAGCCCATCAAATTGTATCGTGCATGGATGCCGGATGGGGACAAAACGGGGACACCTTAGTGCTTCTACTTTTGATTCTTGGCGGACGGAAAAGCTAGGATACAGTAAAATTTCTTACCGGAGTTGCATTTCACTGCATATTTGATGGATTGGGAGAAAATGGGGTACCATGGTGCTTGCTTGATGTATGATACCTTAGGTCGGGTTTTTTTTATTCTTATTTTGCCATATATTTTTTAGCATTGGGCAATTCAACAAAAAGACAGTCGCTGTACACGGTTACCGCTTGGGCTTGGTCACTTCCCTTACGTTATCTAGACAATGTGCCAAGCAAAAAGAAGACGATGAGTCAAGAATTTGATGTGTATGGTAATGTTCTGCAGAGAGCATATGCCCTGCAACTGCACTTGCACTTTAAGTGCCATAAATGGTATTCGAATCCCTATCTTTTCCACTCTCCGTTCATTTCATGAGCATAAATATACATCATCAACCATGCATGAGGTAATTGTATAGACTATAGAGACATTGGAAATCAGAGGTCGAATTGATTCCAAGTATACAAAATGGATTAAAGCTGATTACGGAGTTTGATGAATGTCCCAAACGTCTGCTTGCAGGTCTTATACTTTAGTTGTTTACATAATGACACCAAATAGTCAATCACAGAGGTCTTGTTCTCCCTTTTTAAGCTCTAAAATGTTTTGTTTGAAACACACTATATGGGTCAACCTTATTTTTCTTTCCTTTTAATCAAATTCCCAAGGAAAATTTACCCAAAAACCGAAAAATGAAAACCAAAAAAGAAACACAATCAAAGAAAAAAGAAATTTTATCTAAATATTTATGTAGGTAACGAGTTTCGTTCTGCACAACAAAGTGAATACGGTTGGTCACATTCAAACAAAGGGGGCGTCATTATATAAAATTCATAATTTTGTTATGGGGTGGAACCATTGTTTTTCATAGAGGAAAAATCATAATTGGGCTGAAGAATTCTCGTGCCTCAACCTCCTCCACTAAATTCCCACACTTCCGGTAAGTTAAGGAGTAGAGAACCACCAAAATTTCAGCCTGACAACCAAATTGAAAGCTATAAAAGCTGAGTGCAATTTTTCAAAGGTAAACTATAAAATCAATAAATCGAACAGCTTTGATTCTTAAGTTAATGGGAATGAAAACATGGATACACATTTGAATTACCTTGAAGCTGTCTGAAACATAATGAAATCCATTGCAGTGAGAGGCGTATCAGTCTTCTCATGTTGAATCAGTCGACTGGATCAGATCTCAATTTTGTTTCTTGGCTTTGCTCTCCACTTAAAATCTAGGTTGGGGAAAAATGAAGAATATTAAAAAAGAAAGTGAAAACATTGATCTGCCTGATAAGATCAGTTAGACTCTCAGTGAAGAATAAGGATCACTTAGAAAATAATCCTGAATTAAGCGGCTGCAGATGATCAACATGAAGAAAGTAGTTGAGCTTGAGGAAACCAGGTTTTGAGAGGAAAAGTCATTACGACATAGAATTGAAAAGGGGGTTTGTTGTTCTTCCACCAACACCACCACATTCCCATACAAATCCAGCCTCCGATCTACATACATGCTTCCATTTGATGGTCTTCTTAGGGTTTATGACGGCGCAGTTCCTCATGGGGAGATCTAGAGTGAGGAGGGACAAAAAAAACAAGTAGAAGATTAGGTTTTGGAGCTTTCTTTTGGTCTTAAATAGTTAGGTGAAGGATAGTCAATGGAAGTATAGGTCATGGTCAAGGTGTGTGCCCCAACAAGTTTAACCAGGGCAGGCCCTAAGCGGCACCAGAATTATGTAAACCAGCTTCGATTGTAGCTCAGAAGTTAAATTCAAAAGAAGAACATGCAGACTTCCGATTAGACGGTCACAACTTGGTCTTGCTATGAGCAAACATACCATGTCATCTTCTCCCTAAGCTAATAAGCCAAAGTTGTTGGATGTGTAGTAATGTTCACATTTACTCTGAACTCGGAGAGACAACCACCCTACAAGGCCATAACATAAGACGCTGCTTTGAAGTCTGTTTGTAATGTTGCAATATTATATTTGGAAAACCGGAAATCAAAGGCACATAACTCGAAACATGACGTGTTGGATATCTTTACCCACATAAATATATCCCAGATCGGATTTTCAGTCTCAAGGAACAGTTAGGCCTGAATAAGAGCGAATTGCTGGCTTGCAACACACTATAAAGATCAACCGATATATTCATGGCTTCCGAAATTTGGGCTTTGCATACTGACAATACATAAAGTTATACCTTAAAATATCTTAACATTTACGATTGCATTATAATGGCAATGCTGTGTCATAACATCGAATTGAGGTAAATTCAAGATGGTTGAGATACAGCAGTTATCAGTTGCAATTCAGCTTAATTAGCCGCATCACTAGTGCGAAGATGGAAGGAAAAGAAAATTAGGGATAATGCAATTGACCTGGTTTACTAATTCTTCCAATAGTGATTTGGTTGGGATAACCTACGAAACTTAAGAAGTATCCAAAATAATAAACTGAGCCAAAAAAAATTGATGTGCCATAATGTTCTGTGTTGGACAGATACGGATCAACACCTGCAGTAGCACAGACAAACCCCACAAGGCCACAACTCCCCCAAATATCAAAGATGGTATAAGTTGTTTCTCAACTGATACAACATAACAAAATAAACTACTGCTAGCTAATAATAGGTAAAATCATGCATGATTCTAAACTGATTACTCTTGAAATCACTTTCTTGCAGACCGTTGCTAAATAAGTTAATGCTGGACGCAGGTTCTGAGACCTCTAGTGGGATATCTTCCCTAAGCAAATATGACATTCTTCTCTACCATCCATAAGCATTGCCACGGCTGATCCCAAGTGACTTACTTGAGATTAATCTAAGAAGTGGACAGACCACTCATGTCAATCCAAAGCAGTAACAACCCAACTCAGCAACATCTCTGCACAACAAAGTTATTTACATCATTAATAATGTACTAAAACCATATAAACTTAAATGTTGTGTTTTAGCATACTAAATTTTGTTGTAAGAAACTAATCACTGTTTCTTTGAGAGGAAAAATCATAAAGGTAATGATGAAGGATTCTCGCGCTCCTCAATTAAATTCCCACATCTACAGCAGCCTAATGAGTAAACAACCAGTAGAAATTTAAGTTTATCAGGACAACCAACAGTACTTCAATGCGCTGCAGCAGATTTGATTGATATACTTATATTGAATGAAACAAAGGATAGATATACATAGTATTACCTTGGAGATTTCTCAATCCTCCTGAAATCATTTAAATCACGGGTTGTATGAGTTCCCAAATGACCCGACGGAATATGGAACTTAGAATCACAGATCATCCCCACATTAAAAAGCGTTCACATAGAAATTTGGTTTCTAATGTGAGAATAATTTATAATTTTAAGCTTCAGGGTTTTATATCCTCTAACGAAACACTCTTATACCGTACGGATCTGAGGAAGTTCTATTCTCATAATAGAATCCATGATAAAGATTATCTTGATCCTCTAAAGTTAAGTAGGACGATAAGGATAGTGGGTTTTCCAAAGTGTAAATGAAATGCCACGTTATTCCCGGATCTAAGTTTGAGAGGAGATATCATCATGCTCATTAAATTAAAATGCGGAAGGTTGTTGTTCCACCCCATTCCCATACCAAACCTGCTACTACTAATCTAAGTGATGCCATTTTGTAGATTGAAAAAAAAAGAAAGAGAATTTTTGATTGATCTCGTTCGTACGTAGATGATATATGAGAAGTAAGATTTTTGCTTGATCCTGGGTTTCTATAGATCTCGGATTTGATTGACCTAATAGTTTATGACGGGCTAGATAAAGTTTGAGAGAAGGGGAGAAAATAAAATGAAGCAGATGAATATAAATTTAGGGTTTTTTGTTTGGTATCAAATAATAAGTGCAATCAAAACTAGTCAAAGATCATAGCGGACTAGGGGTGCCCAAAGACGACAAGTAACACACGTCCCTCTTATTCATTTCAGGGAAGTTAAACCTGGACAATACAAAGACTGCATGTGTCCAATCATCAACCACCCTAGAGGTAATTTGGTTAGAGACATCAAAAAATTAAGCGTCCAATTCATTCCAAGTGAACTGAATCTATCTTACTCTTGTAAACAAAGAAGATATAGAAAGAGACACAAAATAGAGGGGAAGAAGAGAGAGAGAAATTCTATTAATCAGTCAAATATACAAACATTAGAGCTTATATTTATAGGCTAGACATAAGGGTATCCCAGTAATAAACGAGATTTACCCTAGATATTCTTAACATAATTACACGTTTATAACACTCCCCCTGATGACATTGTGTCTAAGCTAATTGCCTCGTTAAAACCTTGTCAGGAAACCCCAAAGAGAAAAAACCTGATCGAAGGGAAAAGAGTACAATTGTGAGTAAACCTAGAACGGAGATGGACATGCATATATTGCCTCATTAAAACCTTGACAAGGAAAACCCAGTGGGACAAAACCTTCAAAAAGGAAAAAGAGTACAACGTGATAGTCCAGTAAAATAACTTTTACTATGATGCTCCCCTGATATGTACTTCAGTTAAATCTTGGCTTGCAAATCTTCAAAGTCGACACCTTCCCTATTTTGATGAACGAATTTCTTGAATACTAGAGATAGTAATGCACTCGTGAGAAATCTGCCAGTTGATGAAGTCTGCTTTTGTGTTAGTCTTCTAATAATAGTGTTCTCGAGTCTTCAGGCTTCTTTCAAATACATTAAGTACTTGTGTCTTGGATTGCTGATTTCTTGGAGATGATTTGCAGAAATAGTTGATGTAGTTTCTTCAACAAAGTACCAAGATATGAATAACTTATCATACGTGAACAAAAATCATATTTGTTAGAAGGAAATCCAAATTCTTAGGAGATAATTAAGTTGATTTGGTTTAATCAAATGTGGGCATCCACTAAAAAACCAAAATTTATACAACTCCCCCTTGGATGACCGTCATGTTAAATTAAATTGCCTCACTAAAACCTCGCCAGTAAAACCCAATGGGAAAAAACTTGGACAAAGGAAAAAGAGCACAAATATCAACATTTGGAAATAAAATAAATGCCATGTTGCCTCGTTAAAACCTTGTCAGGAAAACCACATGGGACAAAACCTAAAACGAAGGAAAAAGAGTACAACTTTTGAAGATTTATGGATGCTAACTCAACTATATGAGTATTACATAAAATGAGCATCAAAATCACAACTCTAGTCTATCTCAACGACGAGTTTAAGCTAGCATAATTCTAACTGCAGATTTAAGAAAGGAAGTGTTTATGGGTAAAAATCGTTTCTGCCGATTTCAGTAAATTCGGTAGGTGAGTGAGAAACTGGTTCAAACCCTAAACAAATGTGCTGCACGTGAGCACTTTATAGGTTCGAGAGATCAACTGTACAAGTCCGGCCTAAACCAAGAAATGGCCGTTCCAGACTTGCTTCGGTCACAAAGTGGAGGAGAAGGGTTGATTTGGGGAGGGAAGCAAAGAAAGGTGTTGAGGAGAGTAGTATCTCGACTTGTATCGTAAAGTGAAAGCTTAGGAAGCTTGCAAGAGATGAAAGCTTTTTTGGGAGAGCTTGCAAAGTTGCCTTTCCGAGAGTGTAGTATTTTTCTCCCGACCGAGACTTGTTGTCCGGGGTGGAAATAGGTAAGACCTATTTATACAAGTCGAGATTGAAACGTACCCGGCCTCATGAAGGAAGAGAGTAAAGGGTGAAATAATGGGAGGAGGTGGTAACCGCATGGTTTAATGGGTGAAAATTTTTTTCACCATTATTTCCTCTTTTATTTGACCGCTTTATTCCTTTTCACGCTTTTTAATGTGAGCGTAGTGTACGTTGCATGTCTTTGGGACCGCCAAACCAAAACCCTAAAGAAGCATCCCCAGTTTGTGTTGATGTCTCGAGTGTTGGTTGCATCTTGAGTGCAAGTGGCGCCGCTAGTGGCGCGTGTGGCATGTGCCAATGGCATGTGCGGAATGCCTTGGTGGTAGGTTGCACGGTTTTGCAAGTTAGGCTACCAAAGATGTGTGTTTGGCATGTGCCAATGGCATGTGCGGAATGCCTTGGTGGTAGGTTGCACGGTTTGCAAGTTAGGTTACCAGCGTGCATGTTTGGCATGTGCTGGAATGCCTTGGTGGTAGGTTGCACGGTTTGCAAGTTAGGTTACTAAATAAGTGCATGTTTGGCATGTGCGAATGCCTTGGTGGTAGGTTGCACGGTTTGCAAGTTAGGTTACCAACGATGCATGTTTGGCATGTGCCGATGGCATGTGCGGAATGCCTTGGTGGTAGGTTGCACGGTTTGTAAGTTAGGTTACTAAAGCGTGCATGTTGGCATGTGCCAATGGCACGTACGGCCATGTTGACCTAGTTGCAAGTCTTGCGAGGCATGGGCCAATGGCATAGCGGTTTGGAAATAGGGCTTGCGATACGTGTTGGCATGTGCCAATGGCACGTGCGGCCGTGGTGACCTAGTTGCGAGTCTTGCAAGCCTAGGGCGCTATATTTGGCGTGGGCCAAAGGCATAGCGGCTTGGAAATATGGCTTGCGACACGTGTTGGCATGTGCCAATGGCACGTGCGGCCATGTTAACCTAGTTGCAAGTCTTGCAATCCTAGGGCGCTATATTTGGCGTGGGCCAAAGGCATAGCGGCTTGGAAATATGGCTCATGACACGTGTTGGCATGTACCAATGGCACGTACGGCCATGTTGACCTAGTTGCAAGTCTTGCAAGCCTAGGGCGCTATATTTGGCGTGGGCCAAAGGCATAGCGGTTTGGAAATATGGCTTGCGACACGTGTTGGCATGTGCCAATGGCACGTGCGGCCATGTTGACCTAGTTGCAAGTCTTGCAAGCCTAGGGCGCTATATTTGGCGTGGGCCAAAGGTATAGCGGTTTGGAAATATGGCTTGCGACACGTGTTGGCATGTGCCAATGGCACGTGAGGCCATGTTGACCTAGTTGCAAGTCTTGCAAGCCTAGGGCACTATATTTGGCGTGGGCCAAAGGCATAGCGGCTTGGAAATATGGCTTGCGACACGTGTTGGCATGTGCCATTGGCACATGCCTCCATGTTGACCTAGTTGCAAGTCTTGCAAGCCTAGGGCGCTATATTTGGCGTGGGCCAAAGGCATAGCTGCTTGAAAATATGGCTTGCGAGACGTGTTGGCATGTGCCAATGGCACGTGCGGCCATGTTGACCTAGTTGCAAGTCTTGCAAGCCTAGGGCGCTATATTTTTGCGTGGGCCAAAGGCATAGCATCTTGGAAATATGGCTTGCGACACGTGTTGGCATGTGCCAATGGCACGTGCGGCCATGTTGACCTAGTTGCAAGTCTTGCGAGCCTAGGGCGCTATATTTGGCGTGGGCCAATGGCATAGCGGTTTGTAAATAGGGCTTGCGATACGTGTTGGCATGTGCCAATGGCACGACGGCCATGTTGACCTAGTTGCAAGTCTTGCAAGCCTAGGGCGCTATATTTGGCGTGGGCCAAAGGCATAGCGGCTTGGAAATATGGCTTGCGACACGTGTTGGCATTTTCCAATGGCACATGCGTCCATGTTAACCTAGTTGCAAGTCTTGAAAGCCTAGGCGCTATATTTGGCGTGGGCCAAAGGCATAGCGGCTTGGAAATATGGCTTGCGACACGTGTTGTCATGTCCCAATGGCACGTGCGGCCATGTTGACCTAGTTGCAAGTCTTGCAAGCCTAGGGCGCTATATTTGGCGTGGGCCAAAGGCATAGCGATTTGGAAATATGGCTTGCGACACGTGTTGGCATGTGCCAATGGCACGTGCGGCCATGTTGACCTAGTTGCAAGTCTTGCAAGCCTAGGGCGCTATATTTGGCGTGGGCCAAAGGCATAGCGGCTTGGTATTGCTGCCATGGTGCGCAGGTGCGACTTGGTTTGGCATTGTTGCCATGGCGCGCAAAGATGCGGCTTGGTTTGGCATTGTTGCCATGGTGCGCAGTGGTGCGGCTTGGTTTGGCATTGTTGCCATGGTGCGCGTGATGATGCGGCTTGGTTTGGCATTGTTGCCATGGCGCGCAAGATGCGCTTGGTTTGGCATTGTTGCCATGGTGCGCAGTGGTGCGGCTTGGTTTGGCATTGTTGCCATGGTGCGCAGGGTGCGGCTTGGTTTGGCATTGTTTCCATGGTGCGCAAAGGTGCGGCTTTGGTTTGGCATTGTTGCCATGGGGCGCAGGTGCGGCTTGGTTTGGCATTGTTGCCATGGTGCGCAGGTGCGGCTTGGTTTGGCATTGTTGTCATGGTGCGCGAGCAAGATGCGGCTTGGTTTGGCATTACCGCCATGGTGCGCAATATGCGGCTTGGTTTGGCATTTGCTGCCATGAGCAGGTGCGGCTTGGTTTTGGAATTAGGGTTACGTATGGTTGAAAACCCTAACTGGGTATTTTGAAAAAATACCCCTATTAATTATTTACACCGAGTTAAATGCTCTTAGTTAATGTGTTCGGGTAACACTAGGTCATGGGGTTTTACGATTTTACCCCTTGTCTAAAAACCACCATCAACATTAAGTCCCCCCTCGCTTAGCTCGAAACAGGGCTTTGTTGCGAGGTAAGCATAAGATGGTGACAAACTATTAACAACAAAACGTAAGGAAAATTGAAGGAGGCTTGTCCGACCTTTTATAAATAGGATTTGGAATCCTTGCCTCCGGTAGTTTTGCACAAATCGGGAGGTCGGGCACAATTGGTGGGTCCTGTGCAGCTTTGGTCGACGTTGGGAAGTTGGCGTGAGTTGGGAAACTGAGTGTGCTAGCTGGTGGGACCGGCACAAAGTGTAGAAACCGTGCGTGCTTGCAGGCGTGACTTGGGCGGTCATTGGGAGGTCGGCGTAATTGGTGGGGCCGGTGCAACTTGGAAGCCGTGCTTGCAGGCGTGACTTATGTAAATAAAGAGGAAGTAGGCGTTTCTTCAGACATCAATGTTTCCTTATTTTCTTTCCTTCACGTGCGGCTTCAATTAGGGCATCATCCATGCCAAAAAATCTGGAAGCATTATGTCCTTCATTGCTCCCTTTCCTTTTTAAGGTTCCGTATTCATACCCAACGCGAATGTATCGTCTCTCTTGTTTGAGAAGGGGTTCTTCCGTTGATTCCCCTTTTCCTTTGCTTTTTGTTTTTTTTTTTTTTTTTTTTTTTTTTTTTGTTCACGCTATCCTCTTTTTATATGTGTATAGACAGGGATGGAACTTGATCATCTTTCCATTTCTTGCGGTGTATGATGGGATCTTCCGTGAGACGGCCGTGCCTTTAATTTTTTGGAAAAGGACTTCAAAATCGGTGGAGATCGATCTTCTTCTCTTGAGGAGGTATTAGTTGGGGTTGAGTCTTTGTTCCATGAAGCTAACGAGATTATTAAGGACCTCCCTTCCATCTATCCTCACGAAGAACAGGTGCATGTTCGGACTCTCTGGGTTCAAGTGGACGCGGAGGAGAACGCCATGATTCTTGATTTTGATGTGGATGAATCAAAAAACTTCCTTCAAGTGTCGATGAGAAAACTTTGAAGGAGTATATGATAGAAGCGAGACAGCCTTTGAAGTTGATGCCAAAGGTGTTATTGATGATACCGGAGGGGTCATGGTGGCGTATGCTGGAATAGTTATCGGGGAGGACACTGCTGCTGCTGTGGCATCTTCGGGATGGGATGTTGAGGTTGCCGCTGCTAAAACCGCTGAATGGAACCTTTGCTGCCCGAAGGATTGGTGGGGTAAGTGCTTGAAGATAGCTTTGCCCGAAGGTACTTGCACTCCATCCTTCGAGGGCTAGTTCCTCCTTTTGTTTTTCTGTTAGCTGCTTATTTCCTTGATGTTTTTTTTTTTTTTTTTTTGTAAACACATCTTTCCCCCTTCTTCTTCATCGCAAACCTTTTTGCTTCATATATATATATTTTTGAAAGAGGTTGTGGTATGATGGTTCCGCAATGGTTTTTCGGGTTTTCTCGATGTATTTCTCCGATATCGATATCTCAAGGATTCGCTAGAAGAGGAAGAGATATATTTATTTTATTTATTTTTTTTTTGACAAAAGGGGAGATCTCCGGGGAAAAATACAAACGGTGTATTCATCATGGGGAAGTACAGCTATTAAGAGGAATGATTTAAAGGAAGTACTGAAAAGGGGAGTGATTGGGAAGTACAACATTTTAGGGATTGGATTCCTTGAGCCATCGCGAGTGAACTATCACGCCTTCAGTGTGTGTCGGTATTGATGAGCTTGCAATATCCTCCCAAAAGGGTATCCGCAACTGTGCACAAGCTCGCCTTCACCTTCCTCGGGAAATCCATCTTTCTTGTCATCCTCCCAACTTGAAACGAGCTTTCCTTAACCACTACATCTCCGATTGAAAACGGGTTCGGACGTCGTGTGACCATTTGAGCCTTGGCTTCGTTGGTTTCGCTAGAAGATTCAAGCTTCTAGCAAAGTGTTCGAATGGTCCAGACTCCCCATTCACATTTTTTGACAGGTGTTCGTGCCGGTTGTTGCGCCGAGTCCCCATGCCGAGAATGGGGAAGAAAAGGCCGATTGCAGTAAAAGGTTGCTCGGTCATACTTACTTGCATTTGAAAATCATGGGCTAGCGCCAACGGGTCCTCTCCGGATGCTCGGGTTCCTTCAATAGCTCGTTGATGCGATAACCCGTGGGACGATTTGTTGGGAATTCCTTCGGGCGTGGATGTCGGCAGAGGGTGTACGTCGAGATTTCGCTTTGTTGTCGAGCACCCATAAGCGCCCCAAAATCATGTCATGATCTAGTTCTCTCGACAATGTGGAACTTGCTATGCGTTATAGCGTCTCCCATCTCGATCTCTAAGTTGATGTAGCCATGCGTGTTCAAAGCTTCTCCTCCCAAGTTCTTAATCACGGACGGGGAATAGGTAGCGTCTTGTTTTGTAAATCCCGCTGCCTTTAGTGTCTTGAAAGTAATGATGTTGTGGTAGGAGGTCGTGTCGATGAGCGTGTCGTCAAATTTGTTACCTCTTAAACGGGACGTGGTTAGCAGTCCCCAGTTCTCCCTTTTGGTTCCGTCCGTTTGGAGAGCTTGGGCCCCTGGCGTGGGTGCAGAGGAGAGAAAAAGCCGTTTTGCTAGGACACAACACGATTGAGAGCTGCGAAAATATCTTGTCGCTGCACCTTGGAAAGATAGAGAATTTCGCATATATGTTGCATCATGGATTGCACGGTCTCGTGCACGGAATTCCCCAGAGGACCCGCAGATTTCTTATGGGGAGTGGGTCTCGATGCACTCTTTCGTCTCCTAGTTGGAGTTCTCCCGCTTCTACCCTTTCTTTGAAAATATGCTTTAGTCTGTTGCAATCGCTAGTCGGGTGGTGAACGAACTTATGATAATGGGAGATTTGGGGTCGCCATCTCGGCTTCTGGATTGGCGGACGTCCGAGTGGCGGTAGTCCCTCGATGACATCATCTTGAACCCAGGCTTCCAGGAGGTCAATCACTTCCTCGATGGGGAATAGGAAATCAAGGGTATTTCCTTCGGTCTCGCGATGCCGCACGGGAGTTTTAGCGATGATCTTCCGCCGTGAGGGTTCATTTGCGGCGCTTCACGTTCGGGCTGGTGGCTCGTAGTTGCGGCTTTCCTTTTTCCTCTTTCGTTCACTATGTTCACGAAGGATGAGCCGGCATTAAATTGTTTGTCCCGATGAGGCGTCTACTCCCGCGAGTTTCACGTGCGTCTTCGCCCGAGTTGGCCTAGTCCTTTCCAAGAATGCTGGTGCCGTTGTTGCAGATCGTCCGCGGCCTCATGGAGTTCGGAGAACGTTTGGAAACGCAAGTTTTCTAGCAAGGCGCGGTAGATTGGGACCATACCATTGATACATGCGTTTACCAATTGTTGCTCGGTCACGTTTGGGTCGTGACAGTCGAGTGCTTGAACCCTGAACCTTTTGACGAAATCATTCGGATGTTTGTTATCCCACTCGGTACATTCTCTCGAGGTCCGAAAAGGTAACTTGTTCATACACGAAGAAATATTTCCGTAAAACGCGGTGACCATGCTACTCGTTGGGAATGCTTTGTTCGGCGGGATGCTGTTGTACCATGTATACGCCCTTCCGGTAAGTGATTTTGAAAATTCCCTTAATCTAAGAACGTGTTTATATTCATGTTCACCCAAGGAGTCCAGGAAACGAGAAACATGTTCGCGTGCATTCCCGGTACCATCGTACAGGGTAAATTGAGGAGAAGAGTACCCCCTAGGGAGAGGGATTCTCGTATTTCGGATGGGTAAGGGTGTTGGTGATGATGTACATCCAACTCATCATGCTTGATTCGGTCGCGTAGGAGTTGTTCCAAATCTTGTCTCGTGACGAAGTTGGGTGATTGATTTCTCTCCAACGGGATTCTAGTGCGAGTTTCTTCATCCGTGGAGGCGTGCCCTGCCGAGGTGCCGGCGTCGGGGTTGTTGGAGATGTTTCTAGGCGTCTCTGGAGGGTGCGACTCACGGGGTAGTCGCTCTGTCAGGGTTTTGAGAAAGGTGAGCACCTCTTTCTCGTGTTGAAACCATGTCCTGTCTGGGCTCGCGAGCGTCTCCCGTCATTACATCAAATTGGCGATGGTGACGTAAGGACGACTTCCTCGGGGTCCCTCCGGTCTCTCGTCCCGTCGGCGGGGTAATTGGAGCCTTAGTTGTCGGAGGCGCCATCTTTCGGGAAGAAGCATTCGGGAGTCGTGGCGGCGGCCCTAGCTCGGGTGATCGGGGGCGTGACGCCTTAAGAGATATTCTCGTTCCGTGATTAGAGGGTTATGTAAAGATGTTAGAGGAGGCAGCGTGTCTCTGGCCTTGGTGATAGGCGGTGTTACACTTAAGGGAGTGCACTCGATGTTGCCGTTGTCAGCTGGTGAAGTAACAACGTTATCGGAGAGACGCCAACATCGTGGATGCGTTCTGCGCCGGTGTTCTCGCAGTGACCGTCCGGATCCGAGTTCCACCATGTTGGGATTTGACGTTCGGAAAATAAAATCGGAGTTGGAGTTGGTATTGTAGCCGATAGATCAATCCTCCCATTGTGGTCGCCAATTGTTTATGGGTAAAAATTGTTTCGCCGATTTCCAGAATTCGGTAGGTGAGTGAGAAACTTGGTTCAAACCCTAAACAAATGTCTTGCATGTGAGCACTTTATAGATTCGAGAGATCAATCTGTACAAGTCCGGCCTAAACCAAGAAATGGCCGTTCCGGACTTGCTTCCGGTCACAAAGTGGAGGAGAAGGGTTGATTTGGGGAGGGAAGCAAAGAAAGGTGTTGAGGAGAGTAGTATCTCGACTTGTATCAGAAAGTGAAAGCTTAGGAAGCTTGCAAGAGATGAAAGCTTTTTTGGGAGAGCTTGCAAAGTTGCTTTTCTGAGAGTGTAGTATTTTTCTCCTGATCGAGACTTGTTGTCTGGTGGAAATAGGTAAGACCTATTTATACAAGTCGAGATTGAAACGTACCCTGGCCTCATGAAGGAAGAGAGTAAACGGTAAAATAATGGGAGGAGGTGGTAACCGCATGGTTTAATGGGTGAAAACGTTTTTCACCATTATTTCCTCTTTTATTTGACCGCTTTATTCCTTTTCACGCTTTCTTAATGTGAGCGTAGTGTACGCGCATCTTTGTGACCGCCAAACCAAAACCCTAAAGAAGCATCCCCGCTTTGTGTTGATGTCTCGAGTGTTGGTTGCATCTTGAGTGCAAGTGGCGCCGCTAGTGGCGCGTGTGGCATGTGCCAAGGAATGTGCGGAATGCCTTGGTGGTAGGTTGCTCGGTTTGCAAGTTAGGATACCAAAGCATGTGTGTTTGGCATGTGCCAATGGCATGTGCGGAATGCCTTGGTGGTAGGTTGCACGGTTTGCAAGTTAGGTTACCAACGTGCATGTTTGGCATGTGCGAAATGCCTTGGTGGTAGGTTGCACGGTTTGCAAGTTAGGTTACTGTGCATGTTTGGCATGTGCGGAATGCCTTGGTGGTAGGTTGCATGGTTTGCAAGTTAGGTTACCGGCCCGTGCATGTTTGGCATGTGCCGATGGCATGTGCGGAATGCCTTGGTGGTAGGTTGCACGGTTTGCAAGTTAGGTTACGGCGTGCATGTTGGCATGTGCCAATGGCACGTACGGCCATGTTGACCTAGTTGCAAGTCTTGCGAGCCTAGGGCGCTATATTTGGCGTGGGCCAATGGCATAGCGGTTTGGAAATAGGGCTTGCGATACGTGTTGGCATGTGCCAATGGCACGTACGGCCGTGGTGACCTAGTTGCGAGTCTTGCAAGCCTAGGGCGCTATATTCGGCGTGGGCCAAAGGCATAGCGGCTTGGAAATATGGCTTGCGACACGTGTTGGCATGTGCCAATGGCACGTGCGGCCATGTTAACCTAGTTGCAAGTCTTGCAAGCCTAGGGCGCTATATTTGGCGTGGGCCAAAGGCATAGCGGCTTGGAAATATGGCTTGCGACACGTGTTGGCATGTGCCAATGGCACGTGCGGCCATGTTGACCTAGTTGCAAGTCTTGCAATCCTAGGGCGCTATATTTGGCGTGGGCCAAAGGCATAGCGGTTTGGAAATATGGCTTGCGACACGTGTTGGCATGTGCCAATGGCACGTGCGGCCATGTTGACCTAGTTGCAAGTCTTGCAAGCCTAGGGCGCTATATTTGGCGTGGGCCAAAGGCATAGCGGCTTGGAAATATGGCTTGCGACACGTGATGGCATGTGCCAATGGCACGTGCGGCCATGTTGACCTAGTTGCAAGTCTTGCAAGCCTAGGGCGCTATATTTGGAGTGGGCCAAAGGCATAGCGGCTTGGAAATATGGCTTGCGACATGTGTTGTCATGTGCCAATGGCACGTGCAGATATGTTGACCTGGTTACAAGTCTTGCAAGCCTAGGGCGCTATATTTGGCGTGGGCCAAAGGCATAGCGGTTTGGAAATATGGCTTGCGACACGTGTTGGCATGTGCCAATGGCACGTGCGGCCATGTTGACCTAGTTGCAAGTCTTGCAAGCCTAGGGCGCTATATTTGGCGTGGTCCAAAGGCATAGCGGCTTGGAAATATGGCTTGCGACACGTGTTGGCATGTGCCAATGGCACGTGCGGCCATGTTGACCTAGTTGCAAGTCTTGCAAGCCTAGGGCGCTATATTTGGCGTGGGCCAAAGGCATAGCGGCTTGGAAATATGGCTTGCGACACGTGTTGGCATGTGCCAATGGCACGTGCGGCCATGTTGACTGGTTGCAAGTCTTGCAAGCCTAGGGCGCTATATTTGGCGTGGGCCAAAGGCATAGCGGCTTGGAAATATGGCTTGCGACACGTGTTGGCATGTGCCAATGGCACGTGCGGCCATGTTGACCTAGTTGCAAGTCTTGCAAACCTATGGCGCTATATTTGGCGTGGGCCAAAGGCATAGCGGCTTGGAAATATGGCTTGCGACACGTGTTGGCATGTGCCAATGGCACGTGCGGCCATGTTGACCTAGTTGCAAGTCTTGCAAGCCTAGGGCGCTATATTTGGCGTGGACCAAAGGTATAGCGGTTTGGAAATATGGCTTGCGACACGTGTTGGCATGTGCCAATGGCACGTGCGGCCATGTTGACCTAGTTGCAAGTCTTGCAAGCCTAGGGCGCTATATTTAGCGTGGGCCAAAGGCATAGCGGCTTTGGTATTGCTGCCATGGTGCGCAGGGTGCGACTTGGTTTGGCATTGTTGCCGTGGCGCGCGATGATGTGGCTTGGTTTGGCATTGTTGCCATGGTGCGCGAGGTGCGGCTTGGTTTGGCATTGTTGCCATGGCTTGTGATATGCGGCTTGGTTTTGGCATTGTTGCCATGGTGCGCATGATATGCGGCTTGGTTTGGCATTGTTGCCATGGTGCGCAGGGTGCGTCTTGGTTTGGGATTGTTGCCATGGTGCGCGAGGGTGCGGCTTGGTTTGGCATTGTTTCCATGGTGCGCGAGGGGTGCGCTTGGTTTGACATTGTTGCCATGGTGCGCGGTGCGGCTTGGTTTGGCATTGTTGCCATGGTGCGCAGGTGCGGCTTGGTTTGGCATTGTTGCCATGGTGCGCAGTGGTGCGGCTTGGTTTGGCATTTTTGCCATGGTCGCATGATATGCGGCTTGGTTTGGCATTCTTTGCCATGGTCGCATGATATCTTTGACTTGGTTTGGCATTCTTTGCCATGATCTGATGGTGCTGGCTTGGTTTTGGAATTAGGGTTCGTGTTGAAAACCTAATCTGGTATTTTGAAAAAATACCCCTATTAATTATTTACACCTGAGTTAAATGCTCTTAGTTAATGTGTTGCGGGTAACACTAGGTCATGGGGTTTTACGATTTTACCCCTTGTCTAAAAACCACCATTAACAGGAAGAAAGAAAGAAAATAGAATATATGCTGCTAAAGCGTGTATTTTGGTGTTTTATGGACTCTTCAAGAGACCAATAAAGTTGATAGCATCAACTAATCCGGATTTTGGTTCTTTGCAAAACTTTTTAGAAAAACACTTAAAGGATTGTAAACCTGATATAGTCGAGTCAGGTGGCTTCCTGGATATAATTTGAATCTTACAAGGATTACAAATTATAACATATTCTCGAAATGCAATACAAGTCATTCAAAGACTACCACGCCAAATGCATTGTTCAGGGAGAACCGAATGTTATTGAATCAATCCTAGGGTTTGAATAAAAACTAAAACCCTTAAATCATTATAAACGATAATGTTTCTCGTGAGAACGATATTATGACAACACCCATGACTGTAAATAACCGGCTTGGCAATTTTAAGGTGTTAAGTCTTGGATCCAAAATTGCGTCAATCGAGAAATCAATCCAGCCTAATTTGGATTATATGAAACCAATCATGTATGTCGATATTACTCTACAAAGTGGTCTACAACCACCATCATTTATTTCAGTAGCTTCTGTAAATGAATATTCGACAATCATTAGCTTATTATGACCCAACACAATTCTCTGGTGTATACACACTTTGAAAAATTCAAATTTTACTGGTACCAGTTCCCGCGGGCATTATAATCTCTGCCTCGTCAAATGAGGAGATATTAATTTTGAGAATGTGAATCATATTATGATAGACTCTATCAGAGCACTATCTATAGCATGTAGCAAAACGCTACATTTTTGCTAGAAGTGATTGGATTTGCCTTTTCAAACGACATTAGCTTATGGAAAAGCTAAATGAGATAATTTCACACCTATTATTTAATGTCAGCATTTATCGAATTGATTTAATGGGAGAGAAATTGATATAACTTTAGTTAATTAACACCAGCTTTTGATAGTGTATATAGTCTCCCCCTGATTATGGAGGAAATAATTGTATCTCATATACGAAATCAAGTTTCGTAAAGTATTATCCGATTAATTCGAGGACATATACTTAGAATAATTTCTAGTTTTTAACAATACCTAGTTGGACAGTAGATACTGAATCCAGGAATCACTAAAAATTATCCGAAAAATGTAATCCACTTGATATACAAATTGAACAAAGCATGGATTTTATTGGTTACAACCTAAAAGATATAAAATATGCAAATAAATCTCCAAATAATTCCATGACCTCAACGACATGAGATTGTGGACACTTTATTTTTCAAAAAAAAAATTAAATTCAAGATTAATATAGTCACTTCAAGGACTAATAATATTGGCTAACAAGCCGGGTGCGCACCCAAATTAATCTCAAGTGTCCAACTATATTCCAAATTCAAGTGGAACGGTCCCAAAATTACCATGAGGAAAATTATAGCTATCAATACCATAATAACGATATCCTATTTCTAGGATCGATAGAGAAATCCAATTCCAATTGGTTTATATGATTCTTATGAAAAAAATAAAGAAATCATTATCGTTATTCTATGTAGAGAAAAATCTACTTTTTGGTTGATGAAGATTTCTCTCGAGGAATAGAAATCAAAAACCAAAATTGGCTAAATTTAGAATGCCAATTTTACATCTCATTATAGAGAATTTATGAATAAAAATAATACCGATTGGTAAAATAATATACCAAAATCACATCGACGACCGGAAAAAAGAAATTTTGTTATGGAAAATCCACGGTGTGGTAAAAGAATGGTTTCTGTAACGAATAAAAACCAAATACGAATCACATGATCATTGTCCAATGGACAAAGATACCAATATTAACTGGCCAGAGGTTTTTCAACCATGCACATAATTGGATACCGTAGAAGTGATTAGATTACAGTAACATCAATTTTTTTGTGATTACAATTTCATTGAAGGAATAGAAGCGTAAACCATCTTTCGATGGGTTTTTGTCTTTTTTCTTTCTCTATGAACAGAATTAGAGAAGAAGGGAGAATCAGATTGATTACCCACACCCCAAAAATATAGAATATATATCTTTTAGGGTTAACCATTGGATTTAAAAGCAATTAAAAAAAAGAAAGGGCGAACAAAAAAAAATCAAGATACACCATTAAAAAATCCATTAGCTAAATCATTCATAGTGCTTTGTCCGATTGACATCTGTGGTGCTCATAGTGCTTTGATCGATTGAGATTTGTACAGATGAACACCAATTCCAAAGCATGAAACCTCTGCGTATCCAACAGAGGTGAGTGGGTACATGCAAAACATGAAAAGCCTTCAATGTTAGAAAAAAACAAACCATATTTTGTTATGATTAATAAAATAGCATAAACAACATATGTATTAAACAAAATATTAGATTTGAAGGTTTTTTATGCTGTCATCTTATGCGAATGAGAAATAAAATAAAATCCAAATGTTTTTTCTCCTCCTCAAGAGATTAGAGGACGGTGATTGTAGTGTACGGTGTATGTCGTGCCATTAACTAGTAGAGCAACGTGCGTGATAACGTCTTGTAAACATAGAAGATATAGAAAGAGACACAAAATAGAGGGGAAGAAGAGAGAGAGAAATTCTATTAATCAGTCAAACATACAAACATTAGAGCCTATATTTATAGGCTAGACACAAGGGTATCCCAGTAATAAACGAGATTTACCCTAGATATTCTTAACATAATTACACGTTTATAACACTTACAAATATTTATTTAAAAAAATACTTGCCTTTTCGTAGTAAAAATTTCAAAGTCTGACTAAGTGAATTCAAAAGACGCACAATTTAACAATTTTTGAGTTAGTTGTGTGATAAGTCAGATTCAACCACAGAAGTTAGCAATTCATTTCTCCAACCTTCGCTAACAATTTAAATTCTTTATTTTTTTTTGATGCAAACAATTTTTGAATTCGATATGAAATTATGAGCATAACCGTGAATGGACCTTGTATTTTTGCATGGGCAGTACAACCTGGCCAACAAAAAAATGGTTATGCGTGGTGGACTATTTCCTGCCTGAACCCACTTCTCTCCTCCATGCAGTTTGTATTGCCCTTTAGTAAATGTAGTTCTGAATGCTTACTTTGTATTCTCCTCACTGAAAATGCTTCTTTTCTCATGGTTGCCTGAATAAACGTAGAATGGCCTATCATCGGAATGAAAGTGATAACATAAACCTTAGGTAGTGCTCTTACGATAAATGTTGTTCGTGCCTGAATTTTAGAAAATTATTTTCATTGCTCAATTACTCAATGGGTTTAATTGTTGGCAGGGAATGGTTAAGTTCAATTTGGTGTGTTTATTTACTAAGGGTTTTAATGTGTTGAGAAGATCCCATGTGAACTAAGACCATTTTCAGTAACATATAGAAACAGAGATTAAACCTGTTTTTAAAAGGTAATAATCATCCTGAAAAGGAAGTCGTAATGCAAAATTGCAAATTCATAATAACACGGCAGCGACTAGTATTGTGCAAAAATGGTCATGCCTATGCTTCTGTTAATGGTTTCTCTTCCCACTACACTCCATATGAAATCATTATGCTAACAGATCTTGTTACCTTGTTCCGTGCAAAAATTGAGATGAAGGCTTTCATGATGGATACCAGTTAATTACTCTATATGGTTTTCAGAACTTTTCTTCATATTCTGTAAGTCTTGGTTATTTTCTTCCAACTTGTTCAGATTCATATATGCAACATTATTGGCATTAATTTTATCACATTTGGCCTCCTTCTTATCCTAGTTTCTCATACTTAATTAGCATCCTAAGCATCGCTACAGCTTCATCCAAAGAGATGTACTTGGGATAACCTACAAAGTGAACAGACTACTCGTATCAATCCAAAATAGAAACACAACAACCCAGCAGCATCTCTGCACAACAAAACAACTCTTCACTGAGAATCAAGTACATGGTCACATTCAAAACAAAGAGGGGAATCATAAAACAATGTACCGAAACCATGTAAATTGAATGTTGTGTTTTAGCATAATTGTTCACTAGATTTCATACAATCTCGAAATAGCTAACATTGTTGTTCAAAATGCAGTGGAACATCCAAGTTCTATGACTTAAAGTTTCAGTATATAGTGAATGTGCCAGACTTCTGGATAATGTACAGAGCAATGGATATCAACTAAAAACAATGCAACAAAGATCGTAAAAACAATGTGCTCATATGAACTCCTGAGTGAACAGACCACTCTTGACAATCAAAATACTAACACCCCAACTCAGCAGCATCTCTGCACAATAGAGTCACAAATTCAGCAGTTCACAATCAGAATTAATTAATCGAGGTCAGATTCAAAACAAAGTGCATCATTTAAGAATGAACCAAAACCATGGAAACTTAATGTTCTGTAATTTAGGACATAACAATTTTTGCTTGCAGATAGGAATTTTGGTTTATTGAGACGAAAAATCATAGTTCCAAATAATGATGGAAATTTAGAAAACTTGAATTCGTGAATTTTCCCGATATATCTTTGTTAATTTTTGCTACCCTTGTGAAATCGTGACCTAATTAAAGAGAACCACTAAAGAATTAAACACGACAACCGAAAATGAACTCAAGCAGCAGCTTAGAGTGATAACAAGAATATACATTTGAATTACCTTTGTGCTGTCAGAGAAATTTCGAATCATTTTAGTGAGATAGATCTATGCTTTCTCAACTGACACCACATTAGCCATATATATATGATTATCTTTTGGAACAATTGTTTTTCTCCACAAATTTTCCAACCAGATCCACTTATAGATTCATTGGATGAAGATCCAATTGTCTTCAAAAATTACCCACAGTGATTCCTAAAATTGTTACTGAGAGGAAATATCATAATGCTGGATGATGTACTCTTGTTGTTGTTCCTCCACCACAATTCCATAGGAAACCACCACTTAGTAATCTACATGATAATGCCATTTTTGCAGAATGAAATGAAAGGAGGAGACTGTTATTATGATGATATATGAGAAGTAAACTAAGATTTTGGTGGGTTTTCCTCGGATCTGGTTTATGACGGCGTTTTTTTGAGTTAGAGAAGGGACAAACGAAGATTCCAAAGGAAATGAGGAAGAAGAAGGCCTTATGTTTTAGGGTTTCTGTTTGATGGTAGTCACTTGGTCTTAAATAGCAAGGTTGGTCAAACCTAGTCAAAGTAAGTTAAGGTCATGGTGGGACCCATAGCCAAGGGTATGCCATAGAAAAAGAAAAGCTTTTAGGGTTTTGTTTGGATTTAAATATTAAATTTGGTTAAATCTAGTCAATAAAAGTCAAAGTTAGAACCTAAAAAGTGTCCGCTAGCAAATTGGCAAAGGTTATATTCGAAATCAGACGTTCAAGCATCTGAATCTTTCTCCATGGACATGGGGGATTGATTTCACTTGGGGACTGAAAAAAAATATTAGCTAGTGGAGGAGAAATTGATTAGGGGAGCAGGCTTCACTCTACAATACTGGTATGATCACAAGGTGAAGATATCGATATCTTAGTTCGGAAATTGTTGTTATAATGACTCTGGATTCCACCGAAATCGAACTCTATTGTACTCTTCATCTAGTGCAATGGAAAGCAGTTGTTTTAGCTAATTGGATTGCCGGAGAATCCCCATTATGTATTTCGGAACCTTGTTTAGTTGGGGGATTAAAGCTGAGTTACTTGCCTTGGAATTCCCTAAACAAACGCGGCATGCTTTTGCAATTTAAGCTCAATTCTAATTTACGTTATAGAAATGTGATTGACGTTGAACATCTTTTAAACTATCCTAACGAGAATGATGCAGTTATGGAATCTCCAACATACCAAAAAATTATTGGGTCATTAGAATAATCGTCGCACCAAATGTGTCATCTAAAGTTACCTCTCAAGCGATGGTCACTTTAAAAAATTATTTGCTACAACACGAGCAAAATATACCAAAAATTGTGCAATCATTGCATAAAATTAAGTATGCGGTGCATTTTGGTTTGGGTGGAAGAAAAAAAACACTAACCATAAATGAATTATTTTGAGTTTATTTCTAAAGATTCATATAATGTAAAATTTACCGTTTATGTATTTTGGTTTATTCTTATATATTTTTATTTATATATAATTTAATGATTATTGGTTTATATTTTCATAGGGCGAAGGATTCAATTTCTTTAGGGAAAATTAAAAAAATGACCATGTGGGGAAATGTATTTAATAAAATGCCCACGTTTTTTTCATAATTTATTTAATGCCCATGCCGTTACTATTTCCGTCCGGACCCACCGTTCCAATAAATACTCGTTTACTAAGTCAATTTCTCATCAAATGAGATGAGAAAAAGTGGGTGTAATTACAAATTTACCCATTGGCTCAATATACGGCTAAAGATTACTCTAAAAATGTTAAAAGATCTTCTACCGTCCACGCGCCGAATTAATCGACGGCTGAAACTAACTGCACCAGATTATTACACGCATTTAAATCGACAGTTCAAGATCAACACGTGTTTGGAAGCTAAATAAAACACGGTTAGGGTTTTGATTTTTTTTCTTTTTCGTCCATTCTCATTCTCTTTTGGTTTTTCTCCGCCTCTCTAACAACTCCTCTGAAGAAACTGGAGACGAAACAACCAGCAGCTGAGAAATCATGGAGAAGAAATTGGGAAGTAATTAAGGGTTAGAAGTTTGGTTTGTGCTGAAATTGAAAACAAATTATGTGAGGGGTTTGATTCTGATTTCAAGATGGAGGAATTGGTGAAGAGATTAAAAGAGATGATGTAGATGAAGGATAATGGAAGAAATGGTTTGTTGTCGATGGTGGACTAGAAATGTGTTTTCAATTAGGGAATCGATGAGATTTTTTTTGGGTTTGCAGTTAGGATATGAATTGGGTTTTCGGTTAGGGTTCGAATGATATTTTCCGGTGGTGTTGGTATGAATGTCGTGGAACGGTTAACGATGTTTAAATGGGGTTATTTTTGATACAGTTAACGTGGTTAATCGGTAGAAATTTTGGATAGTGGTGATGAATTTGATGCTAGGGTAAAAATTTTTCTAAAATTTTCAATTGTAAATTAAGGTGATTGAGGAACGAGTACATAAATTTTGCTTTTTTATTTTGGGGTTCAATCGATTGTGTGGTAGGTATAACAATTGCTTGTTTGAATCTGTTTTTGAATTAAGAGGAGTTCGATTTTTAATGGTGGCCCACTATGATGGTGAAATAGTGGTGTAAGTGCTGGTGAAGACAAAGATGCTTCCCGGAGATATCAGTGGAAGTACTAGTGCAAGATTATTGGAATCAGTTGGATATGCAGCAAGAGATATTGCATGTGTTTGATAATCTTTCCTAATGATTCCATTTTATTTCATTGAAGAACTGTACTTTTAATAATTTTTCTTAATTAATTCCATTTTCATTTTATTGAAGAACTGTAATTCCAATTTGCTTGGGTTATAAGTACAAATTGGGGAAGAAGATGAAGTATCTTCTCTCTTACAGTGGCAGTGATTTGGTTCGATTTAACTCAGTACTCACTAAGTTAGACCGATCCAACTGATTTAGGGGCTAGAATGTCTTTTGACATTGCCGATTTAGTCCCACTTGTCATGTAACGGCCGTTAGCCGTTTTCAAAAAACGGGACGGAAAAGGTCAATTCATGGGCATTTTCTTAATTTTCAAAAAAACGTGGCTATTTTCTTAATTACATTTCCCCTCATGGGCATTTTATTAATTTCCCAATTTTTTTATTCATTAATGCATTAACCAACATTATTCATTTATCACCTTGGCCCAAGTGGGGACCGGAGAAAATTGTTCATTTGGCGAGGTTATTCATTTATCGAATATTTATTTGTCGAGGTTGGACTGTATTTGGGCACTCTTAAAATTCATTTCTTCACACATAAGATACAACAACCAATATAACCGATTCATGAAGTGAACTATTTGAGTTCCTTGATTGTGAGTGTAAATTGGATTAATGTCAACTTATGGATAATGCATGATACAACATGTTTTATAAAAGAAAAGATGCCGGTAATTTTGCTCCTCAAAATAAGAAACACAACCAACAGTAACAATAAAAAGAGCAACAAAGCTCATAAAATTCCTGCTGAGTGGAGCATGTGTTTTTGCATTGGCAGTTCCATCTGGCCTTAAATACAGTATTTCGGTAGAAAAAAAAGAGAGGCTAAGCCTAAGAATTTGATAGGCAGCAATGTATTGGGCTAGACAGGTATAAATTAACTGTTTGCACAAGACAGCTCTCCCGAACAAATTCTTCCCAATCTTTTCACAGTTTTTGTTGATTCCGTGACCATAAAAACATCATGAATGTACACATGAGGGTAATTGCCTAGAGACATCAAAAATTAGGCGCAGAATTTGATTCCAAAATATTACATAAAACGAAGGTACAAGTTGCTTAAACTCGTTTACTCTTGAAACTCTCACAACACAACAAACAAACAAACAAACAAACAAACAAAAAATTGAATAGGTACTATCACTTGGCGATTCTTGGCGTATAACTTCAATCCCAACAGCAACTAAATGTATCTAGAGATATTCTTGGCATATAACTTCAATCCCATGCTAGTTTGCATTCCAAGATTACCCTACTGTTATAGATTGCAAAACTAGAATGCAGAAAATGGTTAAACATCTTCCAGACTCTGTATATAAAAGAGTTCCTCCACAAAATTTCCACACTTGCAAGATCCTAATCAGTAAAGAACCACCAAAATTTCAGCATAGCAACGAATTTGAATGCTATAAGATCTAATATATTCAAGCTGAGATCCTAATTACAAACTCAGTGAGTAACAGCGTTGGATGAGCTAAATTTGATTACAAGGATATACAAATGAATTATGAGGATCTGTCGAACTAAATTTGAAGTTTATTAGAAGTATGTTTCAGAGTAGTCTCTGTAGCATAATCAATTCAGGTTCTCAGACAACCTTACACGAATAAACATCTAAATCATCCTTCACTGACATCCCTAAATCATATAAACTCAATGTTTTTTCGCTGTCGAGAGGAAAATTCTGCTTCTTGAGAGGAAAAATCATAGACGCAAAAAGAGCTCCTCCACCGAATTCGTTCCCTAATCATTAAGGAACCACTAAAAAGTTTAAATACCACACTTACACAAAATAAAGTAGCTTTGATTGAAATGTTTGTGAGAGTGTAAACGAAGGATATACAAATAAATTACCTTGGAGCTGTACCCATTCTTTCACTGAGATATGCAATTAGTTAGTATCACAACACCATCACTTAGCCACTATTTCACGACCCATAACCTCATTCCCAACAGCGACTAAATCATGGTGCAGTTAAACATGTTTCCGCTTCAGATCTGAACCTAGTCTTGGTTCATTTGAAGAGGATCTTAGAAAGACGTTGGAATCACACTTGAGAGCTATGTTGTAAAAGGCGTGCGCCTTTGGCGCTTAAGCCCCAAAGGCCCACTAGGCGTCGGACCAGCGCCTAGCAAAAAAAGGCGCCAAGGCGAGACGACACGACCAATTTTTTTTAAAAAAAAATTTTTTTGGGCGCCTAGTGAGCGCTTAAGCCCTAGGCCAGGCCAGGCGATGGGCTTGGCGCCTCGCCTCGCCTAGCGCCTTTTACAACATAGCTTGAGAGGAGATATCATAATGCTAATTGAGATCAATTCAATGGGGTTCTTCTTCTTCCACCACAATCCCATACAAAATCACCACCTAATGTCATAGATCTAGGTGTCATTGTTGGTTCAGGGTTCTTGGCGGCGTGCTTCTGCAAGGAGAGAGGAAAAGGAAGGGATGGATTGGAGAAGAAGTGGAATATGTTTTAGGGTTTTTTTTCGGAGTATGTCAAGGTCATGGCCCATGTGATTGATGGCCTAGGTGTGCCCCGGTAAGGTGGTAAAAATCTCAGCTCAAACTTCACCATATTAGCACCATCGGAAGCACTAACGCCGACACGAGATATTGTAATTTATCAGAAAAAATCTGTTGCAATTTATCAAAAAAAAGAGATAATCTCAAAAACCGAACTGACCGACCCATGTGCATCCCTCCCTACCTTCAACCATACTTCAGAACATCAATATATTGTGGAAAAGACACATCCAATACATCAATATATATAGTGGCACCAAACTTCTCCGAATTTTTTTTTGGTTTTGAGAATGGATATCTTCTCTCAACTAGCATGTGCACAGCTTATAAACACATTCCAACACTGAACCCAGCAGCTTAGCAACACCCCAACTCAGCACCATCTATGCACAACAAAATCGACAAATACCAGTAACTAAGTAAATGGTCACATTCAAACAAAGTGCATCATTAATATACAAGCTGAGTTCAATTCATTAAAAGAAAACTACAAACTCAATAAGTAAACCAAATGAGACGGCCGGTTCATACAATTATTGAATGGTTGCAAGGATATACAAATGAATTACCTTGGAGCTCAGTATCATCGTGAAATCATTCCGGTGAGAGATGAATCTGCTAAAGCTTTCAAAGAAAACTACCAAAACGCTCGTCACTTGCAATAATCCTTTTACTTTCTAACTATGTTCTCATGCGGCATCATATCGCTTTCTCATTTTTCCGTATATCTCTGTAAAATGTGGCTAATCACGGCTACCAAAAAAGAAAATAGGATCCTTGGTTCCAAGGTATGATACCTAAAGATGAATTGAAGAGATAGAATCTCTAAATTACCAACAGAAACCCGTTATAGAATTTTCTACGGCCTTTTATAGTTTGCTGAGAAACATTTAGAATTCCAATAACTTCAATTTAACCCTATTCCTAACTACAAATATTACCCTTTGCTGAAAGATTAGTATTCAGTATGCTCATCTTGAGGACTTAAATTGAAGTTTGAAAAAATGTTTTGAGAGGAAATATCATTATGCTGAAATGAATTCAAAGGTTCTTGTTTATTCTTCCACCACATTCCCACCTGAATCCACCACCTATCATAGATCTAGATCTACATGCGGTTTAGGACGGCGTTTTTTCAAGGAGAGAGAGAGAGAGATGAGGGGATGGATTGGAGAAGAAGAGGATTAGGTTTAAAGATTGCTTGTTTGATTGTTTGGTGGTAACAAATAGGAAGTTCGCTCGAAGAAAGTCAAAGTCATAACCTAGGTGTGTGCCAACTATATTGGCTGTGTGCTATTTTGGATATGGACTCATATTTTGCTCTACCATAACAGCCTGTATGATTAGGAGAATTAGAAATCTAGAGATTCAAATATCTGGTAGAAGCAGATTTTCTATTAAGCATTGAGATCTAGGAATTCAATTATGCGTTTCTCTAAACCTTGTTTGGTTGGGGTGAACTCTGGTAATTCCCTTGGATGACTCGGCTCTGAATTCCTCAGAAAAACACGATTTGTTGTTGCAATTTAAGCATTTTCGCTACTCTAATTATATTGCTTGATGGACAGACTTATTTCAAGACTAGCTTAAAAAAAAAAAAACAGCCAAATGGACTAAAATAGAGCTGACGTGGTATAAATAGTTTAAATACCGGTATATAATGAAATGCTGCTTTTCATGTACTGGCACCGTATATGGCATCAATGTTGCATTTCATGTAACACACGAGCTAAAGAATGCGGTGTTGTTCAGGCTTCAGATGGCTTGCATGTAAGATTTCACAACTAAACCTCTTGAATTCGTAGGAAGGAAACAAACATCAAAAATAGCATACTTCACTCTTCAAGAGACACCTTTGCATATAAAAGACACTACAACCAAAGCAACAACTAAGGCAGTAAAGGATCTAACTTCCATGATAGTGTAAAATGAACAATGTCAACTTCTGGACAATACAACATAAAACATGTGAAAACAGTAATATAAACCCTAAAATTGCAGTTAATATAACCATTTCGTTTTGTTACAGATTCTTCAAAATTCAAATCCCAGGCTTTTCTGACTCCTTGCTCTCAAGGGTTTCATTCAATGAATACAACTACATCATAGACACATTAATTCGAAATTCCTAACCAAACTAGTTCAACCCAAATAATTACCTAGTGTTGGGATATATGTTTTTAAAATAATTATTTTGTACATTTATATCAACAATTCAAGCTTGGCCCAGTGGTTAAGCATTTTGGGCCTGGAGGGTTAAGTCTCAGGATCGAATCCCTCCCCTACTGATTGTGCATAATATATATAACATTAGTCCGGGTTAGTTATTTTTGCTGTTTTTAAAAAGATTTTTTCAAATCGTTTTTACTGCACTTAATTATGTTTTAATTGCGCTAATTATGGCATGATTTATTTGCCCGTTTCGAATGGAATTTTAACTGCAGCAATTAATACAATTTATTCTCCATTAATTTGTATTAACTGCCTGGTTATAAAAACAGTTTTGAGAACATAAAGAAAACATAAGTTTTTTACACCATTGTTTTCTAAGAATCAAGAGACCAAAAATACCGAGCAAGAATAGAGAGAGTAGAAGTGATCGATTTCTCATTGTGTGCGTGAGAGATCGAAAGAGAGTTTTTCTCGGATGTTTTATCCCCGGGGGCGTCGTGACGGACAAAGAACTGCTTGCACAAAACTTAAGGCAGAGCCACGAAACGTCCTAAAGAGAGCGACACAGTCGTGACTCAGCCCGTCACTTTGTTTTGTGTTCTAATCCTTGTTTTGCAGGTGTGAAATTGGCAATTGTTCCAACACCTAGACAATCCAAAGACGCGGGAAAAGGAAAATTACAATATTTGTGATCACTCAGCGAAAAGCACATGTGAAAATGAAGATCTTCACTCAACTTCGTGAAGCAGAGATCTTGTGAAGTTATTCCAAGACACTCGACTCAGCAGCTCAGTAACACCCAAACAAAGCAGCATCACTGCACAATTGTACATAATGAATACTGAGAACTAAGTAAATGGTGTCATTCCAAGATATTCACTTCGGTGAAATCATTTCAGAGAGTTCCAATGATAATGCATCCTTAGTGCCTCATAGAGCTCATCTTAGTTTCGATTGAAATTATATATGTTAATTGGAATGAAATAACAATGTATGAAAACTTTAATGTGGTGTGTTTAGCTGTGGAGGGGACTCTTTGTTTTTTGAGAGGAAAAATCATAGTGGCTGTAATGATGGATTCTTAGTGCCTCCATACATGTAAAAGAGCAACAAAACGACGACCAGAAAAATGTATGCCCCTGCAACTGCTGCTACTGATGGTTGTCTCGAAAATGGATGATTACCAAGTAGTCTTCTAGTTTGTTATCTTCCACCTGAAACATCCATAGAAAATAATAGTATTAGAGATGCAAAATAAAAGAAAAATATGAGCTAAAGAGATACAGATTGAGTTTAGAAAGAAACAAAGCATGAGGGATCCCAAAAGATTGATATAGAGTTAAGGAGAGAGATAGAAGTAGGATTATCCTAAATTAAAACTAGAAACTTTTACTTCTTCATAATATCTTTTCCAAATTAACGACGAAGGCTCATCTTTTAGGAATCTGACTTGAGAGGAAATATCATAAGGCTGATGAATTCGAAGGGCTCTTGTTCTTCCACCACATTCCGAAACCGGCTGCCATTTGTGGTTTAGGGTGGAGGCGTGAGGGAGAGAGTTAGAGGAGGCAGGAGGGGATGGAAAATAATATGCAAATGAACAGATTTTAGGGTTTGTGTTTGGTGATCTTAAATAGTGAGTTCGGTCAAGATTAGTCAAAAGATAGTCAATGTTTAAACCTTGGTGTCCCCTAATAAAATCTTGTTGGGCCTGAATCCAGTCCTTGTCAGATGTTGGAATTTTTTTTTTTTTCTTTATAATCAAAAGCCTTCAAAAAGGCTAATGACCCCCTCAACAAAAGACATGAGCCATATTGGAGGAACAAACCAAGTACAAAGTAGAATTGTTTTTCTTGGCCCAAAGGGCAAGTTCATGAGCCACTAAATTACAAGTGCGTGGGCTGGTAAATAAGTAAACCAGGTACAAAATTAGAAGAAAAAAAACTGAATATCCTTAAGGATAACATCCGTTATAGAGTTCCCATCAAATACGCTAGCAGAAAATTGATTGATTAGACTCTGAGCATCACTTTCTATGGTTAGATTTTGTAAGGCCGCCCAAATAGCTGGGGCTTGACTTCTTCACAGACTCGACTTGAAAGACAATGGAGGCACAAAAGGAAGCAGGTGTTGGTGAAGTCCCTCATCACAAAGCCTGCACCATTGTTCCCAGAAATATCATCGTAAGCTACATCTGTATTACATTTTATCCATCCGATTGGTGGTGGCATCCATTTGTCACTTATACTACCAGGGACCATAGGGGAGATACTAATAGGGGATTTTCTAGTTAATAACATGGCTCTAGCTCTTATCAGAATAGCAGTGTAATTCTCCTTAACGTTCTGAAACACTATGTTATTTTTACTTTGCCATAAGGACCAAAGGATGGCAACAAAGAGACATTGATCCCCTTATTGGAGTTTAGATACATGATTAACTAGCCAGAATAACATCCAATCCAAGAAAGATTTAGAATTAAAAACCTGAGTGTTGATACAGAAAGAGGATAAAAACCAAACACGACTAGCAAAATGGCAGAGAACTAAAGCATGCATAATCGATTCAGAAGGGTCATTACATCTACTACAATCAATAGAGCTCATGGGCATTCTAGTATGAAGCACAGTTCAAGCAGGTAAGGCAATACTAGATGATTTCTAGCTGAAAACTTGAATTCTATAAGGAACATTAATTTTCCATATACACTTCCAAAGAGCACTACAATGGGAAGGCCTGATCCCTCGAAGTCCCAAGTAAGCAAATTTAGAGGTAAATCTACCATTCTTTAAAAGATCCCAAGCCCTCCTATCAGGAGTGCAACACTGGCTTAAGGTAATAGTGACAATCTTCTTAGCAGAAGCATCATCATAGTGGCTGTTTAATATTTCAACATCCCAAGATCTGGTAATAGGATTAATAAAATAAAAAACTTTTATAGATGGATCTGGAGGCACCAAAGGGTTGGGGACAGCAGATCCTAAAGAAGGAATCCATTTGTCACACCAAGGGTCAATAAATTGACCATCTCCAACAATCCAAGTGATAAAAGGTTTGATAAGCTCTTTAATTGCATGTAAATATTTCCAAGCCCAAGAATAATTGGCAGGAGACTTGGCATTCAAAAAATTAGTTCCATGGAAATATCTAGCTTTTAGAGTAGAATCTAGCAAACAATCAGGGTTCTCAATTATCCTCCATGCATTTCTGGCAAGCATAGCAAGATTATTGAGCTCAGGTTTTCTAAAACCTAAGCATCCTTGATTTTGGGGAGCAAAGAATGTCCCAACCCAAGAGATAGAGCTTTCTATCTTTTGTGTCAACTGTTTCCCCCCACCAAAATTTGCAGAGATGCGAATCCATTTTCCTACAATGGTATTTGGGGATAAGGAAAGCTCTCATTTGATAAAGAGGGATGTCCTGACCAATATGCTTAATTAAGGTATTTCTAGCAGTTTGGGAAAGAAGCTTATGGAGCCAGATCGAGATTCTAGCATCAATAGCCTGGAGAATACCCATATGGGTTTAGATTTTAGAGGCTTTAAAAGCAGTAGGGGTCCCAAAATATTTTTCTCAAAGATCTCTATTACTAATATCAAGGATATTAGAGAGCTGCATTTTAAGATATTTTGGGATCTTTTTGCTAAACAGATACTGGACTTGTCATAGTTTATTGGGACCAGAGGCCAAGAAGTACTTTTGAAGGTACTCTTTAATAGTCTGGAATTTCTCAATAGTAGCTTTAGAGAAAAGTAAGGAATCATCAAAAAATAGAAGGTGTGTCATAGCATGAGCACTTTTACATACCTTTATGCCTTCAACCAAGCCTTTTATAGTTAGAGCATCAATGTAAGAGGACGAGAGCCTCGAGAGCAAATCATGTAAATATAAGGAGACAGAGGGTCTCCTTGTGTTAAGCCTCTTTCGGTTTGATGAGACCATTTGGACTACCATTAAGGATAACTAAATAAGAGACGGTGGAGACATGCGATTTATGAGATTAACCCGGTGGTTAGATAAACCCATTTTTTTCAAAACCTTTTCAAGAAAAGAACATTCCAGCTGATCATATGCCTTAGACATGTCAAGCTTGATGGCAGCAATACCAATAGCTTTATCATGATGATTGACAGTGTTATAGCATTGCTCGGTCGAACTCGCATGCGTTGTTATCTCAAGCATGTTTGTCAATGTTAGTGATCAAAACTATAAGTCTTGATTTCTAGTCTACTATAGCTAAGTCTCGGACTAGGAGAGAAAGTGTAGTTGAGATCAATAACTCCATGACAATCATCATACAAGACGAAGGAATACTCAAGGAACTGGTGGATCTTCATCGACTAAAAGGTATGTGGAGACTTAAACTTATTTATGACTCAAAAGTCTATCTACTCTATCTCCTATTTTTAGACAAAAGTCGCTTTGGTATATAGACTTTGATTATACACATTTTCTATTTCGAGCCGAGTTTATCTCGCTGTTTATGGGTAAAAATCGTTTCTGCCGATTTCGGTAAATTCGGTAGGTGAGTGAGAAACTGGTTCAAACCCTAAACAGATGTGCTGCACGTGAGCACTTTATAGATTCGAGAGATCAATCAGCACAAGTCCGGCCTAAACCAAGAAATGGCCGTTCCGGACTTGCTTCGGTCACAAAGTGGAGGAGAAGGGTTGATTTGGGGAGGAAGCAAAGAAAGGTTTTGAGGAGAGTAGTATCTCGACTTGTATCGAGAAAGTGAAAGCTTAGGAAGCTTGCAAGAGATGGAAGCTTTTGAGAGAGCTTGCAAAGTTGCCTTTACGAGAGTGTAAGTGTAGTATATTTCTCCCGACCGAGACTTGTTTGTCTTTGGTGGAAATAGGTAAGACCTATTTATACAAGTCGAGATTGAAACGTACCACTGGCCTCATGAAGGAAGAGAGTAAAGGGTAAAATAATGGGAGGAGGTGGTAACCGCATGGTTTAATGGGTGAAAACGTTTTTCACCATTATTTCCTCTTTTATTTGACCGCTTTATTCCTTTTCACGCTTTCTTAAAGTGAGCGTAGTGTACGCCGCATCTTTGTGACCGCCAAACCAAAACCCTAAAGAAGCATCCCCCAGTTTGTGTTGATGTCTCGAGTGTTGGTTGCATCTTGAGTGCAAGTGGCGCTGCTAGTGGCGCATGTGGCATGTGCCAATGGCATGTGCGGAATGCCTTGGTGGTAGGTTGCACGGTTTGCAAGTTTTGGCTACCCGCCGTGTGCGTTTGGCATGTGCCAATGGCATGTGCGGAATGCCTTGGTGGTAGGTTGCACGGTTTGCAAGTTTTGGCTACGAGCAGTGTGCGTTTGGCATGTGCCAATGGCATGTGCGGAATGCCTTGGTGGTAGGTTGCACGGTTTGCAAGTTAGGCTACGGTGTGTGCGTTTGGCATGTGCCAATGGCATGCGTGGCCATTAGGGCCGTGACCTTGATAGGGAAACCAGCTAGCGAGTATGTTCGCATGTGCCAATGGCATGCGTGGCCGTTAGGGAAACTAGCTAGCAAACATGTTGGCATGTGCCAATGGCGTGCGGGGCCATTAGGGCCGTAACCTTGATAGGGAAGCTAGCTAGCGAGCATGTTGGCATGTGCCAATGGCATGCGGGGCCGTTAGGGCCGTGACCTTGATAGGGAAGCTAGCTAGCGAGCATGTTGGCATGTGCCAATAGCATGCGGGGCCGTTAGGGCCGTGACCTTGATAGGGAAGCTAGCTAGCGAGCATGTTGGCATGTGCCAATGGCATGCGGGGCCGTTAGGGCCGTGACCTTGATAGGGAAGCTAGCTAGCGAGCATGTTGGCATGTGCCAATGGCATGCGGGGCCGTTAGGGCCGTGACCTTGATAGGGAAGCTAGCTAGCGAGCATGTTGGCATGTGCCAATGGCATGCGGGGCCGTTAGGGCCGTGACCTTGATAGGGAAGCTAGCTAGCGAGCATGTTGGCATGTGCCAATGGCATGGGGCCGTTAGGGCCGTGACCTTGATAGGGAAGCTAGCTAGCGAGCATGTTGGCATGTGCCAATGGCATGCGGGGCCGTTAGGGCCGTGACCTTGATAGGGAAGCTAGCTAGCGAGCATGTTGGCATGTGCCAATGGCATGCGGGGCCGTTAGGGCCGTGACCTTGATAGGGAAGCCAGCTAGCGAGCATGTTGGCATGTGCCATTGGCACGTACGGCCATGTTGACCTAGTTGCATGTTTTGCAAGCCTAGGGCGCTATGTTTGGCGTGGGCCAAAGGCATAGCGGCTTGGAATTATGGCTTGCGACACGTGTTGGCATGTGCCAATGGCACATGCCGCCATGTTGACCTAGTTGCAAGTCTTGCAAGCCTAGGGCGCTATGTTTGGCGGGCCAAAGGCATAAGCGGCTTGGAAATATGGCTTGCGGCACGTGTTGGCATGTGCCAATGGCACGTGCGGCCATGTTGACCTAGTTGCAAGTCTTGCAAACCTAGGGCGCTATGTTGGTCGTGGGCCGAAGGCATAGCGGCTTTGAATTTGGCGTTGTTGCCATGGTGCGCAATATGCGGCTTGTTTTGGCAT
The DNA here is from genome assembly GCA_023531295.1 of Papaver armeniacum. Lineage (NCBI taxonomy): Eukaryota > Viridiplantae > Streptophyta > Magnoliopsida > Ranunculales > Papaveraceae > Papaver > Papaver armeniacum. Next base: position 474,869 of record JAJJWW010012512.1, read on the forward strand.
GGTTGTCATGGTGCATGAGTGCAGCTTGGTTTGGCATGGTTGCCATGGTGCGCTTGATGTGCGGTTTGGTTTGGCATGGTTGCCATGGTGCTGCAGATATGCGGCTTGGTTTGGCATGGTTGCCATGGTGCTGCAGATATGCGGCTTGGTTTGGCATGGTTGCCATGGTGCGCGATATGCGGCTTGGTTTTGGAATTAGGTTCTGTTTGAAAACCTAACTGTATTTTGAAAAAATACCCTATTAATTATTTACACCTGAGTTAAATACTCTTATTCAATGTGTTGCGGGTAACACTAGGTCATGGGGTTTTACGATTTTACCCCTTGTCTAAAAAACCACCATCAACACTCGCATATCTATTTGTCGAAATATGTGTTGGTAAGCTTTTGTTTTGGCTAAGTTCATTTTTACCTAGTGACGAAAGTAATTCCACGTTTCAATCACTTTGAAAGTTGCTTATTTTGACGAAATGTCCTCTAAGAATGTTTCAATGATTGAAATGAGAGTTTAGATTATATAACCAATGTTGTATATAAGCATTTTGTGGCAACACATATATGTATAAGTCCTTTTTCCTTGAACCGAAGTTTGCAAACTTTGTTGATCAAGAGAACCGGAATCGAGCCGTGAACTAAGTCCAAGAACTCGGGTCCAGTGGCTAGGCGGAAGTTCTCGACCGAGAAAATCTCTTTGGAGTTTGAGAACTCCTTCCGGAACTTAAGTATGCGAACTAAGTCTGCGAACTTAAGTAGGTTATATCTAAAGACGATTGTTTGTGAACTTAGTTATATTAACTAAGGAATACAAAATGCAAACCGTGGATATATAGTTCATGAACCGATTCGAGTGAATCAAATCGTTTTTGCTTTGATTATATATTGTGTAGTTACATAAGATTTCCTTGCAATTGAACAACTCTCTAACTAGTTCATTTGTTTAATTTGTTTAACTAGTACTTCCTTTGGTTTTTTTAATTCTTTTTCTTCTCTCCATATTTGTTTAAGAAAATCAAAAGATAATTGTTTAATTTTAGAACAAAAGTTTAAGAAAATCAATGGATTTGAGAAGAAGAATTGAGAAGGGATGAGAAGAATTGAGAAGATAGGTGCGGTATATATAGCGCCAGAAACTCGAACGTTGGCGATATTGATTATAACGTCAGTGATGGAGTTAATATCGCTCGCTAGAAACTCGATCGCTCAGTGGTTTTCCCATAGTGGCACAAATGGTTTGCCATGCCACCTGGTATGCCAAACCGCTTTCTTTTGGCATACCCATAGGAATAGGCCTGAGAGGAGATATCATAATGCCGATGATGTACTCTTATTGTTGTTCCTCATATAGCTCCTCCATTGAATTCGTGAGACAATAAGTAAAAAACCACTAAAAATTTAAACATGAAACCCAATAATTAGTTCAAACGGCGCAATTTTCCGATAATTAATTCAAGCGGGACAATTTTGGTTCATATAGGAATGGAAAAACAAAGATAAACATTTGAGACATTCATCCCAAGAGTATAATAAACTCTTGTTATCAAATCGAAATCATCATCACATTAACAAGCGCCATTTAATGCGAGGAGATGATCATAACTTGAAGATACAAACAATGTTTTCCATTCTCCAAATTCTTCTAATTTCACGGAGAAGTACACAGATTGAACCCAAAAATCGAAGTACAGAGTAATATTTGTGATCCATTAATTGTGAAATTTAGCCCAAGTGTAAATTTTAATTAGCCCATTAATTGTTAAGATATGATTCTGCGTGGAAGAAATCAGAAGATTTTGGAACCCGGTCACGCAGGGATTAATTTTTGAATAGCATCTCAACCGTACAAAGGCTATAGGGAAAAACAAGTATTCATGATATTTCTTAAAATCGGGTATTGAATGGCTCTAATTGCTACGTGTCAGTTTGATAAAATAAAACCGTGTCAAATGGGGTGTCTTGTCCTTAACTAAGCAAGCGTTTGTCCACCTTTAAAAAAAAGAAAAAAAGCAAGTGTTTGTCCAAAAATTCATTTTTCTTCAATGAAGTGACTACAATTTTATGTATATCTATGTATAATCTAAAAGTGCAGTGTATTATTCTTGAGACAAAAACACAATATGTCATGACTTATTATGCGTATATGTACAAACTCCAAATATTTTTGCATCCCTATAATAACCTTTAAAACTATAAAAAAATTGGGCGGCCGTAAATCAGGATTATTATTTTCGATACGCAAATTATTCCTCCCTAATATTAGTTACAAGATGAAAAAATTTGATTCAAAGCTTTATGCTCCAAGGAAAAGATATCGTGTGGCATACCCATACTCAACTTTAAGTATATTACCGCACTTGTCATTCTTGCGGTTGAGATAAATTAAGTTGAGAGTTCGAGAAAAAATAAAATTAGCCCACCCAAACATAAATTCCTGGTTTCGTCGCTGGTCGCTGATTATTATATACATCGACAAAGTGCCATGCGTAGCCAGGAATTTTGTCACTGATGGCATGTTTTTTTGTAGTGGTAGCTCCCTGCGCATTTGTTGCTAGTTCCCCTAGTGAAATCTGCCTTGTTCCTGCAATTAGCAAATCAACACAATTACACAAAGTACTTAACTGGGAAAATGTGAAACAAAAGGATTTCCATAATTACAACGTGTTGGCTTTTTATGTTGTGTTTTTCAACTCGCCCAGATATATTCACAAAATTTAATCAAACTTATTGCAAATCAAGAACAACAACATAAACAGAAAATAAAAAAGAACAAATTCTCAATCCAAAATACCCTAGAATTCCCTTTCAATCCTCCTGATTGTCAATGTTACCAAAGAAAAGGTTTTGTTACCGGATCAATCCAGAAGTCCAACTTAATGGCAGTTCAGAACAAGGATAAACGGAATACACAATTCTTCCCATAACCGTCTTAAGAGGAGATATCATAATGCTGCTTGGATTCAGAGGTGATGATTTATTGTTGTTCCACCACATTCCCATATGAAACCACTTGTAAATCTGCATGATGCCATTTGTAGATCAAAACAAAGAGATTCTTAGGAAGTTTATGGTTGATCCCGGTCTTCTATGGTCGGATTTGATGATTTGATCTAGGGACTTATAGTCAAGGAATGCTACAAACCCACGAGCCCAGTAACTCCTCAAAATTCGCTCTATCTGAATTCTTCTCTCTCAGTGGGCGTTTGGTTTGGGTTTGTGACTGAAATTGTCTTCAACCATCAGGTATTTTCCCTCAGCTACCCTGCTGAATGTGCCAACTGAAATATAATTAGGATGCTGAGCCAAAGAAATTTTCAAGGGAAAATGGGGAATATGCCCCAAAATCGACTGTCATCTTGGGGATATGCCCCAGGATTCCAGTTTTTGGGAATATGCCCCAAAGTAACGGTTTCCGTCAAGGAACCGTTAAATAAACTATTTATCATAAATGTGTAGAACTTTCTCTCTAATTTTTTGAGATTTTTTCATCTAAATATGTTCCTGAACCTTGTAAAGGTGTTAATATATCGTATATTTGTCTTTTAATTCGCATATGTGATCCCAAGTGTGTGCGAATATTGAGTACTTAACGGTTTTGGATGGAATTTTCAAGTTAAAACCGATAGCAAGTAGCTGTAAGAGAGGAATGTGGGCGGAGCAAGGATGCAAATGAGCTGGTTGTGAAGCTGGCGACCAGGAGGTGAGAAAGATTCTAGTTCAAGAAGGCATAGATGACCCGGATTTGGCAGGGAGGGATGTGCTAAATAATCAAAAGCATTCGGCATCATTAAAATCAAGTTCTATATATGAAGTTAACTCCAAAGTAAAAGACAAAAATAGCTGCGGTAAAAGACAAAATCTCCTCTTTAAGCTCAGAAAAATTCAAAGATGCAGTAAAAGACATGAATAAGTTCATAAGATAAGAACAATATACCGGGCATTACATGGACAAAAACCTGCATCATATGGGCACAACACCTATGACAATTCATACGAACATGGAACTGAATTAGATAATCTCAGATTTCTAGATTACAATACAAACTCTAGAAAGCTAGGATGATACTTAATAATTACAATCTTGGAAGAGCATTATTATTGGAAGCAGTGTTAGTATGTTGGCTCGGCTACATTTAAATTCCACAACTATAAGTGCGAAGTGGACCATTTCCTTGTTGAACAGCCCAACCCCCAGTGTTAGCTAAGTAACACCCCAACTCAGCAGCTCCGAGTAACACCCAAACTCATCAGCATCACTGCATTTAAGACATTAAATTCAGTCGACCAATTAGTTGCAACGATGGTCATGGATCGGATCCTTCGTGCCTCATAGAGCTCCCCCACTGGGTTCTTGACCTAAAGAGTAAAAACCTACAAATTTTTAGAACATGACAACCGAAAATGAATTTAGTAGGACTAGTTTAGATTCAATTTATATGTTGACGGGAATAAAAAAAACAAAGATGTACATTTGAATTACCTTGACCTGTCCTGAAATTATTTCAGTGAGCCGGACATAATAAACTCTTGTTATCAAATCATGGTGACATTAACAAGCGCTTTTTATTCATAATTTGAAGTTCTATCCAATGTTTTTCTATTATCAAATATACTTCCCTAATTTAACGGATAAGTACAAAAATTAAAACCAAAAATTGAATCCCAGGTGGATCTGAAAGTGTAATTAATCTACTTCAATAACCTCATCATTCGCATATAGATTCAGATGATAATAATGAATCTAATTTCTATAGCTGATTCCATGTTCGGTCTTTTCCTTTACTCTTAACAGAACTAGGCTTTGAGATTAGAGTGTACCATATCTGACAAACTGTAAAGTTAAGGAAGGAATGGTTTTGAATCAAGTTAAGAGCTACAACAAAACATTCTCTTTCATTATTGTAACTGGTCTGAAGAACAAGTAAACAGTTGTTTTTGAGAGGAGAAATCATTATGCTGATTGGATTTAGAGGGGAAGAATTTATTGCTCCACCAAAATCCCATATGAAACCACCACTTACTAATCTACATGATGCCATTTTTGAAGAGTGAAACGAAAGATGGAGACCAGCAGAAGATGATAAATATGAAAAGTAAGCTAAGATTTTGGTGGATTTTTCTTGATGATCAGATCTGGTTTATGACGGCTTTTTCCAGAGTGAGAGAAGGGAAGAAGAAATGAGGAGGAAGAAGAATTATGTTTTAGGGTTTGTGTTTGGTGCTAGGTCACTTGGTCTTAAATAATTATAAGGTCGGTTAAACCTAGTCAAATTTAGTCAAGGTCACGGGCTCATATCCTAAGGTATGCCTGTAATTATATTTTTTAAATCCAGTCATACATATGCACAACGTGTCAAGTAATGGAGGCCATTTCTGGAGGTAGTGCAATAGATCGTTCGGCCTATGGGCAAGAGGCAAAACTGATGGCAAGAAGTAGTTACGACGAGGAATGGAGTTAGCAAGGTTGTGGGCGGAGCAAGGAAACAAGAAAGGATTCTGGTTCAAAGAGGCATTAGATTAGATGCATGGGGGCTGTATAGTGATGATGAAGATGGGAAATGGAGAACCATGATTCTGGATAATGCATGATACAACATGTTTTATAAAAGAAAAGATGCCATTAACAAAAAGAGCAACAAAGCTCATAAAACTCATGCTGGGTGCTGATACAAACACCTCCCAGCAGACCCATAACCTTATAATAGTTCCTTCCCTAAAAATTCTTCCGAATCCAGAGTACTCAGCTAAAATGAATGCAATTTCAGGCTCCTTATACTTGCTAACAATAAGCAATCAAATCATTCAAAAAATATATTATTAACGAACTCATCAAAGTAAACACATAACTAAAAATTGGCAACACATTGTAGTAAACTGCAACTAGTGTTTTGCTAGCCAAACTTTGTCATCATTCAAATCTTGGCTAAACTTGCTGGTACAGCTTGTATAGCCATTTCAAGGCACTCAGATGATGAATTAAGACCTAATTCTTGGAAGAATTTTGATCAAAACATGCAGCGGGCGAGCTGTCAGAAATTCCAACTTCAATACTAAAAATTATCCTCCGAGAAGAAATCCGGAAGCTGACTACTTGAATAAATATTTTATAACTTGTTTATCAAATCTAAATTTGATAACTGCTGTAGATCCAAAGGTAAACTACGAACTCAATATGTAAAACAGTTGAGACAGCTCTGACGCTATGTTAATGGTAATAAAAACAAGGATATGAAAATGAATTATCTTGGATCTGTCGGAAAAAATCATGGTGAAATAATTTCGGTGAGATATATAAATCTGCTGGAGCGTTCAAATAATATCAAAAGATTCAAAACAACATCACTTGGGCAAATTGTTGAGTTTCTAGTTGAGCTCCAATGACGGCATATAACATCATGTAAACCTCATTTCTTCTAGAAATTACAGATGTGTAACTGCACCTCAGATGTGTATCTTTCTTCACATCACGAGGTTAAGAAATCTAATTATGCCTGTATTGAATATTTTCATACGGCTCAAACACACCATAAACTAAGTTTTTGAGAGGAGATATCATAATGCTCATTGGGATTCAAAGGTAACTCCACCACATTACCATATGAAACAACCACCTATCATCATCGATCCGATTTACATTCCATTTCTGGTTTAGGGTAGTTTATGACGGGCGTGGCGTTCTTCGAGGAGGGTTGGAGGAGATGATGAAAAACAAAACGCTCCCAAATAAGTTCTAGGGTTTAAATAGTCGGTTTGTCAAAGAAGGTCAAGGTCATAACTGTGCCCAAGTTAGGGCTTGAATCCTGAATTTTAGGTTGGATTTCCGAATCTTTGAATTAGATGGTATCAATTTCTAAAAAATGTCTTTACCTTTGGAAAGAAGAAAAAAAAAAACTGCTACAATACAAGAACTGCTGCAATACAAGAACTGCTGCAATAAATCATATGGTAACTCAGAATGATGAATTTCATGATGCTTTACTTATGGTAGAGCCTCATTATACTAGATTTACGATGCCAAATAGTCAATGGCTGATGTCCTGTTTCCCTTTTGGACTTGGCGTCCTGTTTTCCATTCTAAAAGTACTCCCCAATTAACCTTATTAACATATACTTCCCTAATTTAACGGATAAGTACAAAAATTAAACCCCAAATTTGAATCCCAGGTGGATCTGAAAGTGTAATTTATCTACTTCAATTACCTCATCACATTCACATGATGATAATGAATCGTAATTTCTATACCTGATTTCATGTTTAGTCTTTTCCTTTACTCTTAACAAAACTAAGCTTTGAGAGTAGAGTGTACATAGCTTGCATACTCTAAAATTAAGGAGGGAAAAGTTTTGAATCAGGTTAAGAGTTGAAGCTAAACATTCTATTCCATTATTGGAAACTCATTCAACAACAAGATAGCAGTTGTTATTGAGAGGAGAAATCATTATGCTGATAGGATTTAGAGGGGATAAAATTGTTTGTTCCACCAAAATCCCATGTGAAACCACCACTTACTAATCTACATGATGCCATTTTTGTATAATGAAAAGAAAGAAGGAGACCAGTAGAAGATGATAAATATGAAAAGTAAGCTAAGATTTTGGTGGATTTCTCCTAATGATCAGATCTGGTTTATGACGGCGTTTTTGAGAGTTAGAGAAGTGAAGAAGAAATGAGGAGGAAGAAGAATTGTGTTTTAGGGGTTTCTGTTTGGTGGTAGGTCACTTGGTCTTAAATTGTAAAGTCGGTCAAACCTAGTCAAAAAGTTAGTTAAGGTCATGGGACTCATGGCCTAGGGTATGCCCTGACCTGTAATTGTTTGAATCCAGTCAAGACATATGATTTACTACAAGGAGTAAGGTCAATGGGAATCATGGGCTTGGTGTGTCCCGGTAAGGTGGTAAAAATCTCAGCTCAAAGTTCGGTATTAGCAACATGGGAATTGGGAAGCAAGCACTGACGCGGATACGAGACATCACAAATTATCAAAAAAGAAATTTGGATAGTGTGTAAAAAGTTCAGTATGTGCTATAAAAACAGAACTTTACAAATCAGCCAATTCAAAATGAGATAATCTGAAAAAACAAGTGAGGTGATAGGGATAGATTGAGATAATCAACAATAACAAGGTATCATACTTTTGCATTTCGACACTCTTAATAGTCATTTATGCACACAATAACCAATATATATAAACCATTACTGAAGTTAACTGAGTGTAAAATGGATTAATGTCAACTTTTGGATAATGCAGGATACAACATGTTTTATAAAAGAAAAAAGATGTCCATAATTTGCTCCTCAAAATAAGAAACACAACCAACAGTAACAACTAAAATAGCAACAAAGCTCATAAAACTCCTGCTGAGTGCTGATACAAACCCCTCCCAGCAGACCCAAAACCTTACAACATTTCCTTCCCAAAAAAATTCTTACGGATCAAGAGTAGTCGTCAGCTAAAATAAGTCCAATTTCCGGCTCCTTATACTTGCTAACAATATATAAGCGATCAAATCATTCAAAAAATATACTATTAACGAACTCATCAAAGTAAACACATAACTAACAAGTGGCCAGGCTACAGATGTGCAACTGCACCTCAGATGTGTATCTTTCTTCACATCACGAGGTTGCGAAAACTGATTGTGCCTGTATTGAATATTACCATACGACTGAAACAACTATAATAAACTAAGTTTTTGAGAGGAGATATCATAATGCTCTTTGGGATTCAAAGGTAACTCCACCACATTCCCATATGAAACAACCACCTATCATCATCGATCTTTCTACATGCCCTTTCTGGTTTAGGGTTGTTTATGACGGCGTTCTTCGAGGAGGGTTGGAAGAGATGATGAAAAACAAAACGCTCCCAAATTAGTTCTAGGGTTTACTTTGGTGTTAAATAGTCGGTTTGTCAAAGAAGGTCAAGGTCATAACTGTGCCCAAGTCTAGGGCCTGAACACCGTGAGATCGTTCATATATATCACTACCTTTTGAACCATGTCAAGCGAAACAATAAAAAAAATACAGCTAGGGCTTGAATCCTGTATTTTAGGTTGGATTTCCGAATCTTTGAATTAGATGGTATCAATTTCTAAAAAAATTCTTTACGTTTCGAAAAAAAAAAAAAAAACTGCTGCAATACAAGAACTGCTGCAAAATCATAACTTACTAGTAAAAAATCATATGGTAATTCAGAATCTGATGAATTTCATGATGCTTTACTTATGGTAGAGCTCATTATACTTCTGTTGTCTAGATTTAGGATGCCAAATAGTCAATGGCTGATGTCCTGTTTCCCTTTTGGACTTGGCGTCTTGTTTTCCATTCTCAAAGTACTCCCCAAGTAACCTTATTAACATATACTTTCCTAATTTAACGGATAAGTACAAATTCTGTGATCACTCAGAACCATATGTGACAATGATTTAAACTCATTCCAAGGCAGTGAGATAATCTTATATGAATAAACATCTAAATCATCCTTCCTAGCATCCTTAAGCATTGCCACAGGCGATCCATAGTGATTCACAAAGAGGAAAGACCACTCAGGTATATCCAAAGTCGTTACACCCCACTCAGCAGCAGTCTGCACAACAAAACTGTTCATAATCAATACTGAGAACAACGCTAAGTGGCCACATTCAGAAGTGCAACATTAAACAATGTAGCAACACCATGTAAACTGAATGTTGTGTTTTACCATACCGAATTTAGATGTTGAGAGCAATCCTTGCTTTCGTTTCTGAGAGGGAAAGTCATAGTGATGGATTCTTAGTGCCTCCATACATAAAAACACAGCTCCTCCATAAATTGGTGATCTAATGAACAAAGACCCACCAAATATTTAGGAGCAACGCCATCTCTTGATTCCTTCCCTTGCAAGTGCCATCGATGAGCCACCTCATCGATTGTCTGCATAAATAATCAAGAAAATTTGCAAAGTTAAATGAAATTGGTACCAAGGAATTTCAAATGCACAATATTAATATAAAATTCTACATAACTCATCTCTAAATTCCTTCCCTTCAAATTCTTCCCAAACAATGGAGAACTCTCAAATCCCTTAACATTATCTATTATACTCTAGCTTCATCGATCTTTGTGAATCATACGGTAGCAGTATTCAGCTTTTCCATCTTGCAACACTTTATAAGCAATTTGATTAAGGTCAAAATATATCAAGTGTGATGATCTATCATAATAACCCGAGAGAATACAAATCGTTGTTAGAAATTTTACCTTTAAAGAGATGACCGAATTTTTGGATTATGAGCTGAAAATAGATATGGATTGTAAGCTAGTTCGCAAGACAAGGAAAACCATCTTTGATCTTGTCTCTTCCATATAAAAACTTTGAGAGGAGATATCATCATGCTGGGATGAATTCAAAGTGGATCTTGTTCTTCCACCACATTCCCGTATGAAACCAGGTGTCATTTGTGGTCTAGGCAGCGCTCTTGAATTTTGAGAGAGGAGGCGGAAAGAAGAAATGAAGAAGAAAGAGTGTTGGGATTTAGGGCATTTGTGCGGTGGTGGTCTTAAATAGTAAGTTCGGTCAAAGAAAGTCAAGGTCATGAGACTCATAACCTAATAAGTGTGCCCATATAGTTTGGTCAGAGTTGGTGTGTGGCGTGTTGGTGTTTTGTGGTCTGCATTTACCCAAATAGATTTTCCGCTCAAAGATGATTAGGCTATCCCAGCACCAACAACAACAACAAAAATATGGTACAAGCTGATTGCACTCTTGGATGACGCTCTGAGAGTTACTTAATCCAGCACTAACGATGGCTTTAACAAGTTAAATTGAATCAATTTCAGGCTCCCCAAACTTTATACCAAAAAGCAGAAAGATAATTCCAGATTATTGAACTCATCAAAGCCACATAACTACTAAATGACAATAGCTAAACCTAAATAATTAGCCAGACAATCCAGAGATTTGGGAAAAGAAAATACAATGACTTGAACAAGTTCATAAGAACAAAGTAGGGGCTTTACCCAAAATGTGGATATGTAGAGCAGGATAAACAAGCATAAGGCATGAGGTATATAGAGACATATTTCGATGTTAGCATAAGCTTATGAGATTCACCGACTGAAATCAAGAAACTCAATGTTCTGGATTATAATACAATCCTAGAAAGGCTATAATGATACATAAGACGCTTCACACAATTTACATAATCGAAAGCAGAAGGGGATCGACTTTGGAGGAGCAAGACCAGGGCCATCGATGCATATTTCTGAACTCATTACACTTGAATTCACTTTGACAAGATAGGAAAAACAACCAACCAGTAGTTAATGTATATTATTGAACTGGTAACATTAATGTTCAAAATTACGGAAGTTTGTTGCCTCCGCTACGTCTGTATTCCATGATTTTCAATGTAAGGATGAACCATTTCTTTGCCTGAACAGCCAAGGACAAACTCCCTATAGAAAAACCCGTAAAGGTTCAAACTTTGGCATCATTCAGATATTTGCTCAATTTACAGGTGCACAGCTTATAACCCCGTTTCAAGACACTCAGATGACTTTTACGATAAACATTTGAATCATTCTTCACTAGCCTGCATAAGCATTGCCAATATTCAGTTGTGGAGGTCTTGCTGTTCCTCTTGAATATGGTGCACCTGTCACATCACAACAGCATTAACATTTCCTCAGTTGCACATTTTTGAGAAAATCAACATAATAGTTCAAGAAACAAAGTCAGCCACAAACCAATCCGTGGATAGCGAATTAAGGAATTTTTCATGGTGGGGAGGTATAGAGAGTAGTGGGTAAAACTTGCATTTTTTTATCTTCATCCTCGTTTTTAGTATTGAACCACTATGAGAATAAATAAAGATGACATAGTCATTGTAAGAGTACTACTAGTAACAAAGGAACATTCTTAACACAGCAAGCAACACAAGTGGTTCTTGCCCATTAATGCTTTAAATGTAAACAAAAAACATTTGGGCTTTATGATCATTCGGAAAGTGGTTGCATTATGATGGCAATGTTGTGACATAATGACGCATGAGGCAAGTTCAAGATGGTTGCGAATTGAAATGCAGCTATCAATCAATTGCAAATAACGTATTTTCTGCATGCATCACGACTAATGCTGAAACGGAAATAAAGAAAGGGTCGGGATCCCTCAACAAAGCGTTTTGACAAAACACTGACACAAAATTTCTCGTCCGTTAAATGAATTTTATCCGATGGCCAATAATTCAAGGCTACGTGGCATTTAACCAACATTATACTCTGTTTGGCAGCTTTTATCCCGAGATAAAAACGAACCTTAATCTTAGTTTTTACCTAAAAATGTTGGTCGGTACTTACTAATAAGTCCAATCATGATGATCATCATACATTCACACTCACCATCGTGATCAACTCTCTCTCGTGAAACTTATTTGTATAGTTGCGTTTACTATCATTCATCTCTCAACAGATTTCTCTTTCCCTACTTTACATTAACGGGATTTCTCATTTTTCAATGTCTCCGGCTTATCACCACTGACAACAAATTCTCCTGTCCATCATCAGAATTAATTAACCCATTAAATTAAGGCATAAGCAACAACAATCTCTTTTATAATCAATGTTAAACAACAGGTAAGTTGATGGAGCTGGTGAATTTATCGGAAGCTCTGGATTTGAGTGGTATCAACATTAACAGTTGTTACAGCTCTTCTACTGCCACCATGATCAACATCCATTTTTTTTTTTGGCTGATGTTAACAACGTTTATTCACCTAATTTTAAAATGAAGATTAATTATAGAAATAGTGAATCATCATCTTTTTGCCCTGATCTTGAGTGGCGAATGAGCTTGTGAAGTTGTGATGCAGACCATCATGAAGATATGGGGATCTGTGATGATACATAATCTTTAATTGTTCGTTGAAAATACTCTTAAAAATTGTATCCCTCATTTACCTAATGAATAGTTAAGAGTTTCCCACGTCCAATATTTGAAGCTTCATCTATCAATCAAAACAGAACACCTTTGACAAACCCAAACCCAAAAACAAGGAAAAATCTGAATTTATTTAAATCTGAATTTATTTACCAAATCAATCATAATTAAAAATAAATCATATATTTCCGTAAAACTATCGAATATTTTCCTAGATTTCCACAACTAAGCCAAACACAAAATGAAGTCGGTTGAACGGCCACGCAAGGAGTAATATGAGCCACTAGATATAGGAAATCTAACGTTTCACCAGGTTTGTCAAAGTGTTTTGTCAAAACGCTTTGTTACAGGATCCCGACCCATAAAGAAAATATGAGATAATGCAAGTGACCTGGTTTACTAATTCTTCCGAAGTGATATACTTGGGATAACCTACAAATACAAAGTGGACAGACCGTCCAAAATAGAAACACCCAAACTCAGCAGCATCTATATGCTCGAATCAAAATAGAAACATCCCAAATCAGCAGCATCTATATGCTCCAATCTGCACAACAAAGTGGACAAATACAGATGAATGCTGAGAACTAAGTTGATAGCACAGTCGAAGCGAAGTGCTGCATTAAACAATATACCGAAACCATATAAACTGAAATTTGTGATTTAGAATACCAAATCTCATTACCTGTTTTGAGAGGAAAAATCATTGTTGCGTTAATGATGAATTCTCAGTGCCTCCATTCATGTGAAAGAGCTGTTCTACTGAGTACCCACATATTCAGTAACCTAACGATTTGGAACAAAACAGTCCCTCCCAAAATTAGTTTCCTAGTTTGGGCAGCAGCTAATAGAGCAGTTCCAACTCTTTCTATGTTATTGAGAAGAGGTATGGTAGTGGTGAATGTGTGTCCTTTTTTGAAGAACAGTGAGGAGTCAGGTGGAACACCTTTTCCTCCATTGTCCTTTCGTATGGCGGATTTGGGAACATTTTTACAGCAGTTGGGATTTGCTTGGACGCATCCAACGACCGTTCTCGAGTTCCTATGGAAGTGGAAATTGAAGGTATCTATCAAGCCTCTTGTTTTTCTTAAGATATTGCTTGCCGTTTGCTATTTGGTGGGTTGTGTGGTTGGAAAGGAATGACATTTTGATCACTAAGAAACAAGTGAAAAAGCCTTTAAACTCTCTTATTGTAGACATCAAAGTGTTGCTTCTTAGTTGGTCCATTAATGTTGAATCTTTTAGAAATGTAAAGTTTGATGATTTCGTTTTTGATTGGGCAAGCTTGTTTAGAGAGTAGTTTTGTTGTAAGCTCTCTAGGCGCTTTGCTAATCTCTTCTTGTATCTTTTGAAGGTGCTATCTTGGCACCCTTTCTTATTTATTTATCTTTGCCTTTTTCAAAAAAAAAGTAAAAAACCACAAAAATTTCAACGTGACAACCAAAATAAAACCTATAAGGCCCAACTTACCAGCTGAATTCAATTTCTTAAATTCAATAAACTGAACAGCTTTGATTCATAATTTACATATAAAAAAATTGAGCTCAAATAAATCTGAAATATCCTACATTAGACCATCCCTGTTTTCATGGCATCACCCATATGAATGATTCGGAAACAAACCAGCTAAAGAATTTAGTTTAGAAAGAAACAAATTATGAGAGATCCCAGAAAGATTCTTATACAGTGAAAGAGAGAGAGAGATAGAAGTGTCATTTCACCTGTGTGTGATCCTATAACCAACCAAGAAACATGATGTTGCTTCATTGTAGTATCTTTTTGTTTCTATAATACTTCAGCTATTCATCAAGATTGTTTCCTTCTCTTCAGAAGTGAGAAACTTTACTTGAGAGGAGATATCATAATGCTGATGAACTCAAAGGGGTTTTTGTTCTTCCACCACACTCCCAAACGAAATCAGCTGCCATTTGGGTTCAGGACGGCGGCGCATGAGGGAGAAAGTTAGAGAAGGGGATGAAGAAGAAGAAAAATAGGGTTAGGGTTTTTGTGGGGACTTAAATACTAGTAAGTTCGGTCGAACATTGTCAAAGTGAGTCAAGGTCATAACTTTTGTGCCCAAATTAAATTGGCTTGGGCTTGATGAATCCAGTAAGGTCAGATGTCCAAACCTTTGAAGTTCAACAAGGGGAGCAAAAACGGAACAGTGGAGTTCACCCGTATCCGTCCGCAAAATTGCGGGCGAAACCCAATCCTTAAGATTTATGTACAAGCGAAAGCAAATAGAAAAGTAACCGAACAAGGAGAATCCACTCCCAAAATGTAATTCTCACTCCAATCCAGGAGCTACTATAATCTCTAATCCAAGAGTTAAAACGATAAACAATGGTATAAACCAAACAACTTAAGAGTTTTCATTAATCAACTAAAAGTGAGCTAAACCAAGCTACTTGAGAAACAGAAAGAAGAGACTACTTATAACCATCGACTCACCAGAACTTCACATACGTGTGAAGTTTATCCCAACAACTTTGACTCTATCTTTAAAGCAACTAACAAATTCAAAGCAAATCCAAAGAAACGAAATACATCCAAGATATTTGTCATATCTTGAAATCCACGTGAATCCTAAATATGCGTCCAGTATGTGGCTCCCCCACTGCGACGAAGTTTACATAAAAAATGACAAATTGACGAAAGGAATTTGGAACTGCTACTAGTGATATAACTTGACCTTGAGTTATGCATCGGAATCACCAGCCATTCTGCAAATAATTTCATTTTCAAAGTATCCGCCATATGCACATATACACCAAGTTAATAATTGGTCTCGCTTCGCAGCAGTAAATAAAGTTCCACGAATAATTCCGTGCAATGTCTTGACCGCAACCCAACAAAGATGGTGTATATAACATATGGGCAGTGATGATGCAACGCTATTGTCTTTCAAAACAAATTCAAAGAAACGAAACACTAAACCAAAGATATATCCAAGATATTCCTGTGCCTCAGCGAATTCTGCTGTCGGAATGAAGGATTCCTGTGCCTCCTTCTCCTCCACTAAATAGAGGCACTTGTTGTAACCTAATGAGTAAAGAACCACCCGAAATTTAAGCATGACAACCAACAGAATTCAAGTGCAGCAGCTTTGATTGATATGTTTATATCGAACCGAAAACAAGGAAATATGTTTGAATTACCACATCAAAATATGTTTGCTATCATTTCAATGAAACCTCTTGAAATCATTTCAATGAAAGTAAAACTATCAGACTGAGGAGTATTTCTTGTCAACACCACATCAAAACTCAAAAGAAAATAATTTGCATTTGGAAGCTTTTCAAATGGCTGGCCGCACAACCTTGTAACTTATAGATACTGAAGAATACTCACATATGAAACCAGTTGCGAAAAATGCCATAGGTGAGAGTTGGTTACACATGTGAGGTTTCTTCCGTATCCACAAGGTACAAGGAATAAAATGAGAGTTGGTTACACATTTGGTAACCCAATTCAATTCCCTCATGACATTCTAATTCACATTCACATTCACATACAGATTCAGATGATACTATAACTTGCTCAGTAACCGTAACAATAGTTGTTTATGAGAGGATATATCATAATGCTGATTGGAATGTGTTGAGATTATTAGTCCCACATGGTTGGGTTATTTAAGATCCCGCGGTTTATAATCTATTAGGGCCTCTCCACTCATCGCCAATTGGTTTTGAGTTGGATGCCCGTATTCTAATATGGTATCAGAGCAGGCTATTTGCGACGAGTCTTTGACCGCGCCTTTACTCCGCGTCACCCGATTTAATTATCCACGTGTTAGACCCAACGAGGCTACACGTGAGGGGGCGTGTTGAGATTACTAGTCCCACATTGTTGGGCAATCTAAGATCCTGCGGTTTATAATATCTTAGGGCCTCTCCACTCATTGCCAATTGGTTTTGAGTTGGATGCCCATATTCTAACATGGTATCATATTAACTTATGGTTATAACAAGTTAGGCAGCAACTTTGAAGCTGCTCAACTTAGTATCAAGAAGCAAACGAATCATTCCAGATCTACTTATTAATGAACTCGTCTGGGTAAACACATCACTAACAAGTTGCTGAGCATCACTTTTTGAGTACAATCTCTAGAAGGCCATGCAGGATGCAAGTTCAGAGTGTTGGAAATGATTTTGGGGTTAAAGGCTAATTGGGTATGAAATTGATTTGAGAATGGGTTCACAAACGCTCAACTTGGTTTATGGAAATGAAAATTTCTATTGCACTCAAAACTGTGGTCGTACAGACCTTACAAGACTCACTTCAAACTCTCACTCTTTATCACCTATACCTTACTTCGGGTATTCACTCACTTACTCACTTATGCCTCACTTTGAGATATCACTCAATTACAGGTTTCAACTGAACCCACCACTAGCTATTTATAGCTTTACTTAACCGACTCTAACTATACTCTAGCCTTGTCTAGAATATTCACTAGTCAACTACTTTTTACAACATACGTTGACTCTAGATTTCTCTAGTCTACTACTTGTTCTAGAGAACTCTATCGACACATTTCTTTTACATTTTCTTACTGATTTTAACTCGCACTAGATCATTCCAGACTTGTCCATTTGCCACTAGATTTTTCTAGTACTAGCTGACCACTTTCCTCATTTCTCATTAATTAAGCCTTCTAGATTATTCTTGATTAATCAAGTTTATATTTTCAACACAGAGAGCTCTTGGAGGATTTTTTCAGAAGCTATATTGACCTTCTACTGTTCACTGACAATCCCATAGATGCACAAATTCTGTGATTACTCAAAACCAGATGCGACAATAAAGATCTTTTCTCAACTTATAGGGGCAGAGCTTATAAAAACCAATTTGAAGACACTCAGATGACTTCGCTAGCATCCCTAACCATTGCCACAGATGCTTGTTGATCCAAAGTGATATATACTTGGGATAACCACTCATACCAATCCAAAATCTTGACACCCCCAACTCAGCAGCATCTCTGCGCAACAAAGTTGACAAAAACGGTTGTTCACTTTCAATATTCAGAACCTACTAGATGGTCACATTCTCTGCACAAGAAAGTCATGAACACAGTTGTTCAAAACCAATACTGAGAACTAAGTAGATAGTGTAATTTAAAATTATGTCCCAATACCTTGTAAACTTGATGTTCAGCATACCAAGTTTTGTTATCGGAGAGGAATCCGAGAGGAAAAATAATAATTGCAAAGGATTATTGGTGGCGGGCATTTGACGATGACCGTGAGTAGCATGACTGCCACTAACTACAAGAACTTGTGTTTGCTGTTTATATGCAATATTGATAAGCATTTTTGCTGCTATTGGCGCATGTATGTCATCAAGATTCATCCATGGATGACCAGCATCCCCAAATCAGATTCTTCCTCATCAGATTCACTTTCTGGATCTGATGGAATATATACAAGATTCACCAAGGATTTTCTAATGAGTAAAGAACCTCCAAAATTTCAGCAGGATAACCAATATAAAGCTAAGACCTAATATACAAGCTGAGTTCAATTCTATAAAGGAGCAAAAAAATCCAGAACTATCTATTGAAGAACTCATCAAAGTAAACATATAACAAGTAGCCACGCATCACTTTGGGCTGCAACTAAATCTAAACAGTCCTCTTGCACATCATCCACATCTCAGCTGGTGCAGGACGCTGGTTTGCAGACCATAAACCTGGATGCACAATAAAGATCTTTGCTCAACTTCCATGTGCAGAGCTTATACACCCATTCCAAGTCACATGATAACTTTAAGAAAATAATCATCCGAATCATCCTTAAGCCTTGCCACATCTGATTCAAAGTGACTTATTTGGGATAATCTATGAAGTGAACAGACCACTAATGTCAATCCAAAAGAGTAGCACTTCTACTCAGCATCAATTAAACAACACCAAAACCATGTAAACTCAACGTTGTGTTTTAGCATAAATCTGTTCCCTAAATTCATTTCTATTCTCAAAATGATCCCCACTTTGAATTTGCTTTGTCCCATCTCATCTTGGATTTTGTATACTCAAAATATAATCCATGATAAAGTCTAGTTTGAAAACCATCTTTATCATCTGCAAAATTAACTTGTTGGGATGTGCAGCAGAGTTTTACCAGACCCAATCATGCGTGGACCCAATGGTGCATCAAATTGTTCCCAAAACTGTTTTGACTTTTGAGATATCATAATGCTCATTGAATCAAAAGGAGTAATGTTGTTGTTGTTGTTCCTCCACCACCACTCAACCTAGCAGCTTAGTAACACCCCAACCCAACAGCATCTCTGCACAAGAAAATCGGAGAATATAGCTGCTCACAATCAATACTGAGAAGTAACTAAATGGTTACATTCAAGACAACGGAAGGCTATCATTAAACAATATAAAAAATAAACTCAGTGAATGTTGTGTTTTAGCATACAAAAATTCGTTGTTGAGAGGAATCTTTGAGAAAAAAAAATCATAATTGCAATAAAGAATTCTCGATGCGTCGATGTATATATGAACTCCACTACTGGATTCCCTCAATTTCAGTAACCTGATAAAGAACCACCAAAAATTTTAAGAATGACAACCAATATGAAACCTATAAGACCTAAAAAAAAGAAGCTGATTTCAAAATGAGACATCTTTGACAGATACATTAATGGGAATGAAAACAAGGATATACAAATGAATTACTTTTGAGCTGCTGGAGTTTTCAATTATTATCAAAAAACCAATTTTTCCGTTTCTAGCTTCCTCCAACGCCGCATATAAGGTCATTTCCACTGGTAGTTCCTAGGAAATAGTAGAGCTAGCCGCAACCACAGCTAAGATGCGAATGTTTCTTTACCTCGCTCCGATGAAAGGATTACTTATGCCTATAATGAATATTACCATATGACCAAGAATGTCATTGTAAACTTAATTTTTGAGAGGAGATATCATAATGCTCGGTAGAATTCAAAGGGGTTGTTTTTTGTACCTCCACCACAATCCCAGACAAAACTGGTATCACCTATTATAGATCTAGATCTACATGACGCCATTTCTGGTTTAGGGTTGTCTATGACGGCGTTCTTCAAGAAGGGAGAGTTGGAGAAGATGATTGAAAAGAAAGTCTCTAGGGTTTTTCATTTGGTGTTAAATAGTGGGTTTCTCAAACCTAGTCAAACAATGTCAAGGTCATAGCTGTGCGCAAATAGATTGGTTAGGGCTTTGGATCTGATTATGAGTACACCAATTAAATCTGGCCACCCACATAAAGACTGTCACGAATCACGATTAGTAGGCCTTAGCCCCATAAATTAAACATGTCATTTCCCTTGGCTAGGCTAGCCTCTCATGTAATGTTTCTTACATGAGAGGGTTTCTTATAAAATTGTGTCTAAGATTTTAGCTAATAGATTAAGACCTTTTCTTAAGGAACTAATCTCACCTTATCAAGCTGCTTTTGTTCCAGTGAGAGCTATTCATGACAATATTATTATTGCACATGAAGTAACTCACTCTATGAAACACAAGGAAGATTTAAGTGGTACTATGTCCCTTAAATTGGATTTGTCCAAAGCTTTTGACAGACTGGAATGGAACTTTCTGATTAAAGTTCTTGATTTCTTTGGTTTCAGTAAGGATTTTTGTAATCTTATAATGCAATGTGTCTCTAGAACTAGTATTAGTGTGTTGCTCAATGGCTCACCTTGTGACCAAATTGAACCAACTAGAGGTGTTAGACAAGGAGATCCACTATCCCCTTATTTTTTTATCCTGGCAATGGAATATTTATCTAGATCTTTGTTAATAGCTGAGTCTAATCAGTTTTGGTGCTAGAAACTAATAATGTTCATGGCTCGAGGAAGAGAGGAACGTAGAGTTGCTGGTCGTGCTGCTCCTCATCTAGAGGGATGATGAAGTTTGAGAGGATTACCAAACTTGAACGACAAAGTTGAATTGGCTATATGGCTTGAATCCCACTACTTGAGCTATCGAGAGTCTTCGATTTAGAGATTATTTTAACTTCAAATAAAGTCAAAGAATAGCTTCCTAATGTGGGAGGCAATGCAAAAGACAGTTCACAAAAACCAACCGCAAATGGTTGCGGTGATGTTGGGAGGGTGTGTGAGTGATGGAGAGAAGCAAGTTAGGTTGTCGAAGCTGGTGGCATGGTTGTGGACATGATTTTGCTTAAAGAAGCTGTAGGTGTGAATAATCCACAGATCCAGGTGGAGCAATCCTAGGCAGTGAGGCATCGACATCAGATGAATTGTGAAGCACCAAATCATTTTACCCGTCCATGGCGCGAGAAAAGAGACTCCAAGGGAACCCATGAAGACAATACGTGTAAAGGTCCGAGGTGACGGAAGAGATAGCCATCGAGTACAAGCAATAAATGCACTGACGAAGTAGTTGAGAAGATGAAGAGAATCTAGTCAAAGTAAGACTCAGCTGAGAATACCAAGGGCGACATCGTCTATACTCACTAAGAAAACAACACCGGACGAAAGGACGTCGGGAGAAGGTATCACTAGGCTCGACCCAGTATCTCGGAAGAGACATCATCCCTGGCCCGAGAAGGATATCAAGGAAGATGTTCCACGACTTACATCAGAACTCTGGATGTATCATCATGTGTAACTATAAATGGAGAGCCATGCAGAGAGAGAAAAAGAAGAAGGAACACCAAGAGATAGAGAGTGAGAAGAGAGTACTTGTTAGTAAGATACATACTTTGTAACCTTGAATC
Organism: Papaver armeniacum; assembly: GCA_023531295.1. Taxonomy (NCBI): domain Eukaryota; kingdom Viridiplantae; phylum Streptophyta; class Magnoliopsida; order Ranunculales; family Papaveraceae; genus Papaver; species Papaver armeniacum. The sequence goes on from JAJJWW010012512.1 coordinate 496,515, forward strand.
AAGTAATAAGATCATCCCTTTACTCCCATGGACGTAGATAATCATACCGAACCATGTATATCTTGTGTTCTTGTGCATGTCTTGTTTGTTTACTTCATGGTGTGTGTTTATGATTCTTCGGATGTGGTTGTAGGATTTTCCACAACTACATTCTAGCGCCGACTAAGGGGACCGTGTAACATCTTTGGATACCTTGAAATCGGTTACCAAAAGAGAGAAATCCAAAGCTCCTAAGTCACCTTGCGTGTTAGTTTAAGCTAAGGGAGAAACTCTTTTGGTTAAATGTGTTGGTAGACAAAGCTTGTAAGGTGTTTTTGTTTTATAAAACGATTTTCTTAGTAGAACCTTGTCATATTTTGGTGTAGGACTGTCTTTAATAGCATCAATCCTTTTTTCTTTCAGTTAAGTCGAGTTGCCAAGATTGAATCATTAAAATTAGGCTGTTTGCTTGAGTTTTCCAAGCGAGTTATTAGAAAATTAGCAAGCTCCCGAAATAACATCTTTTGATGTTTGGTAGAAGCTAGAGTGAGATTCCACCTCGCTGGTCACCTTTCCGTCTCAAGACTCTAAGGTTGTTTAACTGTCAAAAATAGCATCAACATATGAGCTCCGAGATGGCATTCAGTACAAAAAATCATACCTATGACCGTTATTAAGATGCCTAAGCAAAGAAGATGGTCACACAATTTGAACGAATTTCATTATGGGGTCGCGGGAAACCATAGCTCGGGTCGTAGCCTAGCAGCACGAGCCAAGACTATGGGGTATTTTTGGCCTTACATGAATGAGGATGCAAAGCATATGGCACTCATATGCGACGAATGCCAGAAGTTCGGAAAAAAGATACATGCACCAAAAGTGACGTTAAACTCCTAGAATCGCCCCTTAGCCTTTCGCCAAAATGGGGAATCGACATCATGGGACCATTACATGTCGTATTGGGGCTGAGAAAATACTTAATTGTGACTACCGACTACTTTAATAAATGGTTAGAGGCTGTTTCATTAAAGTACATTCGGGATAGAGATGTTTTTCGATTCATTTGGGAGCACATCATCTATCGTTTTGGAGCACCATCGTCAATCGTCTCAGAAAATGGAAAATAGCTACAGGGCAAGAATATCGACTTGCTATTCAATACCTACAACATTCAAAAGAGTAAGTCCACACCCATTTACCCTCAGAGTAATGGACAAGCTGAGATCACAAACAAAACCATCGTTGACAACCTAAAGAAGAAGCTTGATGGAGAATACGGGGAATGGTGTGAATAGCTTTATAACGTTTTGTGGGCCTATAGGACAACTCATAGAGAGGCAACCGGATTATCGCCTTTCATGTTAACATATGGGGTCGAAGCTATCCTTCCAACGGAGGCAATGATACCTACAACAAGGATCGAGGCGTGGAGACGAAACATCTCGACAAATCTTATCCTGGCCAAGCTCGACGACCTAGAAGAAACAAGAGAAATGGCCCTACAAAAGATGGAAAATTACCAACGAATAGTACAACGAGAGCATAACAAGCGGGTCCGACCAAGAGAGTTCCATCCGGGACAATTGGTGTTGAAGGATCTACCCAGTTATGAGCGTGATAAAAAAAGGCGGAAAACTAGCAGCACGATGGGGATGACCCTATACTATTGTCGAGAAGGTTGGTGAAGGTGCATACAAGATACTAAAACCGGACGGAACACCTGAGCCACGACCGTGGAATACTAGGCGACTAAAGCTATATCACCCATGAGATCAGGTATGATTTATTGTCATTTATTTCCTTAAAATGCCACGCGAGGTTGGAAATGTGACAATTGCGTCTAAATGGTCATTTTGAACCCGAGGCGATGGCTTTGTGCAAGTGTCGGGGAGGCTTACACTCGAATGGTCGTTTCGAACCCGGGGCAACGGCATTGTGCAAGTGTCAGGGCTACTTACATTAAGACGGGTTATTCGAACTCGGTATCCCTAGGGCCTTGGTGGTTGGAAACCAGTGGCCGATTGTCGAGGCATGAGTACTCGACAGTCGAGCATGCAACATTGCTCCCCTCGCAAGTGGCCGGAATCACTTGACCAAGAAAGTTAATTGACAACTTCTTGGGATATCGATCCCATAGAACTTAGGGTGGATCAAATACCCTACCACTAGATCTCGAAAGACGGTGATGAGATGCCTCAATCGGGACATGGCATTGGGCCCGATGACCCTCCCTGTTGAGTGTGTTCGACAGAAATGGCATTTACGCTAACTGATCTACTCATTTTTATGCAAATACACACAAATTAGCCATAAAAATAACAACCACATGTCTTCGGCACAACACAAGTAAGAACATTAACGTGAACATCAATGTCAGAAAGCAATAAAAACAACTGAATTGGCGACGCAGCACCCCCCTAAAAGAAAATGTATGAGAAAATAAAGGTGTTCGAGCGGATTACAACCCAATGCAAATGGCAAAATAGCGACACAGCGCTACAAAAGATGAGCTTACTCTGTGGGAGGAGCCGATCCCGGACCCACCTTCTTGGCAGCAGCGTCGGCCCGCTTCTTATTGAGAACCGTCTTTACACCAGCTTTGACCCTGGTAACGAGCTCATCATTAAACCTCGCCTTTTCAGAAGCAAGGTCGAGTGTCACCTGATCGATGCCGCCTCGGCAAGGGCCACCGCCCGAGTGATTGAGCTTCCTCGCCGCCGGCCATGCGTCTCCTTCCCTTCAATCGGGCATTCTACTCTTCCAACGATGTCACCCTCCTTTGCTCGGCTGTCAAAACACGGGAGTAGTCAGTAACATAAAAACAACATCAGGACAACAATAATGAAAACACAATACAAGGGACACCACAACAATGAAAACACGATAGGAGAGAGAAAGTCCAGAGTCATTTTGATTTCCTTGTATTCTTATTACTTTTGTAAAATTCATCAAAGAGATAAATAAAGCTTTTATAATTGATCATGGAATTTGATTAGAACAGTGTATAATCTTAGAGGGGTGTGGTTGTAGGAAATCCTGGAACCACATATTGGCGCTAGAAACAGGGAGAAATTGGTGAAGAATTTGTGAAATTGGTAAGAGATCACCAAAATTGAAAAGATGGTAAGGAAAATCACAAGAATTTCAGGAAGAAGGAGAAAGGAAATTGGAGAATCTTCTAGGATGGGAGCAAGAAATGAAGGAGAAGAACAAATTCAACTCCCAATTCAACAGACACCAATACAAGGTGGAAACATTGATTACGATAGAGTTAGTGTACACACTTGGAGGACGAACTCAATAGAGGGAATAAAAGAAACACAACAATCGAGGCGAGTAGAAGGAGGAATAATCCATGGAAAAGAGGGTAATGAAACACTAGAGACACTAAGATACAGAATATTTGAAGAAAGGAGATTAGAAGCAGAAGAACGTGCAAATTTAACATGACAAAATCATATATTTTGATTCAACGCGATGGAAGTTTGTTGGCTCTAACATGGATCAATTTCCTGCCTGAACAGCCAAACACACAAGTCTCTTCCCTGGGATTATCTGGATAAAACATAAAAGCTCTGAATTGTTAGTTAGCAACACATTATAAAGGTCAGCTGATATGTTTGGGTCTTCCATAATTTGGGCATTAAATACAGGGATACACCCGAGTGACCATTGCAAAAATGACAGCTTAAACTATCTTTACAATCCTGGGTAGCATTATTGTGATGGCAATACTAAGTCATACTACTTGATTCGAGATAAGTTCAAGATGGGCGAGATGCAACAATTCCGTACATGACAACTAATGCAACTGATTTGAGGTTTAAAGAACCACTAAATGAATTTCACCTAATGAATTTTTTGTAATGAACTTCACTTCTGTTGCTGTCCCATCAGCTACGTCCGATAGCTATCTTGAGTTGTGAATGATTTCTTTAGCTTCCCGACATGGCTCCAAATTTAGTTGTTCAGCAATTGTATTTACCATGTTTTCTTAATGTTTGTTCTTTTTACCAAAATTGGATATCCTAGAAAGTGAACAGATAACTCCTGTCAATTCAAAATTTAACAGCAACACACCAACCAGCATCATTTCTGCACAACAAATTGCCTCCCCGAGCTCCTCAACTGAATTCCTGACAAAAACTACAAAAAAAATTTAAACATGACAACCGAAAATGGATTTAAGTGGGGCAGTTTTGGTTCATATCGGAATCAAAAAGTGATACATTTGAATTACCTTGAAACTGCAGGAATCCTCCTGAAATAATTTCAGTTAGATATTAAGGTTATATTGACCCCTTAATTATAAGTTTAATACAATGTTTCCTAATGTCACCAATAAGTACACTGAGTAAACCCAGAATCTCAGCCCCTGGTGGATCTAAACCTTCTTCTTTCAATAAGGAAGATTAAAATGACTTTTGTTGTCGAGACGAAATCTTTGCTTTGCTTTTTAAAAGGGAAAATCATAGTCGCCTTAATGTCGGCCTAATGATGTGTAACAGTAAAGAGCTCTTCCTCGGGATTGCCACATTTGCAGTAACCTAATGAGTAAATAAACACTAAAATTTCAGCATTACAACCAAATTGAAAAGCTATAAGACCCAATTTAGCAGCTGAGTTCAAGTTTTTAAAGGTAAAACAACAAACTTAATAAATAAGAAAACTCATAATTCATATGTTGGAGCTGTCGATGTATCAGTCTTCTCATGTGAATCAGTCAAATGGATCAGAGCCTTTCTTCAGATTATTTATTTATGAAATCCCTAAATCTCAATCTTTCTCTAGGGATTTTGTTAAACAATATTCTGCTATCCAATTAAACGATCTAAGAGAAGCAGAAAACCGAAAACATTCAAGAAGCATGTGAAAACATAGATCTGTCTGATAATTCAGTCAGAATCTTATTGAAGCTTATGAAATTCTTATAAAATAATCTTGAATTAGGGGGCTCCTGATGACTCATCTCAAGAAAGTAATGGAGCTTGAGAAAACCAGGTTTTGAGAGGAAAAGTCACTATGACATTGAATTGAAACGCGGTTTGTTGTTATTCCACCACCACCAAATTACCATACAAAACCAGCTTCTGATTTACATGCTTCCATTTGATATCTTATCTAAGGTTTATGACGGCGCAGTTCCTCAAGGAGAGATCTAGAGCTGAGGAACGGAAAATAAATGAAGTAGAAAATTAGGTTTTAGATATTTCCTTTCACTTGTCTTATATATAGGATGTTAGGTCTAAAATAGTCAACCAGAGTTAAGGTCACGGTCAAGGTGTGCCTCGATAAGTTTAACCAGGGAAAACCCTAAGGGGCACCATAGTTGTCTACAAGATTGAGTTTGTTCTTTATGTCAGATGTTTGAATCTTCAGCTTCCCGACGCGTGGCTCCAAATTTAGTTGTTCAGCAATTGTATTTTACCATCTTTTCTTAATCTTTATTCATTCTTTTTCATAATTCAAGGAATCTAAACTGTTGGTAGGTTGGTCAAGGTCTAGATAAGAAAATCTAGTTGGTTAAGGAAACAAAGTACTTGTGTCCTAAGTATAGCAGCTTAAGAGGATTAGAAAATCTAGTTGGTTAAGGGAAACAAAGTACTTGTGTCCAAGTATAGCACCTTAAGAGGTTTGTCTCTTAAAGCTAAGTTAGGAAACCCTATACTTGTAGGAAAGTAATCCTTGTTAAGGAATGTGTCCAAATTCCTATTGATGTGTATAAATAGACATAGAGAGAACTAGAGAAAGTACACTAGAACTAGTAAGAGTTCTCTTCTTCTCTGCTTGAGCTTTGTATATTCCAACCTATAAATTTCTAAATCAAGATTTTAGCATACACCTTCTTCATGTGTCTACGCCACTTCTTTTTTTGATCGACCGTGTCTACGCCACTTCCATGTGTCTAACTTCTCAATTTCTCATAGTTCTGCATTTGTATCTCTAGATATTACACGCTAAATTTTTCTTCTTTTATTTGTTTCACATTCTTCGCCGTCCAGCTCAATAAGGTTAATGACCTCCATAAGCATCCCCTTAACCTTTATCGGGAGATAAAAGTAAAATTCATGGTTTTGGAACATGTGTCAATATAATTGGGCAACTAAAGAAAAATTTTACAACATTGAGACGAGATATCATGATGTTGAAAATCCAAGATTACACGTTTCTGCTGTTAGGGTTTGATTTCTTCCTCCCTTCCTCTACACAGACGATGGAGGCGCAAATAAGGGGCAGAAGAAAACTTCACTACTCTTACAGATGATCTGCCCCGTTAAACTTAGGGTTGATACTATTATTGCTGAGTTTCTTTTTTTTGAAAAAGGCAAAGGATATATTAAGAAAGAAGGAAAGAGTGCCAAGATAGCACCCTTCAAAGATACACGAAAATAGGCGACTAGAGAGTTTACATTTGACTACTCTCTAAACAAATTCACCCAATCAAAAACAAAATCATCAAATTTGATCTGCTTAAACGACTCAACATTAACAGTCCAACTAAAAGCAACAACTTGATATCTATAATAAGAGAAATTAAAGTTTTTCTTCCTTGTTTCTGCACTATTAAGATGTCGTTCCTTTCTAACCACACCGACCACCATATCGCAAAAGGTAAACAATATCTCAAGAAAATAAGAGGTTTAGTAGAAAACTTCAATTTCCACTTCCAAAGGAATTCCATAACTGTCGTAGGATGAACCCAACCAATACCCAGCTGATGTAAAAAGTGTTCCCAAATCTGCCCAATAAAAGAGCAATGAAGAAACAAATGCTCTACTGACTCCTCACTAATATTACAAAACGCGCACACATTCACCACTGTCATACCCCTTCTTGACAACATGGAAAGAGTAGGGACATCCCTATTTGCAGCAGCCCAAACCAAGAAGCTAATTTTAGGAGGAATTGTCTTATTCCAAGTATAATCGGAAGGAAAATTTGGAGGTATAAGTTGTCCCTGATCATGCATGAGCGAGCATAGCAAGAACTAACAGAAAATGTACCTTTTGGATTAGAAGTCCACTCCCTTTTGTCTTCGCTGCAAAGAAGCTCTCCTTGACTCTCTAAAATTCTTGAAAACTCCACGGCCTCTTGAATTTCCTGATCCTTAAGCCTTCTACAAGGATCAATGTTCCAACATTACCCATTTCCGATGTCATTGTTCATGTCTTTAACCAAGCTTCTTTCCTCCTACTAACTTTCCACAATCTTGGAAACAACTCTTTAAGAGTTTTTTCATGACACCAAACATCATTCCAAAAATTCGTTTTGTTACCTCGTCCCACTGGAATTTTTGATCCCTTTCTAAGGAGCATAGACTGATTAAGAATACCACGCCATAATCCCAAACCGTAAGTTCTCTTTGAATCCTTTGGTAACCAAACCTCTTCAACACCGCCAAATTTCTCATATATAAGTTTTCTCCATAAACTAGTTTTCTCCCTCCATATATCCACAACCATTTAGTTAATAAAGCGTCGATTGTTGTCTTCAAATTTCTTATACCCAGTGCCACCTTCACTCTTTGGTACACAAACCTTTTTCCAAGACCTCCAATGTAATCTTTTTCTTAGTGATAGTGTCACCCCCACAGAAAGTTCCGCATGAGTCTTTCTAACTTCTTAGCTACTGACACCGGAATCAAAAAGAAAAAGATAATACAACGGAATAGACGTCAACGTACTGTTGATGAGTTCTACTCTTCCGACTTTTGAGAGATAATTTTCTTCCATGGCGCAAGTCTTACTATCATTCTCTCAATTATTGTATCCCATACACCAATCAATCTTGTGGAAGCACCAATAGGAATTCCTAGATAAGAAAAAGGAAACTCGCCAACCACACACCTCGCTAAACCAGCACACTCTTGAATGATATCTTGTTGTGTCTCTATACCCATCATGGAACTCTTGGTCAGGTTAACTTTCAACCCTGTCTTATCTTTAAAGCTCTCTAAAACTTCTAAGAGTTTCCGAACCTCTTCTCGTCTTTGCATCTAAAAAACAATTGTATCGTCAAGAAATTGAAGATGTGAAATTTCCATACCGTTTTCCTTGACATAAAATCCTTTGAGAAAACCATCTGCTTTTGCATTAATCATGAGCTTGTTAAACACTTCAGCCACTAATAAAAATAAGAACGGTGAAAGTGGATCTCCCTGTCGGAGCCTGCGAGAAGACTTAAAAAAACCTTTTGCTGCCCCATTAATAATTACTGAGAACCTTGCAGAAGAGATACAATGTCGTATCCATCTTCTCCATTTCCACCCGAACCCCATCTTCCTAAGAACAAATTCTCCTTTGCCCCCTAAAGAACATGATCATATGCTTTTTCCATATCCAGTTTACAGACAATTCCTTCTTTTCCTTCTCTCTTTCTCGAAACAATTAGCTCATTGGCGATCATTCCCATCTAGAATTTGTCTATCGGCTAAAAAAGCTCCATGGGACTGGGATATCAGATTTGGCATTACCAATTTTAATCTATTCGCAAGAACTTTAGATAAAATTTTATAAATGGTACTAACCAAGCTAATAGGCCGAAAGTCCTTCAACTCAATCGCATCATTCTTCTTAGGAATCAAGGAGAGGAAGGCAATTTAAGCGCCAATCTACAAACCCTTTCTCGTTAAATTCCTCCACCACTTTCATGAAGTCGTCCTTATCACCTCCCAAGATGCTCAGTGAAATTCTATTGAAACCCGTCTGCCCCGGGGACTTATTGAGCTTGAAAGATTTCATAGTCGAAAGAATCTCTTCCTCTGAAATAGCTCTTTCCAACAAAAATGTTTTTCCATTGCAGAAATTTTTGAAAAGAAAGCTTATCCAAGTTCACATACTCCACCCGATCCTTAGAATAAAGCTTTTCATAGAAATCAATGACCTCTTTCTTGATGAGATCCCTGACAAACCACCTCATTTGAGCCAATCTTTAACTTGAAAATCGCATTTTTCCTTCTATTCCTACTGCCACTTTGTGAAAGATCTTTGTGTTTCTATCAGTCCACATGCCAACGAATTTTAGCCTTTAACTTCCATCTCTTAGCAATCAGTACTAACACTTCATTGTAAGCCCGACGATGACTCGCCTTCTCTACAAACTCTACATCTGAAATAGGAGCTGCTTTGCTTCTTCTTTTGTCCAAAACATCAATCGAACTTCTAATTCCCTCAACTTATCCAAAGTTACCAAAAGCCTCTTTACTCCAAGATTTTAGAATGGACTTTAACATTTGCAACTTCTTAGCAAATATAAAGCCTCGCCGACCCTTCAAAAAAACATGTTATTCCACCAAATGCATCATTTCTTTGAAGCTCTGATGCTCAAACCGTAATGTATCAACCTTGAAAGAAATGGACCAAAGAGAATACCACCACTTCTTAATGACAGAGGCGAGTGATCTAAAACCGCTCCTAGAGAGAAGACATTGCTCCATCAAAGGGAATTTGTCCTCCCATTCACCACTAACCACAAATCTATCCAACTTGCACAAAATAGGATTAGACTGCATATTTGTACACGTATACAACCCTCCATTCAGCGGTAAATCACACAGTCGTGTCTTCGTAAGAAAAAAATCTAAGCGCCTCATATTCACATCGGAATCACTCTGATATTTTTTTCCGACGGATTCTAATAACATTAAAATCACCACCTATACACCAAGGTAATTGTGCCACTTCACTCTCACTTCATCAAGCTCGGACCAAATTAACATTCTTTCTGCATCTCCCGTTGGACCATACACATTTGTAAGAACACAATCAAAACCATCACAAATTCTCGTGTCTCTGATGGAAAGACAATGAGTTTGAGCAAAAGTTTCAACACAATTAAACACAACATCATTCCAAACTGTTAGATCCCAGGATGCACTAATTGAATTCACTGCGGTCCATTGATGCCTCGCCCAACCCCACAAACTCCCATCGTATAGTCAGCTCATAGCCTCCATTTTTGTTTCTTGAATAAAAATCACAGTGCCTTTTCAAGTTTCACTAAAGAACTAATTCTTGATCCCTTCCTTCTGTCCCCAACCCTCTAATGTTATAACTTAGGATGTTAAAATCCATTAAGACAATTATCCCCTCAATTGGCACTAATACTACAACATCTTCCTTCTTATCAAAATAGCTCTTCCTAGTAAATCTAACAATCTCACTTGATAAATTCTCTACTATAATTGATTCAAGTTGAGCAGATAATGGGAACTTGTCACAATACCTATCGTCTAGCCAATCATCCCCAAAAATTGAGAACCGAAAACCCTAGAACCTAATTGTTCCTTGGAATAGATGTTACTGTGAGAAATTGAACCCCCATCCAAGCATTCATGTGAGCATCTACGATTTCACTAGCTTCAATTCTTCGTCTCTTGTCTTCATTCACATCATAGCAAACTTGAGTTTCCACCGGATTAGCCTTTACTTCTTCCATTGACGATGTAGCTTCAGCAGAGAAACCTTGGATAATGAACTTCAAAAACCTTTTTTGTTTGAATCTTCTATTCTTATCAAACTTATTAATCTTCAATTTTCGATTTACTCTCCAAACATAGTCTTCTCAGATAACTTTTCCACATCTTATCTTTTACAAGATCATCTTGAACTAACTCGAATTGAGGAGGAGGAATAGAATCATCATTCCCTCGAAAATTCTCGAACACCAAAGAAAGGATTGATACATGGAGTGCCCCGAGAATGAACATTAATATTGCTAATCGGCACCCACTAAAGAAACTTCCGGAGCAATAACTGGGCATTTGATAACATCAGCAAGAAAGTTAGTCGGCCCAAGATCTAAGCCCAAGAATACCCCCGCTCTTCGTGTTCCAGATTTAAGTCGCATATTGCCTTCTTCTTAGCAAGTTTAGAAGAAGCAGACAAGCAAGCACCCAATCCTAGACTCAAATCAAATAAAAGACCCTTCCTCTCTAATTCACCCTCCAACACAGCATATGAACCCCTAGAAATATGACAAGGATCTTCGCATTACCCCTTGGACATTACCGAAAAACCTTTAGGTATTGCACATTCTGTTATAACTCTGTTCCCTAGTATCATAGAGTCAGAAAACATTTGACTTTGATTTTCTAGGTATACAGAGCTTTGAGCTGGAGCATTAAATGCTGATTTCAGAAATTGCATGCCATGTTGTTCACCACGGATATCAGTCTCTGTCTCGGACTCCAACACGATCAGCTGGCATGTACCTTCTTTAGATGAAGCCATACTCTCCTCCGCTGGATTTGCCACCTCAAAATGAGCATGTGAGTCTTCTTGACTAGTCGCTCTCTCATTAATACACTCTACCATGGGCAGGATAAGCTTAGGGTTGCTTGTAGGAACAGCAAAAAGCTCCATTTGACTGACCGTACGAGTTTCGATATCGAGTCACATGAAGAGTTTCAGAAGGTTGGATTCTAGTAGTGTTTGTGGAGTGTAATTTTAGTTAGTGCTTTAAGGTTGGATTCCGGACGTTAAATAAAACTCCAAACTAAAATATAAAAACTAATCTGGAGTCCATTTTGTTTTTTTCCATACTACCGAAAATTTTCATTTCGTCTTATCACTGCACCACCATCTTCATTTGTAAAACCCTAATTTTCTTCTTTCAGCCCTCTCTTCACTTTATCTTTTTTTTTGTTCAAAATCAAAATCACTAATTAAAATCTATTCTCTCTATAATTGGCTAGATCTACTTCACTAAGAAGTAGATTTCTACTTCATAATCTTCATTGTTCTTTTGATTTGGGTTGATCTACTTTGAAACTACCTGCACCACCACCACAATCTTACTCTACTCCTTCTTCTTCAATATACAATCGAAATCACAGTCGTACATTGTTCACTAAGAAGGTATGGTTTAACGCCGTTAGAATTCTTCATAATTGAAATCTAAGAACTTAGAAAATTGAAATTATGTGGGGTTTAGGTTAATTTTGATAGAATTTTTCTTAAAAAAATTATTGCTTAATATTGGTTTGTTGCTTAATTTTACAATATGCATTGTTATTGATACTGATTTTTTGGTTTTGGATTTTGAGATCTGGTGATTTTGATGGTGATAAACTGTTGATGGTGGTCTTTAACTGCTGATAGCGGTTGGTTGTTTTGAATGTTGTTGGCTGACCTGATTTAACTTCAATTCATGTTAGTTGTAGTCTAAATTGTATGAATCTAACTTCAAATTTGAACATTATATGCATAATATTACTGTATTTTACGATCGTATTGACCAGCTAACAAGTACAACATGGATTCATCGGGGGATTGGCTTACTTATCATGGTTGCAATGAGGGTTTTTAGTAACCCAAAGTCTAAAGAACCCTCATTTTGATTTACTTATTTTTGCAGGGAAAAAAATTAGGGATGGAGTCTACAGCTAGATGGGGACTGTTAGTAGCCTGTTTAACTATGGCATTAATATTTGCTCTAGCCATGTCAGTACCTAATAGGGTCTTCCATAACAGATTTGTGAACTCATTCTGTATACTTACACTAAACTTGGGCATTGTATCGGTGACCAATTCAGTTACTATGTTTGGGTGGATCCTGACTTCTACATATACAGGAGACGATCTTCCAATGACATTGCTCCTAATGTTCGTAATGGGTCAGGCAACACTTTATTCTCTATAGCTATGGCGATCTTAGCCTACTTGGTAGGACTTCATATATGGAATGAAGTAGTGTTGTTTGTTTTGTTCCCGTGTTCGTGCTCTTGCTCAGGATCACCTTTTTACAGGCTAAATTGTTCAACCAAATGTTTCGTTCTAAAAACTGGCGAGATGAGTAGGGTAAGCGGTGAATTGAAGGAAGTAATCGTTTTGCTGTTTAAGTTGTTGTTTAAATACTTTTTTCATGGGTTGTTTTACTTTAATTTTCTATGTGGTTTTTATTTAAGAGACTTCTTCTCTGTTTAGTTGTTAATTAACTTGGAACAAAAAGACTATTTATCAATCGTTTACATGTTTCTGAAATATCTCTTTTCTGATCTTTCTATCTATCTTTCTCTCTAAGTTTGAATCCATCTATGTTCATATGGATGTATAGTCAGTTGTTTTGAAATCTTTTTCTCCCTCCGTCTCACATTAGTTGAGCCAATTGGTTTTAAATTTTGTTCCACAAATAGATGAGCTATCTCACTAATCAAGGGTATATTTCTAAAATTACCTTTTTAATTGATTATTTTAAATATAAGAAATATATATAATTTGATAGTCATGTTTATATTCAATTCGTAGATGTTTTAAAATATTTTTCAATGGTATATAAAGTTTACGAAAAAACCGTGGTATAAAGTAATAGATAAATTATTTCTAAGTTTTACTAGTTATTATTATCCGTAAGGATATCATTATAAAATATACTTAAACATACTCCTCCTTTCTCCTTGTCTTAATAATTGTGCACACTACAAATGACTCAACTAATTTGGGATGGAGGGAGTATGTTTTTTTTCTTCTGCAACTAAATTCCGGCATGCTCGATATAAATCTATTAATGCCGGTAGTCAAGTGAAAAAAAAAATCAATTTTCTGAATACTTTTCATCATGTGCCGGCATAGAAATTTAGGATGAAGACCACACCGAACCGAGTTCCTGCATGGTTATTTAGGATGAAGACCACGCCCGAAAGTGTCAAGAACATGTCGGAAATGATGAAGACCACGTAGGAAGTGATGAAATTCAATCTCAGGAACTAAATGCCAAGATGCTCGATATAAATCTATCAATGCCGGTAGTTAAGTGAAAAAAAAAAATCAATTTTCTGGATACTTTTCATCATGTTCCGGCATAGAAATTTAAGCAAAAACCATGCTCGATATAAATCTATGCAAGTTTGAGTTGATGTTTCAAGAACTAAGAAGAATTCATTATAATTTTCAAGCAAAAGTGTTTAACAACAGCGAATCCACTACAGGACTCGGAAAGACCATTATGACACTCGCCCATTGCTTCATTCACAGCAGGTAACACTCAACAGTGATGAAAAAAAATGATGCTCTGAAACTTGCAAGTAATGGTTGAGGTGGCTAGAGAACTAAACCACTGACGGTGAGGAAGATGAAGCTCTGACCAACCACACCATACAAGCAGTAGAGAAAGATATCCCATGCTGCCTCAGGATGTAGCTTGTAGAATTGAACAACTTCAAATTGGCTACAACATATATATACCATGCTCAACATATATGGTACCCCAAAGATTCATTCCAACAAAATATCCCAAGCTCTCAGTTTTGGGGTAATTGGGGTAAAGGATGCAAGATGTGTGTGCTTGGATATGTGCAAGAATATCTGAATATAATTGGATGGGTCTTGTGGATCATCACATACCTTTATGAAAAATTCTACCTACTTTCCTAGACAATTTCAAAATACCAAATACATCACAAGTATTGGTATCATAAGGGAATTGTATAAATACCCCCTATTAGAACATCTAGTTCTAGGGGTTTAACTAGATGCCTCACATGATCTCGTATATTTCAAAATAATTGGGTAGAGATTTCAAGTTACAGGAGGAGAATCTTCACTAGAAGTAAATATTTTGGCTAATTGTTTATCATCTTTTTATCAATCTAAATTTGAATTGAAGAGTTGGGTAAATCCAAAATTCAAGCTTTTCGTTCGTTCTAATTATAACTTTTAGCCCCACATCGGTTTTGATAGTCGTATCCTCAATGAAGCTAGAAAGAAACTGCCAAGCTACTAAAGTAAGTTGTAATCTGATACACAACAAAAAGAAAAGCGATCCTTCGCTGTAAAACCAGCGTACCTTGCTGTTATTGAATCCTTAGCATTTGTGAACCCATCAAAGGTCAAGTTCAAAAACCAGCGTACCTTGCTGTTAATTTAGTATTCATGTATTTCGCCTCTAGTAACTTGCAGCATATCAAAATATAGGTATCTACATCTTACATGCATGAGCAGGATAACTGATGTAGTTTATAGCATCCATCCCCATAGCTGGCCCAAATGTGTTTGCCACGCAACACTCTTCCTAAATAACTCCACAACAGAGCACTAATGTTGCCTACTGCTTCTCGACCAATGCTTCATCACTGTTCAGTGAAACAATTTTTATTTTTAAATTCAATTTTTGATGAAAAATTAGTGAATAATAGGTAATACCATAGCTCTAGCCAAATTTTATTTTTCTTAAAGGACACGAATATACATATATGGTTTTCCGAAGGTCGCACGAAATAAATTGGGTACTCCTTTGAATAGGTTGTGTAAAATAAATCGGAAACCCTTTATAAGGAGATCACTAAAATAAATTGGGTAATTTGGTCTGTTGGTCGTATTATTACAATGGGTAATTGATTCTAAGGGTCATATAAATGCAAATGTGTGTCAGAGAGTTGATAATCAGAACACTGGGAATTACTCATACATGCGGACAAGGTTTTAGAGCTTTAAATAGTAAGTTAGGTCAAACCTAGTCAGCGAAAGTTAAGGTCATGGTCAATGTGTGCCTTCATAATTTTAAACAAGGTGCCCTAAGGTGTAATTGTCCAAGCTTAAAAAAAGTTATGCGGTTCAGCTCATTTTACGGTTCTAGTATCAGCATGGTTTTCAATTAAGATCTCACAAGTAAACCTCTTCAATTCCATGGTAGGGTTTCATTGTATTGTATGAAGATAAATACATCAACATCCAAGTAATCCTTCATTAGCATCCCTAAGCATTAGAGGTGTAAATTGGGACGGCCAAAGAGATGTTTATGGCACAAAGACAACACGTTAAAAATTCGAGCACAAAGACGGCACAAAGACGTGACCGCCCAAAGACGGCACAACACGTTTGTTTAATGTGCCGTGCCGTGCTGCACAAAATAGGCACACGGCCCAAAGATAAAGACGCGCACGTGTTAGCACACGGCCAAGACACAAAGACAAAGACGCTAAGAAAGCACGCCACGTCATGCGTAAAATACTACACAATACATCACTTTTGATGCATATTTCACAAAAAAAATCATTGTTTTAGCCAATTTCTGACATTTTATCTTCGGTATGCTAATTTATTTCTATAATAATACATGTACTAACTAAAATATCTCAAAAATATTTATTTTGGAGAACATCAAATAAGTGTACTAGCACAAAGACAAAGACGGCACAAAGACGTTTATTTTCCTAAGACAAAGACAAAGACGCCATTTAGCACAAGACAAAGACAAAGACGTTGAATTCCTAAGATGCCTTTAAAGACACGAAAAGACGCTAAGCAGTGTGACTCGTAGGCTGGCTCATCGGGTCGCACGACGCTTTACACCTCTACCTAAGCATTGCCACAACTGGTCCAAAGTGATTTTGATCTTGGCACCACTCATCGTCAACCCAAAGTTTTTAGATGCGCCATTCATTTTATGACCATAATTAATACATCATGAACCCACCCATCATGGAATCAATTCATTTCACGAGCAATTGCACGTATTAATGAAATGGTAGAACATGTTTCAATTGCTCTTGAAATGAAATCACTTTGACAACATAGGAAAAATCAACCAATCCAATCTTGAACAGGTCGCTTAAGGCACCGTTCGGATGAAATATGAATCAAGTAACTTCTATTCAACCAACGTAATTATGAAAAAAATAAAATAATAATAATTAGAAATCACCAAACTCTTTTATTAAAATCGAAGTTGCATCTCAAAAAATAGAATCTATTTTCTCTAACATAGAAACATTTATCCATTATCTAGCAACAATGCAGATATATGCTCAGCTTCAACGTAAAGACCTTATAAACGCATCTCAGACAACCACAAAAATCACTGGTAGAATGAGTTCCCAACACCTTGACCTGATGAAAATCTGATAGATCAGTGGAACTTACTATGAATCATCCTCACAAATGCCACGATAATTCTAATTTTTTTTTTGATAGATAATCCTAATTGATGTGTGGATGATTTTTAATTGTAACTTCCATACAGCTACAGTACTTCCAAAATACTTCTTCCCATAAAATTATAATCTGTGTAACAATCTATTCACTAATTTTATATTTATTCCAAAAACAGAATCCACGATATAGAGGCTTCTTTATATTCTTCATGAAGCATAAACTGGTTTTTGATCAGCAGGGATCCTTTCTCTAGAAAGAGTGAGACCAAGGTATCCTTTAATTTCATGGTAAATCTTCAAATTTCGATAAAACCTCATTTGACTCCCAAAATCGTCCAATAACTGTTTGAGAGGAGATATCATAATGCTGATTAGATTCAAAGGAAATCTACATGAACATGATGATGCCATAGATGATTTTTGACGGCTTGTGTTGGAGAGGAGGGGAAGGAATAAATGAAACAAGAATGAATGCTAAGCCTACTTTAGGGTTTGTTTTTGATTTTTTCACTATCTAATTTGAAAGCTGACACGGCTCGTATCTAAGTGGACCATTTAGCCAGATTCAGATGAGCCAAGTGCTGGAGGTAGATGCTGGTTTTGAGAGGAAATATCATATTCCCATATGAAACCACCACTGATCATCATCATCATCATCTATCTACATGATGCCATTTGGGGTTCAGAGTTTTGATGGCGGAGGTATAGAAGGAGAGAGAGTTAGATGAGATTGAAGAAGAAGAGGTCTTAGGGTTTGATTTTTAATCTGGTGGTGGTGTTAAATAGGGAGTTTCGGTCAAACAAAGTCAAGGTCAGATCCCAGGTGTGCCCAAATAAATTGGATAGGCCCCTTGAATACGTTCGAATCTTGGAATGTATGAAGCGTATTAGATATACTTTTGGTTCGTTGAATGTTTTTATAATCACATCTTAAGAGCAGTTCCCTTAATTGGCTCCTGGGAGAATTGGCACACATTAATTTGCAGAACTATGGTTGCCAACATTCTTTCGACCAAAATGTGGATGCCAACATTCAATTGTGGGAATGTTAATAAGAGCAGTCCCCTTAATTGGCTCCTAAGTATCAATGAAGGAGGAAATGAGGTAGTAGTTACTGCACTCTACATAATGCATTACTGCACTCTACATAATACTGCACTCAACATTGAAGTTCTCTAAGAATTTATGGCGGTTAAGATTTCCGGCAAAGTTGTTAACTCTAAGTAAACCTTGTTAGCATCTAGCTACACATCACAGGAAGGCTACAAGTGGCTCATGAATCAACAAAGTGATAATGGACCTGACTATAAGAAAGTTAGGAACAAGAAGGCACCTCCAAATGCTCAAATGTTAGTTTGGCTCGGCATGCAAAATGCCATCCCCACTATTGACAATCTGAATTTAAAGGGTTGTGAAATCCAATCAACAAGATGTTGCTTCTGCAATGATAAAGAAGAGGATGTGAATCATTCTCTTCTGCAATGTTGTTTCTCCAAAAGCATTTGGGATTACTTTACTTCTTTTCTTGATGCAGATTGGAATCACAAGACTGAATCAAGGATCTGATAATGCAATGGCATACTAACTCCTGCAAATATACGCCAAAGAAAGTTTGGTATCAGCTGGTCTATCTGGAATGAAAGGAATATGGGGGTTATGGTAAAAACAAAGAAATCGCGGGATATAATTATTATAGAAGTCAAGAGATTAATATTTCAGTGGGGGGAGATTCATCCATGGTTCAATTCAAAGATATCAGTTTTACTGGCTTGATCTTCAATTGGAATGCCTTATTCAGCAGAGGCCAGCTCAACATTGATATTGAGACCCAAAAAATGATTATGTAATTCTGGCTGCAGTTGTAGTTTTGGGGAATACTCCATTTTAGTGGGGGACTATTATTCATTTTTTGGGTGGATATTAGAAGTAATTCTAAGTTACCCCTTATCCAAATATTTATGTTAATACCAAACTTACCCTTCTTAGTTAAATAAGTTAGGGTAATTATTAGTTAGTCTAATGATTAATTAAATAATTAAGTTAAATTAATTTGTAATTAGTGAGGTTAGATTAATTAGTTAGGTGTTCTTAGAAGAATAAGTTTTGAGAAGAAGGTTTTTTTTTTTAAGAATGGATGTTATTTGAGATTCCTAGAGAAGAAAATTGGTTTTGTCTAAGAGAACTATTTTGGTTGATGAAGGAAGAAACGATGAGGTCATGAGAGAACCAACGCTGGTTGATTGAGAAGCAGCAAGAGTTGGATTTTTCGTGTTGTGTGACATGATTGAAACGGTAGATGAGTTTTGAGTTGAAGCAGTTGATATGGTGAAAGAGAAGAAAAAGAAGAGAAGAGCGGGCTAGGGTTTTGAAGAAAAGAAGAAAAAGTTTTGAGGCTAGGGTTTCTGAGAGAGATCGTTCTGGCTCTTGATACCGTGAACAATTATGGAAGCTCTCAGTTAACCTACTTAGGTTATTGAGACATATATTTATATTGAGTTATATGGATACATGTTACAATGGACTCTAATGATCCAACATATATGGACGTATATATGGACTTTACATGACATATATTCTACACATGTGCTTGTAATACAGATTGATAAGGAGTGTCTGTACAGATTGATAATGAGTGTCTGTTCGCATTATTTCTATACAACAGTGTCGTGTCTTTCGGGATTTAAAACTACCGCAACGATTTAATATCCCAGAAACATGGAGCATCTGTCCGGAACATGAGAAGTCCAAATGAGTAATCCAAATGAGAAAGTGAAGATACAAGACTCGAAAATCACTCAACATAACAAAAGACTCTACACAGGTAAACTAGTCATACTACATAAGTAATCCAAATGAGAGAGCTTTGATTCGTACAATTATTGAATGATTACAAGACTATACAGATTATAAACCCATTCAGCAGCTTAGTAATTAACACCCCAACTCAGCAGTATCTCTGCACAACAAAGCCGGACAAATATAATTGTTCGCAATCATAAAACAATATTCTGTTTCAGTATACCAAATTTTGCCTTTCTAGATGAATCTTTGTTTTTTCTGAGAGGAAAATCATAATTGCACTGAAGGACTCTCGTGCTCCATCTCCTCCATTAAATTACCACACTTGCAGTAACCTAATGAGTACAGAAGCACTAAAATTTCAGCACCAAATTGAAAGCTCTAAAACCCAATTTACTAGTGTCTGTTTGCACATTTGAATTACCTTGTAGCTGTCCGATCCACCATGAAATCATTTCAGTGGGAGTTTGATTATTAATGCCATGTTAAAACAGTCAACTGGATCAGAGCCCTTCTTCGGATTATTTATTTATTAAAGGAGCAGAAGAAGGAAAGACACGAAATCAAAGTTCAGATTTTAAAAATCCCCAAATCTCAAGTTTTTCCGAGGGTTGTTTGAGTTTCTCAAAGAAGCTCAAGGACTGCATATAAATTAATCTTGAATTAAGGGGCTCTAAGAGATCATACTTATCCAAGTACATGAGTTTGAAAGAAACAGGATTTGAGAGGAAAAGTCATTATGACATTGAATTCGGTTCGTTGTTTTCTCTTCTACCACCACATTAATCTTGAATTAAAATTTCATCAAAATTTAAGCAACATCAGCTGGTGTCACCTTAACAACACTCAACAACTCTTCCACTTGTTTCATAGTCTCATGTTCTTCGACTAACAAATAATTCCTCGCTAAAATCCTAAACGAATAATAATCGCAAAACGATAGATTAATATGTTTATCCATTCGACCTGGCCTTAACAATGCAGCATCAAGCTTCTCCTTATGGTTCGTTGTAAAAATGATCAATCTTTCACCACCACAAGAAGACCACAGCCCATCAATAAAATTTAAAACCCCGGATAAACTCACACTATTGCCCGTACTCAAGTAACTACCTTTCTTATCCTTTTTCAAGTTAAGCTTCAATTCATCATATCAGGAATCGATATCTTCGACGACGATTACCGACTTGTTGGTAGTAGATATCAGGATCATACTTACCCAAGTACAAAACCAGCTTCAAATCCACATGCTGCCATTTGTCATAGTAAGGGGTGTTCACTATGACATTAGTTGTTATCCCAAATAAATCAGCTACTATCTCTGGATTTTAGTGAAGGATGCCTTTGATGTTTATTCATATTTGGTTATCATAAGATCTGCATTGTCGTATTTGACACGCACACCCTTGATGCCTTTGATGTTTATTCATATTTGGTTATCATAACCTTTCTTGCTTCCTTGCTCCACGCACACCCTTGCTAACTCCATTCCTCGTCGCAACTACTTGCCATCAGTTTTAGCTTGTACATCAGAAATGGCCTCCTTTATTTGACACGATATGCATACGTATGACTGGATTTAAAAAAATATATAAATAGGCATTCCCTAGGCTATGAGCCCCGTGATCTTGACTAACTTTGAATAGGTTTCACTGACCTTACTATTTAAGACCGAGTGACCTACCACCAAACAGAAACCCTAAAGAATACTAATTCTTCTTCCTCCTCATTTCTTTTGTCCCTTCTTCCCTTCTCTAACCCTGGAATACGCCGTCATAAACCAGATCTGATCACTTCTTCCCTTCTCTAACTCTGGAATACGCCTTCATAAACCAGATCTGATCATCACGGAAAATCAACCAAAATCTTAGCTTACTTTTCATAAACGATGCAAATTAACATGTGGTTTCAGGTGGGAATGTGGTGGTGGTGGAACATCACAACAATACATCTCCTTTGAATCTAATGAGCATTATGATATTTCCTCTCAATAACATTATGGGTATTAGTATTGATCCTATTTAATATAGGTATCTAATGCGTTTATTGTCTTCCATGGAACCCTGGTTGCAGAATTACAAAAGAGAAGTGTGATTGATTTCTAAAATCCTTCTCGGATACGATCATTCACCTTCATGGAGCTTTCAGCTTTTAACTCACAAGATAAAAAGTTCTTAAAAAGTTCTAGTAGGCTTCTATCATGGATTCTATTTTGAAAATAGAAATGAAAATTATGGGGTAAAAAGCTTGATTTTGTAATAATAATTCTTTTTTGGTGAAGCTGATTTGTAAATTTAAGTTCTTTATCTGTCATATTGTAGTGCGTTTTATTTGGATGAGTTCATTAATACATATTGTTATGGATTGATCTGTGTGCTTCTTAAATAGTAAGTTTGCCGATAGCCTGAATTTGCACTCAGATTAACTTAAAGCTTATTCAAGTAAGTCATTTTTTTTAGTGTAAGACTGACTAGGTTGAACCACCTTGATCAGGAATTGTTGATGATGCAGTAGTTATATTCACTGTTGATAGCAAAAGAGTCTATGGTGTAAATACTAGTTGCAGTCAGTTATGGGTCTGGTAACACTTGGGGAGCTCATACCGGCAGCAATTTTAGGGTTTTTGTTGTAATGTTGTAGTTACTTTTCATTGCTCTCTGCACTATCCAGAAGTCACACTTTCATATTTTTTTATTTTTTTTTGGTTTAGAAGTGGTTCAGGAGTTGTGTAGAAATTGTAAGTAATTGTTGATGGTGGTTTTTTAACTTAGGGGTAAAGTCGTAAAACCTTAGTCATCCAAGGTTACCAGACGAGGCATGGTAACTTTGGCCTTAAACGAAGGCGCATGAGAGATCAACGACCCCCTTCAATCCCGGAGCAAATCTTAGCCATCCAAGGTTACCGGACGACGCATGGTAACCTTTGGCCCGAAAACCTAAGTTTGGCCACGCCAAACCATGCCATGCCAACGCATGCTAACCTAACCGCGCCACCATGCTGGTCTTACCTACGCGGCTACCAAAATGAAGGCGTGCGACGATCAACGGTCCCCCTTCAATCCCAGTAGAAAATCCTAGCCATCCAAGGTTACTAGACGACGCATGGTAACCTTTGGCCCTGAAAACCTAAGTTTGGCCACGCCAACCATTCCATGCCAACCTAGCCGCGCCACCATGCTGGCCTTCCCTACGCGGCTACCAAAAAACGAAGGCGTGTGACGATCAACGGTCCCCCTTCAATCCCATGAGCAAATCCTAGCCATCAAAGGTTACTAGACGACGCATGGTAACCTTTGGCCCATAAACCTAAGTTTGGCCACGCCAAACCATGCCATGCCAATGGCATGCCAACCTAGGCGCCACAATGCTGGCCTTCCCTACGCGGCTACCAAAAACGGAAGGCATGCGCGATCAACGGTCCCCTTCAATCCGAGGAGAAAATCCTAGCCATCCAAGGTTACTATACGACACATGGTAACCTATGGCTCGAAAACCTAAGTTTGGCCACGCCAAACCATGTTATGCCAACGGCATGCCAACCTAACCGCGTCACCTTGCTGGCCTTCCTACGCGGCTACCAAAACGAAAAGTGCAACGATCAACGACTATCTTTCCTCTTGAGATGCAAAATCTCGACCGCCGAAGGTCATCGTGATAGCAAGTCTCCCTGCGGCTTGCAAGGAAACAACAACATGCTACATGTTTTCCACAAAAACATTCGAGACATGAACACATATCACAAACTGGGGGATCCTCTTTGGGTATTGGTTTGGAGGTTTACAGCGAAGGGTGTACACTACGCCTCGTCATAAGGAAGTGTCATAAGGATGAGGCGGTTAGTAAATACAGGGAGTTCATGGTGAAACGTTCTTTTTATGGAATATCAATTCCATGCGTTAACGGTTTTATGGAACATCAATTTCATGCGTTAACGGTTTGGGGAACATCAATTCCATGCGTTAATGTTACCACCTCCCATTTATTCACCCATTTTTTCATTCCTTAATGAGACGAGTAACGTTTCACTTCGATTTGTATAAATAGGTCTTACCTGTTTCCACCGAATAACAAGTTGGGCTCAGAGCATACACCACTCGAAAATGTTTGCTAGCTTTCCATACGTTAGCTTCCCCTTACTGACAAGTCATAACACAACTACTCTTCCGTAATCAACTATTTCGGGGTCTCATCACTTTCCTTGCTTCCCTCCCAAAACCAACCCATTCTCCTCAACTTTGTGACCGAAGCAAGTCCGGGAACGTCCATTTCTTGGTTTAGGCGGACTTGTGCAGATTGATCTCTCTCGAATCCAAGTACTCCTTGCAAAGTACATTGTTTAGGGTTTAAATTGCTTCTCACCCACATACCCAAATTACCGAAATCAACAAGCAAACTATTTTCACCCAAAAACGAGAATGTATGACCGATTAGGATGATCCAGCTTCCTGGCCTGCGAATTTTGAAGAAATTGGTCTATACGTGGTCTAAGAAGTTGTTGAGAGCAAGAGTTGGAGGGAAATTGCTGTAAATACAAGTTGTGTGGATGTGAGAATTAGTTGCCATGTACAAAATACGCTTTTAGCTAATAGATTGCTGTATCTCGAGCATCTTGAACTTATCTTGATCAACTTACCTGAAAAGTGTTATGTTGCCATTCATGAATGTTGTACAGAAACATAACACTTTTCAGTAAATTAACGAGGATTAATAAATATGTTGAAATTTCAAAATTACTCTTAAGTGTAGCAATTATCTTTTATTTCACTTCTCATCCTTTGTGATTTAGATTCCAAAATATAAAATGGTTATAGGCCTTGATGCATATGCAGACAAAAACCTATAACATACTAATGACGATTGGACCTGTGGAAATTTTGATAATGGATTAAAATTAGAGGGAATCTACTAACCATTTGATAACCATCATTGTTTTACTTTTATGTATAGTACTGATGCAAACTCGATATCGAAAAAATGACAAACTTGCCCCATATATTGAAGATGGAGCCTCTCTTTCTTCTCTTCTATTTTTCCTCCAAATTTTTCTCCCTCTTAATTTCCTTCCTCCTATTTTTTTCCTTGCTGATAATAACATCTTCTTCCTTTTAATTAGAAGGGAAACCACAGCGGTTTAGACTATTGTTCTTTTGGTAGTTGGTCCATGCTATACAACTGCATATAATCAATACTGAGAACTAAGTAGATTGTCACATTCAGAAAGAAGTGCATCCTTTAACCAAAACCATATAAACTCAATGTTGTGTCTTAGCATACCAAATGGAGAGGAAATATCAAAATTGCAATGTAAGACCAGGTCCTCCATATGTAAAAGAGCAACTCCACTGAATTCCCACACTTGCGGTAACCTAATGAGTAAAGAACCACTAAAATTTCAGCAAGAAAAGCAATGTGAAAGTAATAATATACAAGCTCTGTACAATTCTATAAGTACATACTCAATAAGTAATTCAATTGAGATAGCTTTGATGGATATGTTAATGGGAATGAAAACAAGGATATATAAAATCAATTACCTTGGAGCTATCCAAACCATCGATTAAATCATTTCAGTGAGATATGGATCTGCTGGAGATTTCAATTACTATCACTCGGGCCAATTTTTCAGTTTCTAGCTGGAGCTCCAAATGCCGCATATAACCTCATTTTCACTGGTACTTTAGATTTTATCTGAGCTAATGTGGCTCCATATCTTCCCACCCAGATTAAAAATTCCGGGAAATAGCTTGGTCTCTCAACATAGAAAGGGACTGGTAAATCTCCTCAGCGCGAGCTTTCGTGCAACAGATAACGAAGGTAAGCGAGATCTTCTTAGTGAGATTGTTAAGCTTAAAACTATGAATAAATTACCAGCTCAAAACCATAACGGATTGCAATTCAATTTGCAAATATTGACCACTTGGAATCTCAAATTCATTGTTTACATACAACTACAAATATTAACCATGTTCAAGAAAAAAATTGATATATCTACTTGAAAGGAAGTACCATAATCCAATTATTAATCCCTTGCTGCGAGTGGTTTTTGTGATCAAGGTAATTAGAGACTTGTCCTCAACACTCGAGTATTTGTGATGTCTAGAAATGCCAACTTCGAAAAGCACACTGCTGGATCATCTCATTGGTTCCTCCAGTCTTATGTTCTACGCATAATCAAATAACAAGCATAATCATAACAATAGCTACTAATGTCAACTTGCTTTGATTATTGACATTAGGTGATCCTGCAAGTAAATCAACAGCGTATTGAATGTAAGATAATGTGCCATTATCATCAATTTTTAACGAAATTGGGTGGTGATGTACATAAGCAATTAGATTCAAGCCTTAATTGGAAAATATGGAAACAGCAGGACACTTTTGAATTACGATGGAGCTGTACTCATTTTTTTAATTTCCAATTACTATCAAAATACCATGACTAGATCTTCATACAGAAATAGTTGCTAAGAAATCTGTACCTTTAAGGTATATTTTCATAGCTATGATTTCTGGAATTACCAGCCCAAAACCGTGATAGATTGCTATTTAATTTGGAAATATTGACGACTTGGAATTCTACAAAAAAAAAAAAAAAAAAAAGGAAGATATTGGAAGTTAGATGAATCTAATTGAGAGGAAGTACCATAATCAAATAATTAATCCTTGATATGAGTGGTTTTTGGCATCTCTTCCCAGTTGGGTTGTGGCATGTTGGTGATCAAGGTAATTAGAGACTTGGTCCCCAAATCTCTAGTATTTGCGGATGTCGGGAAAATGTCAACTTCGAAAGCACACTGCTGGATCTTCATAGGTTTCTTGACGCGTATGGATCCGTAGTACCTTGAGCTGTTGAGCACTACAAGAAAGTAATCAAATCACAAGAATTACAAAATAATCCAAGATAATGCCGTTTGACAAGCATAATAATAACAATATCAACAAATCTATATCAATTAACCGACATATTCAATCAACTTAAGTTCTACGCATTGTCATTTTGAAAACATTGTTAGAAATGATACTGCTAGTGTGATGTAATTTATATTGAGAGGAAATA
The DNA here is from genome assembly GCA_023531295.1 of Papaver armeniacum. Classification (NCBI taxonomy): domain Eukaryota; kingdom Viridiplantae; phylum Streptophyta; class Magnoliopsida; order Ranunculales; family Papaveraceae; genus Papaver; species Papaver armeniacum. The sequence continues at coordinate 523,220 of JAJJWW010012512.1, forward strand.
TCATAATGTTGTGATCCATTGAAGAATGGGTTTTGTTTGTTCTTCCACCAGATTCCCATATGAAACCACCACCTATCATCATCGATCTACATGATGTCATTGTTGGTTCAGGGTTCAGGGTTCATATGCGGCGTGCTTCTACAGGGAGAGAGAGGATAGATGGATTGGAGGAGAGAAAACGAATATGTTTTAGGGTTTTTGTTTGGTGGGGTGTTAAAGAGTAAGTTCGGTCAAAGGAAGTCAAGGTCGTGTCCCGTGGGGAATCATGGGCTTGGTGTGTCCCGGGTAAGGTGGTAAAAATCTCAGCTCAAAGTTCAGTATTAGTAACATGGGAATTGGGAAGCAAATTATCAAATTATCACAAAAAGAAATTTGATTGTTGTAAAAGTTCAGTATACCCTATAAAACAGAACTTACAAATTCTCAGCCAATTCAAAATGAGATAACCAATGAGATAATCAACAATAACAAGGTATCATACTTTTGCATTTCTGACACTCTTAAAAGTCATTTATGCACAATAAGATACAGTAACCAATATATATAAACCATTATCAAGTTAACTACTCCTCCGTCCCTAATTAGATGATTTACTTGGCATTTAGTTTGTCCACAACAGATGAGCTATTTCACTAACCAAGGAGATATTTCTAAAACTACCATACAGCTGAATGCCGACTATGGCCCGTGAAAGTAGTCACATGATAACGCATTACCACTCAGCTAGTTATATGTAATCAAGCATTAACTTAGAGCTATAACAAGTTAGACCGAATGCCATTGCAGGCACCTCAAAAATACTATCAACAAGCAAACAAATTAGTCCGGAACTATCTATTCATCAACTCATCTTGGTAAACATATAACTAACACACTGTCTCTATCTAAGTTAAACGAAGGGAGCAAGCTGAGAGCTCTTGATGTATTTCTTGAGAAGGTATACCAACAAACCAGTGCAAGCAACGAATTTGCGATCACTCAAAAGTTAAAACCAATTGTGACCATGAAAATATCGTCACTCAACTCCCATGTGCACAGCTTATAATTAAACCCATTTCTTCAGCTTATAACAAGAAAGTCCACAAATACAGTTGTTCACAATCAATACTGAGAACTAAGTAAATGGTCAAACTAAAAACAAATTCCAAAACCATATACACTCGAATTTGTGTTTTATTTACCATATTTCATTTGCTTTCAAGAGTTGGGAGGAAAATTGTAGTGGCGTTGATGACGGATTCTCAGTGCCTCCATACATGTCAAAGAGCTCCTCCTAAAATTTCCCACATCTACAGTGACCTAATGAGTAAGGAACAACAAAAATTTCAGCATGACAACCAAAATCAACCAAAGCATGACAACCTGTTAGAATACGGGCATCCAACTCAAAACCAATTGGCAATGAGTGGAGAGGCCCTAAGGATTATAAACCGCAGATCTAAGATAACCCACACAATGTGGGACTAATAATCTCAACACGCCCCTCACGTGTAGCCTCGCGGTCTAACACGTGGGACAATTAAATCGGTGACGCGAGGAAAGGCGCGGTCTAATGACTCGTCGCAAATAGCCCGCTCGAGCACATATTAGAATACGGCATCCAACCCCAAACCAACTGGCAATGAGTGGAGGGGCCCTAATAGATTATAAATCAAAAGGATCTTTAAATAACCCAACCATGTGGGACTAATAATCTCAACACAACCAAAATGAAATCTCTAAGACCCTAAAGGTAAAACTACAAACTCAATAAATGGAACAGGTTTGATTCATAGCTTTCAAATAAAAAAATTGAGCTCAAATAAATCTTAAATATTCTACATTAGTTCAGAACGACAGTTATAAAGGTAATATACAAGCTGAGTTTAATTCTATAAATGTAAACTACAAACTCAATAAGTAATTCAAATAAGACATCTCTGATTCATACATTTATTAAAGATAATTACTAAGGATATACAAATGATTCACCATCATCAAATTACTCCTCAATTAATCTTGTCCTTTCTTTAGTTCCGACATATCATATCAGAGTAAGTATCCACTTCCTAATTTCACCAATAATAAGTACACAGAGTAAAACCTAAAATCTCAACTCCTGGTGGATCTAAATGTTCAAATGGGTAACCCACTTGGATTCTCATAACATTTACATTCACATTCACTTATAGTTTCGGGTGATTATAGTATAACTCACTCATTATTGAAGGAAGGGTTTTGAAATCAAGAATGAGAATCAAGATTTGGAGTTAAAAAATTCTCTTTCTTTATAGTAAAGAAAGATTAGACCATAAGAATAGTTGTTTTTGAGAGGAGATATCATAATGTTGATTGGATTGGATCGATGTAATGTTGTGTTGTTCCTCCACCAGATTCCCATATGAAAACACTTAGTAATAATCTGCATACCACCATCTGTAGAATGAAAGTAGGAAGAAATTAGATATTCGACTAAGCTTAAAGTTGATCCTGGTTTTCTATAGGGCTCGGATTTGAGGGTTTCAAGATTTACGACGGCAGGGACAGAGTTGAGAGGGGGGCAAGGAAGATAATAAAGAAGAAGCCTTATATTTTAGGTTTCTATTTGGTGGTAGGGCACTTGTATTAAATAGTAAGGTCGGTCAAACCTAGTCAAAATAAGTTAAGGTCATGGGAATCATATCCTCGGTGTTACAAATTTAGGTTGTTTTTTTCTTTCCAAACTGAATCGACTCTATGTGACTGATAAAAGTTACAGTTTTTTAAACTGACTGATAAAAGTTACAGTAAAAATGGCCATTTGTGGATGTAATGCAAAAGACCGTTAGGCCAATGGAAAGCCATCTGATGCACAAGCTAAACCAATGGGCAAGTAGGTGACAAGGGTTTGTGGAGCAAGGAAGCAAGTTAGGTCATTGGGAAACTGGCGACTAGGATGTGTACAAGATTCTAGTTCAAAGAGGCAGAATAGATGCGGAAGGGCGAGAGGACCAAACAAAGGTGCATGACTGAATGTTGATCACGAAGATGTGAGACGGAGGATAAAACGCATCTGCAATTCAGCAGTCTTAAAATCATTTTCGAACACATAACCAAAGCAACAACTGGTCTTCGCACAATCTTGATTGCACATAAAATCATTATCCAAATGCAGTGGAACTTCTGAGTTCTACCATAATTATTGCTAATGTGAACTCAAACTCAGTTAAAAACTGCAGTAAAATAAAAACACAACAATAGAAGCCTATGATGATACGTAAGGCATCCAACACTCAGCTATTTACATATTCCAGCATTAACTTATGGTTATAACAAGTTAGGCGGCAATTTTTGCGGCTCAACTTAGTATCAAGAAGCTAATGAATCACTCATCTGGGTAAACACATCACTAACAAGTAGCTGCGCATCACTTTTGAGTACAATCTCTAGAAGGCCATGCAGGACGCAAGTTCAGAGAGCTCTTGGAGGATTTCTTCAAAAGCTATATTGACCTTCTACTGTTCACTGACAATCCTGTAGATGCACAAAATCTGTGATTTCTCAAAACTATGCGACAATAAAGATCTTTGCTCAACTTTTAAGTGTAGAGATTATAAACCCATTTCACGACACTCTGATGACTTTGTACAAATAAACATCCAAATAATCCTTCGCTAGCATCCTAACCATTGCAATGGATGCGTGCTGATCCAAGGTCATTTACATGGGATAACCGCTCTTGTCAATCCATAATATTAACACCCCAACTCAGCAGCATCTCTGCACAATAAAGTTGACAAAAACGGTTGTTCACTATCAATATTCAGAACCAAGTAGATGGTCACATTAAAAAAAAAAAAGTGCATCTCTGCACAAGAAAGGCATGAACGTTGTTCACAACCAATACAAAATAGTGTCCTAATACGGCAATACCTTATGTCAATCAATAAGGGTAACACCCTAGCTTAACAGCATTTCTGCACAACAAAGTCAATGAATACTATTTACAATCAATTCTGAAGTACTAGTGGATAGTGACATTAAGAACAAATTAACATATTAACCATTGTAGCAAAACCATGTAAACTCAATGCTGTGTGTTTTAGCATACCAAATTAAGCTTTCCAGAGGAATCATATTATATTTTACTCGAGAGGAAATATCATGATTGCAGCAAAGGATTTTATTGGTTCCATCTACTCCACTGAATTCCCACATTTGCAGTAACCTAACGAGTAAGAAGCACTGAAAATTTAAGCATCACACGCAACATGGATTTCAAGTGCAGCCATTTTGATTCACATGTTAATGGGAATGGAAACAGGACATATGGACATTTGAATTACCTTGGATATGTAAAAATCATCCGAAATCATTTCAATTCTCAAGGGTAAAATGAACCTGTGAGGATCTTAAATCAGTAGTTGCTATTATAAAGCTTGAAGAAGGTGATTTACATTCAAAACCACATTCAACTTCATATAGATTCCGGCATTATGAAACCTCTTTGTTTGAAACATCCATTTTCACGAGAGAGTTGATTACTAAACATATCTTAGAATCTGATCGATTGAACATAGAACTAAGATATGTTTGTAAAAGAAAGGAGACGGTTACTATCAAGCATTTCTTTTGATCTTGTTTTACAGTAGTCGAATTTTGATGATTTTAAGGAAGGAAGATATAATTTAGAATTGCAAGCCCCTTTTCCAGGGTTTTTATTCTCAACACTCCCCACTTTGAGTATGCATTCGCTGGGATCTTGCAACAACGAACAAAGACGTTAGATGTATCGAAAATAATATGTAAAGAACTAATGCGAAACAACTCTATCGAAATAACTTGACGAGGGCGCGTAATCACGGGTTCAACAAGTTGTCCTTAACACATTAGTTGGGTATACTCGGTGAGTAATGCTAAAACCCTCACAGCGAAGATGTGTCCAGGATAAGACGCCGATATAACTTGAGCAAGCACAACGCAAGTTACCCCTCTTCGAACTGGCCAGAACAGGGATGGAGGTAAAACGTCCGGAGAAAAACCTCAGAATAAAAGAAGAATTTTTCGGTGTATAGAATACGAGAATTTCGAGTTGTATTTAAAGGAGAAAATACTTGCAAATCAAGTTAGGTTTTGGTTTTCTTTCAAAAAAACTAGTAAAACACCTAAAAGGAATTTACCCATAAATAAAACTCTTAAAATATTTTAGGAATTAATTTCTAAAGAAAAACTCAGCCCAAAAAATAAATCCGAGTAGAAGAGGAACTTGGTGCATGGCATACGCGCATATCGCATGGTTCAAAATTTGTATTTTTTTTCCACCCGCTCCACCCACAATGTTGTTTTACAACATATCCATACATATGGTTATATAGTGGAGCTCCTTTCTATTATACCCAATGTGGGACTAAAGAGAGATTCATTCACTCATAAAATGAGCAAGTATCCTTGACCCTTAGGTCACTAGATCAAACCACACCAAGACCAAAATATTTTTATTAAAAACTCATTTTTCTCCAACAATCCTCTACATGAATGAAATCTTAAAATTTAAAAATCGAGTAAGGAAAATACCATTTAGGCAAAGGTGTCATGAGGTCTTGAACCCTTACGAGAGAGAACTTACCTAACTACTAGCTAAACATGAACCTAGTCTTGAACTGATAGCGTTGGTGTAGTGTGACAACAACCACATGATATTCTCCCGGTGTTGCTAAGTTAGTGCCGTGTTGTCCAATTTGGCCCTGGACATATCCTGTTTCTCAAAATGCTCTGAGAATTGGCTCGATTCTCACAGGAACCCCACTTCCACATTCGGGAGGTGAGTTCCATCAAGAGTGTTCTCGCTTATACCCCACTTCCAATCTTAAATTGAAACTATGGAACTCATTAAGACTTATTTAAAAGTCATCCTCCACATGCGATCCACTATCACATCAACACCATAGTGGACGAGAATGAAATTCTCTCGATAGTGTTACCTTTACCCACCATGAATTAGTTTGCTCTCATTCGAAACCTTGATCTTGGATTCTCCAGTCTCCAAGAAGAGGAGTATCCTTCATGGCAAGTTTAATTATTGAGCCCAAGCCCCATCCCCTCGACGCTTTACTAACTATCTCCTCGGACAAACCTTTCGTCAAAGGGTCGCGATATTCTCCCTTTGTTTGCATCCAATCTATGGAAATAACATTGCTGAGATTAGTGTTTTCAAAGTGTCATGTCTTCTACGAATATGTATAGACTTTCCATTGTAGAAGCAACTCTTAGCTCTACCTATCGCATGATTTTTCATTCACAGTGTATAGATATATACCGGGTACAACTTTACGCCGAGAGGAATATCTTAAAAAGTTTCTTAGCCATTCACCTCCTCTCCCGATTTATCTAACGCAATAAACTCCGATTCCATAGTGGAACGAGCTATACATGTCCTGCTTGGAACTCTTCCAAGATACGACGCCTTTCGCTAGGGAGTGAATACATATCCACTCGCAGACTTAGAATCCTCGATCTCGTTATCCAACAGACGTGAAATCCTCAAGGACTACGGGATATCCTTTGTAATTCAAACTAAAGGTCATTGTGTACTTCCAAGTACTTTAGCACTCTAATAAGTGCATCCCAATGTATCTTCCTCGGATTACAAGTATACCGCTTAACCTACTTACAAAGATAAGCAATGTCCGGTCTCGTACAATTCATCAAATACATCGACTTCCTATGACTTTCTCGAGTATTCAAGTTGGTTAACTCCTACACCCTTATTCTTCTTGAGACGACGGTTAGAATTATAAGGAGTACACACGGGTTTCTGATTAACCGATTAAATTTCTTAAGTATGGATTCAACATAATGAGACCGACTCGGACTATAGCCATTAGAAGTTTTTCTAATCTTCATCCCTAATATGACATCAATGGGGCCTAAGTCTTTCATGTCAAAGTTCTCATTCAGTTTCTTAGTGGAATTAATAACATCCATGTTTTTACCTAGTATAAGCATATCATCAACATACAAGCATACAATCACCACAAGCATCCTTGACAAGTTTAGTATAAACACACTTATCAGATTCATTAATTCTAAAACCACTAAATCATCACATGATCAAATTTTTCATGCCCTTGTTTAGGTGCTTGTTTCAATCCATATAAAGATTTAACCAGTTTACACACTTTCTTTTCACAACCTTTAACTACAAAGCCCTCGGGTTGTTCCATATAAATTTCTTCATCTAACTCACCGTTAAGAAACGTTGTCTTTACATCCATTTGATGTATCTCTAAATTATGGGATGTAAGCTATAGCAATTAACATCCTAATGGAGCTAATTTACCATCAAAGAATAGGTGTCAAAGAAATCTATACCTTCTATTTGTCTCAGTAGCCTTTAGCTACCAGCCTAGCCTTGTATTTTTCAATAGTTCCATCTATTCACGTTTTTCTTTTGAAAATCCATTTACAACCTATGGCCTTACACCCGGAGGTAAATCTACAAGTTCAAAAGTACCGTTTTCGAAGGAATCCATTTCACTAATGGAAGCTTTCCACCACGAAGCTTCGGACAAGTCATGGCTTCATAAGTGTGAGGATGGGACCTCGCTAGGTAATGTAATGCAACCAGATAGGCTTTCTCGCCCTAACCCTTTACCTCTTCTAGGTTCCACTCGGTTCATCTTCCTCTAAAGGTAATAATTGACTACCAAGGAACATATAGGGGATCATCAAAACATCTCTTTTCGAGAATCACGTTTCAAAGGAAAACAGCTTCAAAACTCAAAGATCCCTAGACTCCAATGATAAAAGATTCAACCCTATGTCAGAAATTTCCGTAATCCTCACAACCATAAACCTATGAGCACTAGAATGCTCGTGATACCCTATAAAAACACAATCAACGTGTTTTGGGTCCTATCTTTATTTTTTTCTTGGAGGAGTGGATGACCACTTGCTACAACTCACACTCCTCAAGTAATCATAAGATGGTTGTCTACCTTCCATAACTCATGGAGCTTTATCTCGATCCTTTAAAGGGTACTGCTCGTGATGTAATTCATGAGAGTATAGCCTCCCCCCACAATTCGCCAAGGTAATCTCGAACTAATCAACATGGCATTCATCATATCCTTAAGGGGTACCTGCTCTACGCTCAGCCTTACACCATCGACCTCCAGAGGGCATCAAGGAGGGGTAACCTCATGTATTATGCCATGTTCTTCAAAAAAGAATCTCCTATAGGAATTCTCAGACCACTCACCACCTGGGCCGACCTAATAGTTTTAATGGGTAGTATTCAATTGGTTTTCGACTTCACTTTTATATATCTTAAAGGCTTCTAAGGCACTTATCCTTCCTCTAAGTAATATGGCATTGCATAATCATCTATAAAGTAATAAACCATTTCTACCACCTCTTGTTTGAACCGACTTCATATCAACTAGGTCCGAGTGATTAAATCTAAGGGTTTAGAGTTTCTCTCGACATTCTTATTGAATGATTTCAGCATGCTTAGATTCTACGCAAATCTCACACTTATGATATTTATCTAAAGTGAATTTAAATGCAGCCTACGCTAGCCAATTTATGCATTGATTTATAGTTTACATGACCAAGTCTACCATGCCAAACGCTCAATGACACACATGTAAGGTAAGAATCATTCAATTTCACACCAGACAAAGTTACATTAAGTTTATATAGACACATTGCCTTATAACCTTACCCACATAATCATTGCCCTTAGTTACTATGTTTTCCGCACTCAATTGTAACTTAAAACCTCTTATCATCTAAAACAACAAGAAACAAGATTTTGGCAGATAAACCTGGGAACATGAAGAACTTCTATTCAATGTGAGAGTTCCTTCCAGATGTGAGCTTCGCATCGACCTTTCCTTTTCCCCCGCAACCTCCGATGCAGATGAGTTACCCATAGAGAGTTTCTCGCCTTCCCTACCCTCCGGTAGGAGGTGAACAGGTCTCGTTCCCACAAACATGCTTGGTAGCTCCAGTCTACCCACCAATCCATCACATCGTCACTGATTAACTTCTGTGACACCACACAGGAAACCTCTTTTGCTTTTTCTCAACCAGTTAGCATTATTCTTTCTTATCCTTACGTTGTTCACAGGAACTGCCATATGACCAATTTTGCACACACCCAACAAGGACCTTAATTTTAATAATGCTAGACTCTGCCACGAAACGTACCTTTCTTGTTAGGTCCATGCTTCGAGTTGCGATTGTCATGTCACTTCAGCCTTTGGACGGGCTTATGTTCAGACATATGAGCTTGTTAGACATGTCCCTCATGGCAGATGACACGTTCTTTGTCTTTGGTGCACAAATATCTCTTCCACGGAATCTTCTTTCCAATTCAAACTACATGTTGATCTCGCTAGCTTCATGCCTCGCCTTTTTCTGACTCAGACCAGAAGATGGTAACTTTTAATTACCGCAGACACTTGAAAAGTCTCATCAACAACTATACCTTTATAAGAATCTGGTTAATAATTTTGTCAAGTTCGAGGAATTGATCAACAACAGTTTATCATTTGGCCATCTTGAACTCCATAAACTTTGCATACAATTGAAATTTCTTGCTTCCCCATGCCTCGCCGTACTTTGCTTCTAACGCAACTCCACAACTCATAAGCACCAAGTTCTCTTTGAAGATTGTAAAATCATACATCGATCTTCCAAACCGTTCATGATATGATTTTTAGCCGTAAAATTAGACCTGCGGTTCATATTGACCTCTCCTCGCATAAAATTTCGCATTGTAAACAAGTCATCACCGAACCAAGACATAGTCCAGCTTCATGATGGCTCGATAAAACAAAGATCTTGGATTGCCATCTCTTGGAAATCCTTTCCTAAACTTTTTTGTGGTCTTTCACATCATTGATTCCCATTGTTACAAGGAATACTAATGTGTTAAGATTGGGATCTTGCAACAACTAACAAAGACGTTGGGATGTAATCGGTAATGAAGAAAAAGAACTAACGCGAAACAACCTACCAAATAACTTCATTGATGTGCGTAATCACAGTTCAACAAGTTTGTCTAACACATTAGTTCGTGGGTATACTCAGTTGAGTAATGCTAAAACCCTCACATCCAAGATGTGTCCAGATAAGACTGCCCGATATAACTTGAGTTAGGACAACGCAAGTTACCCTTTCGAACTCAATGGTGGGATGGAGGTAAAAACGTCCTGAGAAAACCCAGAATAAAAGAAGAATTTTTCTACATAGAATATGCACTTGAGTTGTATTTAAAGGAGAAAATACTTGCAAATCGTTAGGTTTTGGTTTTCTTTAAAAACTATAAAACACCTAAAAGGAATTTACCCATAAATAAAACTCTCTAAAATATTTTAGGAATTAATTTTAAAGAAAAACTCGCCCAAAAAATAAATCCGGTAGAAGAGGAACTTGGTGCATGGCATACGCGATAAGTCGCATGGTTAAAAATTTGTATTTTTTTCCACCCGCTCCACCCACAATGTTGTTTTACAACATATCCATAAGCATATGGTTATATAGTGGAGCTCCTTTTTCTAATTATACCTAATGGGACTAAAGAGAGATTCATTCACTCATAAAATGAGCAAGTATCCTGACCCTTAGGTCACTAGATCAAACCACACCAAGACCAAAAATATTTTATTAAAAACTCATT
>JAJJWW010012513.1:0-12191 GCA_023531295.1 Papaver armeniacum
TATGATTGAAATTAGGTTTTATGAATTGTAGCTAGATGTTTGTTTTTCTGATAATTTTGTGATCTTCTTTGAAGTCTGCGAATGCTTCTCTTCTTCTACATCCAGTTTCTTTTCCTTCTTTTATACTCCATATTGTAGGGTTGTTTTTTGTTTATCTCTCTTATATTTTCCTTAATTTTGCGCAGCAAGAATTCACGGGCATACTGTTTCATGGAAAGGTGGCGAGAATTTGAACAATCTATGTAAGTTTCTCATAATTTATTTTATTTCATTATGTAAGGTTTTAGCCAAGGTTTCAACTTTTCATTGTTTTTCGTTGATTTTGGTGGAAATAGTTCTTTTCCAATTGAAGCCTATGAGAATTGTTCCAGTTTAGGTATAATTTGTGACTTGGTTCAGCTTATTATATTTCAGAAATTTCAAATTCATTGGCTCACGGTACAATTGGAACTTGATCTTCAGAAGGTGACTATGGTTACAATTTACATAGATTTTACTCCATATCTGCACATATGATTTTTTTTTTGAAACTTGAACATCAGTGCAAATTAAATATTTTATAAATGGCATGAAATTGGCATTCACTTTCAAATTCTCCCTTCATTTTAGTGTATAAATGGGAAAATACACCACAACAAGAACAGGATGATAAAAAAGGGCGGAAGCCCATGACGTAGCAACAAATTAATTTATAAAGAGAAAGGCTAAACGGAGACGAGCAAAAGGCAAAAACAGGAAGAGGAGTATAGATGGTCAGAGAACAGTCTCGACATTGATAGAGATCGGTGGGTTGATGGTACATTGAGGATCTGGCTTTAAATAGGGCGGAGCAAAAGAAGGAAAAAAACAAAGCTTTAGACTACAAATTTGAGAAAGTAACACACAAGTATTAAAGAAAAAAGATAGAATTTTGAATGCTCACTTTGCTGGTAGACTGATTAGGAAGATGAAGAAGATGAGGTCAAGAGAAAGAGACACATCTGGCTTATCTGGATCCTTATTAGCCTGAACTTGACAGGGGAGGTTGAAAATAAGTTCCGTAGATATTAGACCAAAATGGATGAATATTAGGAATCGGTATGCTAGAATACTGATATTTGGGTATAGATTGCACGCACATATATATCTTTTTGTATACTAAATGTTACTACGATTTGGGCTAATGTGCACCACTAACGACATCAATTCAAATTGCTAAATAACACCTCGATTGTGCAGGTTATCATGGTATCCCAACCGGTGTAGTCCGATCTCGGCAGATATCAGCGATATTAGGATATAGCTCTTGGAGCGAGAAGGTTATTAAGATATCGCGACACGAGATTTTCTTAGGAAATATCGTAGGAATAGTATGTCTCGGTCAAAACCGGGTTATCTCGTAGAAATTCTTTTTCCAATTTCATCAACTAAATCAAAATAAAATTATAAACTATCAAAACACTGAAATCGTTCTGCAATAACATCATCATAACATGAAAATCTATAAGTACATATCACTATGTGAGGAAACTATATGATCACATCGCTAAAGAAATTAAGTTTTTATAAGCTAATAGATCCTAAACTTTATAACGATAACTCAAAATCAAATAAGCATCTTAGATTCATATAACAAAAACAAAGAAACTTGATGCGAATTAAGATAAAGATGGTGGTGGACACCGTGGAGATGGAAGGTGGAAAGCGACGGGGTGGTTGCGTGTGTCTAATTTGGAAATGGGGAGAAAGAGATAAAATGTGAAATAGGATTAAGCCTTCAAGGTCGAAAGGCGCGATGGGGTAATGCGGACACAATTGATGGATGAATAAACTTTAGATCCAACGGTTGATATTCATTAGAAAGTACAAATGCATTATCCTCTTATGCCACTCCACTAATTGGGAATCGAGTTCCACATAGTAGGGGCAAAAACACATGAAGTGCCTTATCTCTTATGTAATACACATACATACATCCATGGCCAGGTTAATGTGTTGAAATTGTTTGCCATAAAAATTAAATATAAAATTTGGGGCGATATTACACCGATATTTGAAAAACGGAATCTCCCCGTCTGGTGTTGTACCAATGTAATAGAGTCCCAGTAGTAAGACAAGACCCGGTGCTCCGATATTAACTACATTGATCCCAACACCATACTTCCCCATCGGATTCAAAGCATTGTAGTAACAAGTGGAATGCTTAAATAGTTTTATCAAATTTCTCGGTAACATCTTGATACTTAGTGAAAATGTCTACTCATTAGGTCTATTGCTTTGAAATACCTTTTAAATGTCTAATCTTTTTTCTTTTCTTTTTTTGAAAAAGAGGCAAGCCTCAGTGTAATTCATCATAAAACTACGATTCAAGATCGGAAGTATTCTGAGGCCCAGCTCGGAAATATCCGGTGATTACAATAAGTTCAAACAAGTGGGAATGTTATAACTACCCTCCATTTTGAAGGACCTAGGACAAATACCTTTATGGAACTTTACAAACACCTAATGGCATAATTGAAAATTTATTTAAAAACATAATTTATTTAATTCCTTATTTAGCCTTCCTCTCTTTCTTTCGTTCTTCTCCACTTCTTATCACAGAAACAGGGTCGCTCCAACCACCATCTCCATCGCTCCGACCAACACCACGACACCACTACTACCAGCACCACCACCTCCATCATTTCCGCCATCACTACCACCACTATCCCCATCGCCACCATCACTATCTCCATCTCCACAATCCACATCATACGTATTTTACCATCTACGCCGCCACCACTCCAATGTTATCCAAATTCCACCACCACCAAAAACAAATCATAGGTATTTTATTAGATTGGTACAAACGTATTCTAAAAATATGTATTAGGTTTAATTTTATTCAATTCGAGATAGTTTGAAAAACGTAGATCGATGTCAACATCATTTTTCTTGAAGGTTTCTGTAAATGGAAGGGAAGAATTGTGAGATTCAAGATCGGTGTAATTTGAAGGATTCATCTTCAAAAAGCGATTGAAAAGGTAAGTTAATCATTATCCTTTTAACTCAATCGAGTTTCAATTGGTCGATTTGATTTGCAATTTTTGAAAAGTAATTTTAGGATTTCAAAAACTTCATGATTGATCTCGTAGGGTGAATAATGGTGAAGGTTGGTGTTTGGTTGTGGTGGTGGTGGTGGTGTTGGTGTTGTTCCGCGGTGGTGGTGGATGTCATTTTCAATAATTATAAGGATAATTATGATTTTGTGCTTTGACTATAATCCCGGTTGTGTTGATGTTTTGGTTGGGTTCTTCTGCTTTATTGATTTGTTGAGAGAAGATGGTGGTCGTCGCCATTATTGTGACAAGTAAAGAAAGAATTAGGAATTAGAGATTGTTGTGAGAACTTATAAAGGATGAAGATAGCGATTCTTGACATAAGAAGAAATCAAGGGTTACGAAGTTAGGGTTTGTTCATTTGCTCTTGTAGATATACGAGATGAATGGAGAAGAAGATGGGTTCGATTGAGCTCAAGAGAACAAATGATGTTATTGCTAGGTTTGTGAATTCAAAGTAGGGGTGGGACTTTGTTGTTGTTTAATTCGGTCTCGGATGGGTATAGAAGAGGCTGCTGCAAGGAATGATGCTTCTTTGAGATTTAGATGGTTTAGCTACGGGGAATGTTGGTGTTGGATGTAGTAGCGGTGTTGGAGCTGATTACGAGGGGAAAGTTAATTAAAGCTTGGAAGAAGCAGATGAAAGAGCTAGGTCGATGTTTGACTTTTGCGGGGCGGTTTAGATGGTGTTTTAGGGTGGAATTACGAGAAGATTGAGTTGGTATTTGAAGCTATAGTTGCGGAGAGAGATGGATTTGGTTGCTTCAGATGGAAATGGCAGGTTTCGGTGATGAAGGCGGAGTTATGAACGAGAAGATAATTTACTACGGGTGGTGGTCAATGTTATACAAAGTGCGAAGTTGAGATTGCGGTTGATAGTGTTAATGTGCTTTGAAATGAAATGCGAGAGAGAGTTGGATGTGTGTTGGTATGTGTTTGAATGGAGTTATAGTAAATGAGCACTGACAAGCCATTGAACCTACGGGAATAATCTTAGAAGAACATGTTTAGAGGCCCGGAACTAGGCGAGAGAAACGGAATGAAGTGTTGTTTGATGTTCTTTGTTAGTTGAAATGTGCAACAACTGGTTCAATGAGTGGCAAGCGTGGTTGATTCGAGTGCAAGTGCAACTAATTAGAAGATGTCTCGGGATGAACTAGCGTAATGCGAAATGTATTGCGATTCTGAAATATATGTCATGTGCTTCGGGGACATATCATGGTATGAAGAGATGCTTGTGATTTGAAATGTATGATTGCAATTCGAAATGTTTGTTTGAAGCTACAATAATTCAGATAATAAAGTTGTATGTGTTTTTCCAACCATGACTACGAGATGGATTTGTAGGAATAGGAAAAGATGCAAGATTGCGGTGATGGTGGTTGCAAGAAGGATTAAAGTTGTTTGCGATTTTTATATTGTGTTATGCATGAATCCATGGTGTAGTAGTAGCACAAGCTGACTATATGTCGAGATATGTGTGTTCGACTCACACTAGGTTCACTCATTTGTGAATAATTTTCTTTTTGGAGACAACTTGGGCTGGTTTCTTTCGTTTTTGAAGACAACTTTAGGTAGTTGCCTCCATATTTAGAACAACTTGGACTAGTTGCCTCCATATCCAGAACAATAACTTCCCGCGCTTGCTTTCGTTTTTGAAGACAACTTTGGGTAGTTGCCTCCACATTTGGAGACAACTTGAGCTAGTTGCCTCCACTTCGGGAACAACTTGAACTGGTGCCTCAAATATGGACATTATTATGGAGACAACTTGAGCTAGTTGCCTCTATATGGACCAACTTCAGCAAGTCGACTCCACACGGTAGTGGTGGTCGTCGGTGGCGGTGGTTGTCGCGGTGAAGGTGGTTGAGCCCGGTGGTGGTTAGTGGTTGCGGTGGGAGGCGTTTATCGCGGCCGGTGGAGGTGGTGGTTGTGTTGTAACACCCACTAAAACTTCGGTTAAACCTTTTTGAGCCCGAATTCAACTCATTTGGATGGGAAGATAAAAAATTTGAGGGCCCGAAAAAATCTGATAACGGATGCGTATAGATATGTTGAGTGCCTAATCCTAATATGGGTGTTTGAAGTAAATATGCTATCCCTTAGTAGTGATGAAATGCATGGTTAGTAGAAATCGTGGAAAAATCTAGAAATCTAGAGCATGGTCGCCACGTGTTTAGGCCAGAACAACTAGGTGCTTCTTTTCTTTTTATTTCTTCTCTGATAGCAACTCCTGACGAGAGGCATTTTTCTTTTGTTTCATAATCTTTTTCTTTCACTGAAATATTATTCCCACTCTTATAACTGATTATCAAGACGATCTCAACTTTAAATTCTGGAACGCCATCTTTAGTTCTGACGGAGCAATTGGATGGTGAAAAGGTAGGGGTTTTTCATTAATTTTCATTTGAGTTTTTTCTTCATTTTAATGTACGGTACATGATTGATGCCTCCATGTTTATGACTATCAATACGAATCATAAAATGGGTATTTGAAATATTTGTAAATTCCAAATTTATTCCGTAAACCTCTTTCGAATCGTTTCTGTTGGTTTTGATGATTTTTGCACAAAAAAGAAATTTGGTTTTAAACCCTGTGCTTTCTGGTTTTTAATCCTTGCATGCGAATTATGGATGATTTGAAATGTCGTAAATTGCTTTACTTAGATTTTAAAGACCATGTGACCATCCAAGTTTTTGATTTCCATCGATAACCAAGCCTCGCATTGAATTTCTAAAATAGCCTGTGCACTGTTTGTTAAAATGATAAAATGAGCTTTGCCTTTGAAAGCTGAAAGTTTGACAAAATCCTCATTCCTTCAGGCACTAATGGTGGTCTTAACTTCCTTGCTTCTTATTAAACTTTATTGGTGCAAATCTTAATTTCTTTACTGCATTTTACTTGGTGTTTTCTTTCGTACTTATCCTAAAATTTTCCTTGAACACGAAAATGCCATTTTAATTATCGTGTTGTATCCTGGAGCATTTGTTTCCATTTTGAATCCTAGCACAGACTTTGGATAAAAAAAATGAAGGAATGGGTACTTTATTTAGTTCCTTGATTCACCTATATTAACGTATATGTGGTTTCATGTTAGTTCACTGAATTTTCTCGACCAATAGGTCTGACTTGTTTTGGTTAAATTCTCAAATTTATACAAATGCGAGGCTTTGTCGTTTTATGTTAGATTTTGAAATGATCCTCTATTTATATGGTTGTTGACATATTTATCCAATGACTTTTACCACGAAACCGTTAACTGCAATATTGTTTTCCTACTTGAACTTGTATATCAAATTTTGAAATCATGTGCTTCCCTACTGATATACTATATATGTTAGTCAAAATGCAATTTTATATATTGTTCATTGGTTTTGGCTCTTGCTTTAAGTTTTGCATGACCATGTTTCTTATTAGCTGGATGCATGAACTTTGGATTTCTGAATGGTTAAATACATATTGTTTAAGTTTGGGTTGCCGAGATTTGATCCCAGAGTTTCACTTTTGCCGTGGAGTTCACTCGTGTTTATCGTAATGGATTTGTTGAGCATGTTTCGAAGAATTTTGGAAGGCTACAGGTGAGTTTGTTAGGCCCATAGGGGCATCCCACAAATGTGGCTACCCGCGGAAGACCGTCCGGGACGGTGGCTGATATCCTGACTATCCTAACATTAGAGTTTGGTCCTCACTAGTAGCAAAATGTGATTTTCTTCACTATCGGTTGAAAAATATTTCATTTCAATTGTTTCGAATGAATGTGGATTTGTCAAGCTTTATACATTTCAGAATTTGGACATGCTCATTTCTTGAGATTGACTTATATGTTGTTTATTTATTTTTTTCATTGACGCATAATTTTCGTAACCCCTACTGGGCTGTGGCTCACCCCGTTTTTGGTTTTTTTTTCCCACAGAGTACGAAGCAAGGATGAGGCAGTAAGCTTGGAAGAGCTTGCAGCCGGGAGCTTGAGCAAAAGTTGGTATTTTTGCTTGTCTATAATGTGTATATCACGGGGTTATCTGGGTAGTTTTTAATTTCTTGCTTGACCAATGCTTTTGTAGCTTATTTTGATGTGTACTTATGGATCTTATAGACAGTCTATATAGTTTGTGTGTGTGGCTTGCTCATGTCGCAGATAAAATGTCGAAATTTTGGTGCATATAGGACTGCTTGAAAAATGCATCTTGCTTTTTAGTTTTTGATGTAATAGCATACCTCTTTATGTAAATATGCTAAGTTGGATTTCAGATGTATTAAACTACGTACAAACTTTGGGTTTCAAATTTATATATGTTACCATCTTTTGAAATTTCTTTCTGCATTTTCATTTTCTAAGTCATGCCAATATTTCCATGGATGTTTCCATGGGTTCCCACTACTGTTCATAGTTGAAGGAAATGTCAATTAACTGGTACTTCCCATGTTTTTTGCATTATGCATTACTTTTGAATTTGTTTGAAATAAACTTAGAACAGGGTACTTAGATTGCTAAGCTTGCAACTGCTACATTTCATTAATTGAGTCTTATTTAAATTATTGTACTCCTTTTTGTTTCCGTTTTAGTCTCTGTCTTGAATACATTTTGTAATTTTACATTTCTGAAATGGATGTGTATTTTTATTTAGCATTCGAGTGGCGGAACGGGAGGATACCTTGATGGACGGGGGTCGAAACACAACCACGTTTAGAGGAAATTTTCGTCCGTCACAGTTGGCACATCAGAGCAAAGGTTCCGATTTACTAGGACTGTGTTTGGTTTTCTTTTGTTTGCTAAATTGTCTACTATCCAAGAATTCAGCTGCATTTATATGTTTTGGTTGATCTAAACCCCATATAAATATTTTTCTGTGTTTTTGTCCGACTCTTGAATTTGATTGGAAGGAGTAATATTTTTCGTTTGCATGAATACTCTAATTTTTTTGGGGACTGTGTATGTTTCTTGTTCGATTACTTTTCAAGATTTCGATGGTATTACAAAATTTTAAGTCTTCCTTTTTTTTTTTTTTTGGGGGAAAGATAGCCAGAACCACATATGCATATTGTTAGTGTGTTGTAATGTACATTACTAACCAATCGTGAATCTAACGTTTCTTCTTTTTTGAAGATGTCACGCTACGCGAGATCTATAGTCGCTAGATTCGTATCGTAAGAAAGAGAACCTGGACAACGCACTGAGAGCAATTTAGGATGGCTGTCAGTTCTGTGTTTAATATTGCCAATGCCATTAGAGACTAGGAATTCGAGTATTGCTGTAGACTTGAAGAATATCGAGAACGTTCAGTGGGAGCATCCTATCGCAACAAAGAAGAGGATTTCTTTTGTAACGAAGAATCGGAGCTGCGTAATCGTTCAAGGTGACAAGTGGACAGGTCCGCCGATTCTTAGAACGAGAAGACGTGGGCAAAGCTGAGAACACATCTTTTTTGCTCATCTTAGTGAGGGCTGACGAAATGGTGGATATGGCAGAAGACGTTTTAGTGGTTAGAATTTCGCTGATGTTTTTCTAGACCTGAGTTATAGTCGAATAGAGAATCTAACTTTGAGATACAAGTACAATGCAGACCCATCTCATCCAGTGAGAGACTTCCAGACAGATAACGTCATAACTTACATGGGAGGACCATTGCGGATTGTCGGTACAAGGGAATATGTACTTCAAACTAAAACCATTTGGACAATGAAAGTATTACGGAACATTGAAAGACGCCACTTGGGGAGTCCGATCCCAACGTGCAAGACAACAGCAAAGATACTTGAAGGTAACGCTCTTAACTATACCGTTTATTTTTTGAATTTCGGGAGAAATTCATTTTTTGGGTTGATGATGTAACACCACTAAAACTTCCGTTAAACCTTGAGCCGAATTCCAACTCATTTGGATGGAAGATAAAATTTTGGAGGCCCGAGTGCAATCTGATAACAGATGCGTATAGATATGTTGAGTGCCCTAATCCTAATATGGGTGTTTGAAGTAAATATGCTATCCCTTAGTAGTGATGAAATGCATGGTTAGTAGAAATCGTGGAAAAATCTAGAAATCTAGGCATGGTGCATACGTGTTTAGCCAGAACAACTAGGGGTGCTTCTTTTCTTTTTATTTCTTCTCTGATAGCAACTCTGACGAGAGGCATTTTTCTTTTGTTTCATAATCTTTTCTTTTTCTTTCACTGGTATTATTCCCTCTTATAACTGATTATCAAGACGATCTCAACTTTAAATTCTGAGCATGCCATCTTTAGTTCTGACGGAGCAATTGGATGGTGAAAGGTAGGGGGGTTTTTCATTAATTTTCATTTGAGGTTTTCTTCATTTTAATGTACGGTACATGATTGATGCCTCCATGTTTATGACTATCAATACGAATCATAAAATGGGTATTTGAAATGTTTGTAAATTCCAAATTTATTCCGTAAACCTCTTTCGAATCGTTTCTGTTGGTTTTGATGATTTTTGCACAAAAAGAAATTTGGTTTAAACCCTATGCTTTCTGGTTTTTAATCCTTGCATGCGAATTATGGATGATTTGAAATGTCGTAAATTGCTTTACTTAGATTTTAAAGACCATGTGACCATCCAAGTTTTTGATTTCCATCGATAACCAAGCCTCGCATTGAATTTCTAAAATAGCCTGTGCACTGTTTGTTAAAATGATAAAATGAGCTTTGCCTTTGAAAGCTGAAAGTTTGACAAAATCCTCATTCCTTCAGGCACTAACGGTGGTCTTAACTTCCTTGCTTCTTATTAAACTTTATTGGTGCAAATCTTAATTTCTTTACTGCATTTTACTTGGTGTTTTCTTTCGTACTTATCCTAAAATTTTCCTTGAACACGAAAATGCCATTTTAATTATCGTGTTGTATCCTGGAGCATTTGTTTCCATTTTGAATCCTAGCACAGACTTTGGATAAAAAAAATGAAGGAATGGGTACTTTATTTAGTTCCTTGATTCACCTATATTAATTATATGTGGTTTCATGTTAGTTCACTGAATTTTCTCGACCAATAGGTCTGACTTGTTTTGGTTAAATTCTCAAATTTATACAAATGCGAGGCTTTGTCGTTTTATGTTAGATTTTGAAATGATCCTCTATTTATATGGTTGTTGACATATTTATCCAATGACTTTTACCACGAAATTTAACTGCAATATTGTTTTCCTACTTGAACTTGTATATCAAATTTTGAAATCATGTGCTTCCCTACTGATATACTATATATGTTAGTCAAAATGCAATTTTATATATTGTTCATTGGTTTTGGCTCTTGCTTTAAGTTTTGCATGACCATGTTTCTTATTAGCTGGATGCATGAACTTTGGATTTCTGAATGGTTAAATACATATTGTTTAAGTTTGGGTTGCCGAGATTTGATCCCAGAGTTTCACTTTTGCCGTGGAGTTCACTCGTGTTTGTCGAAATCGATTTGTTGAGCATGTTGGCAGGATTTTGGAAGGCTACGGAGGTGAGTTTGTTCGGCCCATAGGGCATCCCACAAATGTGGCTACCGCTAAGGCAAATCCAGGACGGTGGCTGATATCCTGACTATCCTAACATTAGAGTTTGGTCCTCACTAGTAGCAAAATGTGATTTTCTTCACTATCGGTTGAAAAATATTTCATTTCAATTGTTTGAATGAATGTGGATTTGTCAAGCTTTATACATTTCAGAATTTGGACATGCTCATTTCTTGAGATTGACTTATATGTTGTTTATTTATTTTTTTCATTGACGCATAATTTTCGTAGCCCCTACTGGGCTGTGGCTCACCCGTTTTGGTTTTGTTTTCCCACAGAGCAGAAGCAAGGATGAGGCAGTAAGCTTGGAAGAGCTTGCAGCAGGAGCTTGAGCAAAAGTTGGTATTTTTGCTTGTCTATAATGTGTATATCACGGGGTTATCTAGGTAGTTTTTAATTTCTTGCTTGACCAATGCTTTTGTAGCTTATTTTGATGTGTACTTATGGATCTTATAGACAGTCTCTATATAGTTTGTGTGTGTGGCTTGCTCATGTCGCAGATAAAATGTCGAAATTTTGGTGCATATAGGACTGCTTGAAAAATGCATCTTGCTTTTTAGTTTTTGATGTGATAGCATACCTCTTTATGTAAATATGCTAAGTTGGATTTCAGATGTATTAAACTACGTACAAACTTTGGGTTTCAAATTTATATATGTTACCATCTTTTGAAATTTCTTTCTGCATTTTCATTTCTAAGTCATGCCTTTAATATTTTTCCATGGATGTTTCCATGGGTTCCCACCACTGTTCATAGTTGAAGAAATGTCAATTAACTGGTACTTCCATGTTTTCTGCATTATGCATTACTTTTGAATTTGTTTGAAATAAACTTAGAACAGGGTACTTAGATTGCTAAGCTTGCAACTGCTACATTTTCATTAATTGAGTCTTATTTAAATTATTGTACTCCTTTTTGTTTCGTTTTAGTCTCTGTCTTGAATACATTTTGTAATTTTACATTTAAAATGGATGTGTATTTTTATTTAACATTCCCGAGTGGCGGAACGGGAGGATAACCTTGATGGGCTGGTCGAAACACAACCCGTTTAGAAGGGAAATTTTCTCGTCCGTCACAGCGGTGGTGGACAATGGTGGTGGTTGGCGGTGGTGGTCGTCGGTGGTGGTGGTTGGCGGTGGTGGTGGCGGCGGCGGTGGTGGTTGGCGGTGGTAGTGGTTGGCGGCGGTAGTGGTCGGTGGTGGTGGTTGGCGGTGGACAGTGGTGGTGGTGGTTGGCGGTGGACAGTAGATGTAGTCTTTTTTTTATTTTTTTTATTTTTTTTAAATAGTGGTTAGTGGTTTTGTATATACACTATATAAAGGAGGGTATTTTAGTAATGTATTAGGCTTAGGGGGTATTGCCAAAAGTTCATAAAGAATTATTTTGAGGAGTCTCATAGTATGGGTATATAGATAATGTTCCCTTCAAACAAACTATAATGACTTCCATACCACTTGAAACCATAGTCTAGGGACCCAATTTGACAACAAATTCTGCTATTCCTAACCAATTAGATGTAACAAGACTAGTTTAAATGGTCTTGGTTGGATCAAAAGTAACACATCCAAACCATATAACAAATCTAAAATCAATAGAGAT